>CM043721.1:7913641-8421246 GCA_023969325.1 Oryzias curvinotus
GGCGACCCGCCGTCTGCTAGCTCTCAAACAGCGCTACAGATCTCTAAGTGACCATCTCATTGACTTTCGAATTCTAGCGGTGGAGGCAGGTTGGCCGGATGTTGCCCTTAAAGGTGTATTTTACCAATCACTCAATGACTCGATTAAAGATCATTTATGTTCACAACCAGAGGCCAGATCTTTTGAAGAGCTTGTCACCACAGCCTTGCGGTCAGACGTTCGCCTCAGAGAACGCGAGGCAGAGCGCCCCCGTCATGATATGAAGACTGTGGCTAATTTTCTCCCTCCATCCACTGCCGCTGATTCTGCTTTCTTCATTTCTCATGAACCCTTTGAACTGTCCTCAGAGGAACCAATGCAGATTGGACATTCAAAACTCACTCCCGAGGAGCGGCAGAGACGGAGAGAAGAAGGGGCTTGTTTCTACTGTGGTCGGTCAGGTCACCTCGTTCACCAGTGTAAGCTACGTTTTAAATACACTGTCCCCCCGCTAGAGGACAGGCCGCGGGTGGGTCAATCTTCTCTCGCCACTGAAAGATCTTTCCTTTATTTTCCTGTCAAGTTGTGTTTTCTGTCAAAGACCCTCGAATGCAAAGCCCTCATTGACTCGGGTGTGGAGCAAAGCTTTATTGATAACCGCTTGGTGTCAGAACTCAATCTTCCCACAGAGCCCTTGGAACTTCCAGTCAAGGCGGCTGGTTTGGGGGGCCAGCTCCTCACTCATATCACCCATCGCACCAAGCCGGTTCAGTTCATCACTTCCGGAAATCATCATGAACTCATGCAATTTTATGTCACTAAATCCCCCCAATCTGCCGTTATCCTAGGTTTCCCTTGGCTCCGCGCCCACAACCCGCAGTTCGATTGGGTCAACCTCCACATCACCAACTGGAGTAAACTGCATGGCTAACTGCCTCCGCTCAGCCATTCCCTCTGTTCCACCCCAACATGATCCTGCCCCGGAAAACATCGATCTATCCAAGGTACCCCTCTGCTATCATGACCTTAAAACCGTTTTCAGCAAAGTCAAGGCTGGGTCCTTACCTCCTCACAGACCTTACGACTGCTCCATCGAACTGTTAAAAGGTGCTACTCTACCTAAGGGGAGGTTGTTTAATTTATCCGGCCCTGAGAAACAGGCCATGGAAAAATATATTCATGAGGCCCTCTCTTCTGGTCACATCCTTCCCTCTTCTTCCCCGGTTGGTGCAGGGTTTTTCTTCGTCCAAAAGAAAGATAAAACGTTACGACCCTGCATCGACTACCGCGAACTCAATCAAATCACAGTTAAGAACAAGTATTCTCTTCCCCTCATAAGCTCCGCGTTAGACTCTGTCCAGGAAGCTCGGGTCTTTTCAAAATTAGATCTCCGTAATGCTTATCACTTAGTTAGGATGAGGGAAGGGGACGAGTGGAAAACGGCGTTTAACACCCCGCTGGGACACTTTGAGTATTTAGTAATGCCTTTTGGGCTTACCAACGCTCCTGCCGTTTTTCAACATCTCGTGAATGATGTACTCTGTGACTTTTTGAACCGTTTTGTATTCGTCTACCTTGACGACATCCTTATCTACTCTCGGGATCAGGATCAGCATATCCACCATGTCCGACAGGTTCTCGCACGCTTACTGGAGAACCTATTATACGTCAAAGCGGATAAATGCGAATTTCATGTACCCACGATTTCCTTCCTTGGCTTCATTATAGAAGCTGGAAACATACGTCCTGATCCAGCCAAAGTCACTGCTGTCACTAACTGGGAACCACCCGCCTCTAGAAAACAACTTCAACGCTTTCTTGGGTTCGCTAATTTCTATCGCCGGTTTATTAGAAAATTAAAGTAGTATTGCCGCCCCTCTGACTCAACTCACCTCTGTTAACCGGCGCTCGAGGGCGCTGAACAGCCGTTTATTGTATGTACGGATCACAAAAATCTAGCTTACCTCCGTACCGCCAAACGCCTAAACTCTCGCCAGGCCGGTTGGTGCCTGTTCTTCGACAGATTTTCCTTTACCATCACCTATAGGCCTGGCAGCAGAAATATTAAGCCCGATGCCCTCTCACGCCTCACTAGTACCTGTGACAGTCAGGAAGCGTCTCCTATTATTTCTCCCACCTGTATCATAGGAAACCTCACTTGGGACATTGAAACTCGTGTCCTACAGGCCCAAGATGAGGAACCCGACCATCCCCCAGTTCCAGCAAACACTTTATATGTCCCATCCTCACTCCGCTCTGACGTTTTGGTCTGGGGTCATACCTCCCGAATATCCTGTCATGGAGGCATCCAAAGAACCTTAAAACTCCTCCAACGCCGATTCCTTTGGCCCTCCATGGAACGAGATGTCAGAGAGTTCGTTTCTGCCTGTGACATCTGCGCCCAGTCAAAGTCATCCAACTCTCCACCTGCCGGTCTGCTCCACCCCTTGCCTGTTCCTAAACGCCCCTGGTCCCATCTGGCCATGGACTTTGTTACTGGTTTGCCTCCCTCACAAGGTAACACCGTCATCCTCACTATCATAGATCGTTTCTCTAAAGCTGCCCAATTCATTCCTCTCTCCAAGCTACCCACAGCCACTGAAATGGCCGACATCATGGTGCAGAAGGTGTTTCGCCACCACAGCATTCCCTGTGACATTGTGTCCGATCGTGGCCCCCAATTTGTGTCTCAGGAATGGCGGACCTTCTGCTCGGCTCTTGGCGCCACTGTCAGCCTTACATCTGGGCACCACCCCCAATCTAATGGGCAGGCTGAACGTGCCAACCAGGAGCTCGAGGCAGCTCGCCGTTGTCTGGCGGCCCAAAACCCCTCCAACTGGTCCTCGTTCCTGGTGTGGATAGAATATGCCCACAACAATCACCCATCTTCAGCCACCGGTATGTCTCCGTTCGAAGCATCCCTGGGATACTCACCACCTCTGTTCCCCTCTCAGGAGTTAGATTTGGCAGTGCCCTCAGTACAGCACCATCTGCAGCGCGTCCAACGCATCTGGGTTCAAGCCAGGGCCGCTCTCCTGCGCACCAGGGAGAGCAACTGCCGAATCGCTAATCGTTGCAGGGTGGTGGGTCCCGCCTACCAGCCGGGACAGAAGGTCTGGCTTTCTTCACGGGACATACCCCTCCAGGCCACGTCTTGCAAACTGGCTCCTCGGTACATCGGCCCATATACCATCGAGAAAATCATAAATCCCACCTGTGTGCGGCTGCGGCTTCCGGCAGCGCTAAAGGTACATCCATCTTTCCATGTTTCGCAAATTAAGCCTTTCCAGGAGAGCCCGCTGTGCCCGCTGTCCGCTTCCCCACCGCCCGCCCGTGTCATCGACGACGTCCTGCGTTCACGGTCAGTCGGGTGCTGGATGTTCGTCGCCGGGGCCGTGGGTTTCAGTTCTTGGTGGACGGGGAGGGTTACGGTCCAGAGGAGCGCTCATGGATCTCCCGCTCCCTTATTCTGGACCGTGCCCTCATCGAGGACTTCTATCGGGCCCACCCGGATCGCCGTCCTGGACCGCCTGGAGGCGGTCGTTGAGGGGGGGGTGCTGTCATGGTGCCGCTGTCAGCCTACCTCTCCCCCTCCTCCCTACTCTGCTGATTGGAACCAGCTGCCCTCCATCACCTCATCACCTGCAGACCTTCTTAAGGAGATCCACCCCAGCTTTCTACGCCAGTCCGTTATACTCACTCCGGTGCTTACGTCTGGCCTCAGTTCTAGTAACTTCGCTCTAGCTATGCTAAGCCTTGTACTTACCCTTGTCTCATGCCTTCAGGTCTCCTCACCACTGGTCACGCTGGTTCCTCGCCTCGTTCCTGTACGCCGTTCTCGACTCCACTCTCGCCCCAAGCGGTGCTCGCCGTCCTCTGCGCTCCACCTCGTCACAGACTGTCTACGCCGTCCTCGGCGCTTCTCTACATCCACAACTCTCATCAGATTAAAACCTCTGCCTCGTCTCCTGAGTTTCTTCCGGGTTCCAGCATCTGGGTCTCCATAGAGTTCGATCATGACAATGCCGTGTTCTTTCCACTTCCGGATGATGGCCCCAATGGTACTCACTGGAACTTTCAGCAGTTTAGAAATGCGCCTGTAACCAATGCCTTCAGTGTGTTTTGCAACAGTAAGGTTGCGTAGGTCTTTGGACAGCTCCTCGCTTTTACCCATCATGCAATGCTTCTTGTCTAACACCTTGCTGGTGAGAAACCTTTTTAAAAGGCATCAGGACTATACCAGCTGATATTACTTTGCACTTATAGGGGGCAGGTTAACTTTCTGAATACTGACAAACTCCAGCTGCTTTCTTGGCTTGCCAGACCTTTTTACCCCTCCTTTTCTTCATGTGTTCAATACTTATTCCCTGTGCCATTTCACTTTATTACACATAACTTCATTTATGGACATAAATGTTTGGATTTCTTTCTATGTGTGCATTACTTGGGTTGATGCTGACATCTGGTGAAAATTTCGTTTCAATAGTTTGATTAGAAATATGTTTTTTGAGAGAAATGTTGACGTGTTCAATACTTATTATATATTATAATAATAATATATAATACTTATTTTATATATATATATATATATATATATATATATATATATATATATATATATATATATACATATATACATATATGATTATATATATATAAAAACTTGCCCCTTTCACCCTTCCGTGGGTGGTTTCTCACTCAAGCTCGGGTCCTCTACCAGAGGCCTGGGAGCTTGAGGGTTCTGCGCAGTATCTTAGCTGTTCCTAGCACTGCGCTTTTCTGGATTGAGATGTCTGAGATCTTTCCAGGTATCTGTTGTAGCCACTCCTCCAGCTTGGGGTTTACTGCCCCGAGTGCTCCAATTACCACAGGCACCACTGTCACCTTCACTTTCCAGGCTTTCTCCAGTTCTTCTCTGAGTCCCTGGTATTTCTCCAGTTTCTCATGTTCCTTCTTCCTGATGTTCCCACCGCTTGGCACTGCCACATCCACCACAACGACTTTCCTCTGTTCTTTATCCACCACTACAATGTCTGGTTGGTTCGCCATTACCATCCTATCAGTCTGAATCTGGAAGTCCCACAGGATTTTGACCCTTTCATTCTCTACCACCTTCGAGGGTGTTTCCCATTTTGACCTTGGGGTTTCCAGTCCATACTCTGCACACATGTTCCTGTATATTATTCCAGCCACTTGATTGTGGCGCTCCATGTATGCTTTACCTGCCAGCATCTTACACCCTGCAGTTATGTGCTGGATTGTTTCAGGTGCCTCTTTGCACAGCCTACACCTTGGGTCTTGTCTGGTGTGGTAGATCTGAGCCTCTATTGCTCTGGTGCTCAGGGCTTGTTCCTGAGCTGCAAGGATGAGTGCTTCAGTGCTGTCATGTAGGCCAGCCCTTTCTAGCCATTGGTAGGACTTCTTGATATCAGCCACTTCCGCTATGGTCAGGTGGTACATCCCATGCAGGGGTTTATCCTCCCATGAGGATCTGTCCTCCAGCACTGTATCCTCTGCTCTCCATTGCCTGAGACATTCGCTGAGCACACTGTCAGTTGGGGCCTTGAGCTTGATGTACTCATGCATCTTGGATGTTTCATCCTGGATAGTGGCTTCTATGCTCACTAGTCCTCGGCCTCCTTCCTTGCGGCTAGTATACAGTCTCAGGGTGCTGGATTTGGGATGGAACCCTCCATGCATGGTGAGGAGCTTTCGTGTCTTAACATCCGTGGTCTGTACCTCTTCCTTTGGCCATCTTACTATTCCTGCAGGGTATCTGATAACTGGCAGTGCGTAGCTGTTTTTTGCCCGGGTCTTATTTTTGCCATTGAGCTGGCTTCTCAGGACTTGCCTTACTCGTTGGAGGTATTTAGCTGTTGCAGCTTTCCTTGTTGCCTGCTCCAGGTTGCCATTTGCCTGTGGAATTCCGAGGTACTTGTAACTGTCCTCAATGTCTGCTATTGTTCCTTCTGGGAGTGAGACCCCTTCTGTGTGGACTACCTTGCCTCTCTTTGTCACCATCCGACTGCATTTCTCGAGCCCGAATGACATCCCAATGTCAGTACTGTAGATCCTGGTGGTGTGGATCAGGGAGTCAATGTCACGTTCGCTCTTAGCATATAGCTTGATGTCATCCATGTAGAGGAGGTGACTGATGTTGGCCCCATTTCTGAGTCGGTATCCATAGCCAGTCTTGTTGATTATTTGGCTGAGGGGGTTCAGACCTATGCAGAACAGCAGTGGGGACAGAGAATCACCTTGGTATATCCCACATTTGATGGACACTTGTGCAAGTGGCTTCCCATTGGCTTCAAGGGTGGTTTTCCACAGCTTCATTGAGTTTCCTATGAAGGCTCTTAGAGTCCTGTTGATGTTGTACAGCTCCAAGCATTCAGTGATCCATGTGTGTGGCATTGAGTCATAGGCTTTCTTGTAATCAATCCAGGCTGTGCACAGGTTGGTGTGTCGTGACTTGCAGTCTTGAGCGACTGTTCTGTCGACCAGGAGTTGGTGTTTGGCTCCTCTGGAGTCTCTACCAATGCCCTTCTGTGTGTTACTCATGAATCGATCCATGTGCCTATTTATCTTGGTTGCAATGATGCCTGACATGAGCTTCCATGTTGTGGAGAGACAGGTTATTGGCCGGTAGTTGGATGGGACTGCACCCTTTGAGGGATCCTTCTGGATCAGGATCGTTCGCCCTTCTGTTAGCCATTCGGGGTGAGTCCCATCTTTTAGCAGCTGGTTCATTTGTGCTGCCAGGCGCTCGTGAAGTGCGGTGAGCTTCTTTAGCCAGTAGGCATGTATAATGTCAGGGCCCGGTGCTGTCCAGTTCTTCATACCTGAGACTCTTTCTTGGATGTCTGCCACTGTGATGGTTACTGGATTCTGTTCAGGGAGGTTGCTATGTTCTTCTCTCAGAGAGACCAGCCACTGGGCATTGCTGTTATGTGCTGTCTCTTTCTCCCATATATTTTTCCAGTACTGTTCAGTTTCTAGCCTTGGTGGGTCTGCTCGGCTGTTTTGACCCTGCCACTGAGCGTACACTTTCGCAGGTTGAGTTGCGAACAGTCTGTTTACCCGTCTGGCTTCATTGTCTCTTGTGTACCTCTTTAGGCGGCTGCTCAAGGCTAGGAGGCTTTGTTTGGCTGTTTCCAGTGCTTCAGGTATGGGCATCTGGCTGTATCTCTTAGGTACTTGCTTTCTCATTGTACCTCTTTGAGCCTCTGTCAGCTTACTCACATCCTTCCGAGTTGCCTTGATTTTGGCCTCTAACCGTTGCTTCCATGGTGGGTATTGTTTTCTCCCATGGTTACTCTTATAGCCAAGCATCTCAAGGATCACTGATGCTGAAGTGTAAACCAGTTCATTGGTTTCTGTGATGGTTGTGGTAGGAATTGCCCTCAATGCTTCATTCACAGCTTCCAGTAGACTTTCAGGTGGTACATCACTTAACCGTTGTAGCTGGTGTCGGGGTTGCCAAGTGTTCATTTTAGACATGATCTTGTCTTTCAGGTCAGTTGCTGCCTCGCTCAGCGTAACTGTAGTTGTTGGGGCTGTGTACCCAATTTCAGAGTGGGAGTGTAGTATAGCCTCCTCTCTGACCTGTAGTTCTGGCTCTCCAATCTCGCTTCAATCTCAAGTTGTGATAGGAGTTGCCGCTTGTGGATGTTCGAGCATTGGGCTACCAGTTGTTTGGCAGTTAGCCTTGATTGTGGGTTTCTCGCATCTATATATATGTATATATATATATATATATATATATATATATATATAAATGCGAGAAACCCACTATGCTTGCTGAATAGAGACAACAATAATAAAGAAGAAAATACCATATTTTCCGGACTATAAGTCGCACCGGAGTATAAGTCGCACCAGCCCAAAAATGCATTATAAAGTAGAAAAAAACACAGATAAGTCGCACTGGACTATAAGTCGCACTTTGATGGGAAATTTATTTATAAAATCTGAGACCAAGAACCTTGAAAGGCAACTTAAAATAACAGGGGGTTAGAGAACAGGCTAATTAGCTACATGACGCACAACAAACTGAGTACGTGCCTGCTTTATCAACATAAAACCACTGCGTGAGTGGGACTTGGGCTTTAAAGGGCTACTGGTAAGCTCAATGCTGGACTCCTTTTTTTAATATGTCACGTTGTTGTATTGGGTCAAAAGAAAAAAAATAATTACCGGTAAATGTTCTAAAATGTTATACAAATCTTTGTATTGAAATGATACATATTTGTTAACCTGAAAAAAAGAAAATTATTAGTAATATACTACTTAAATTAAAATAAATTGTATTTAAGTGTGGGAGCACGCAGGTCACAAACACACTTGACAGTATGAAAGTACCACTAAGTACCACTCCAAGCCTGGAGCGCCCTCTTGCAGTTGTCAGTGAAAATAACGAACATGTGAAATTATTCAACAATGTAATTTATTTCAAATATAAGTTGCTCCGGAGTATAAGTCGCACCTCTTGCCAAACTATGAAAAAAGCGCGACTTATAGTGCGGAAAATACGGTACATTTTATTTAGGAATTAAATGTGGCATTCTAAAACATGTTTGGAATGTAGCATTTTTACGAGCTGTTTTTGTAATTTTTCTTTTAGCTTTTGTAGATCTTTAAACAAATACAGCTTTTCTTTTTTGTAAATTAGACCAAAAATGAGAGAACTTGAGGTTGGATTTAATTGAGCATTCTAACGCTTGCTTGGTTATTAGTATGCCTTAACATTGCTAATTCTTATGAATATTAAGGTGTGGAAACAGGCATGAAAGAGAGGGATGGTTCAGGGTCACCAAACGCTCACAGGAAGAGATGTCTCTGTTGTGCAACAGCGGTCCACTTCCCCACTGTCTTATGTCAAAGATTAGCAAAGCAAGAGAAATGAAACCTGACTGGAGGAAATGGATATGTTATGGTTGCCCTCTAGTGGTGTTTCTTTTGGTTGCATTTCTGGCAGGTTAGCTGTGGTCCCTCACTAATTGATCACAGCTGCCTGCAATCATGTTGCACCCTATTTAAGTTCTGTTCTCTCTGTGTTTTGTGTTGGAGCATCTTCTCTGTTTGGGTCTTGTTTGGTTCAAGTAAAATCTTAAAACTTGATGGATTTGTTCGAGTCTTCCTGCTTCTGGGTTTATCCTCTCTGACCACCCGTAACATTATGCTCCAACCATGTTAAACCCAGCGGGAAGTATGGAGAACAGAAACTTACCCCAGCCACATGGAGATCTGGACTCTGCTGCTCTGTACCAAGAACTGCAGGGATATAAAGCCGGATTACAGACACTCCGTGACCGTCTCTCAACATTAGAGCTCATTTCCCCATCTTCTTCCGACCAGATCCAGCTGGGATCTCCTGAGCCATTTGATGGGACAGCTGAGGATTGTGAAGCATTTTTGTCCTCCTGTCGGCTCCATTTTGAGTTTAGACCAAGTGAGTTCCCCTCTGAGCAGAGCAAAGTGGTTTTTGCTCTGAGTTTCCTGACCGGTCGGGCCAAGCGCTGGGGTTTGGCAGAATGGGACAGACGTGCCGAGTTTTGCAGCTCTTTTCGAGTTTTTTCCTCTCACCTGCTCTCAGTGTTCAATCCGACCACGCCCCACCGAACAGCCGCCGCGGAGGGGTCTCTCCTTCAGGGTCTCTCCTGCGCACTCAAAGACGAGCTGGCGGCGAGGGAGGTACCAGACGAGCTGGAGAAGCTGATCGACATGGCGGTTCGCATTGATCGAAGAATGAGGGAGCGAGGACGTGCAGAAGCCCACGCTGCAGGTGCCCCTTCTGCATTCCCTCTGCGTTCAGGACCTCTCTCCCCAGCTGAACGAAGGAGGCGTATGGAGGCGGGGCTTTGTTTGTACTGTGGACAGTCCGGGCATTTCCTCCGGAACTGTTCGGGACGCCCTGAGTATGGGAGGGATCTGGTGAGTCGTGTTTCCTCCTTTACCCCACCATCACGGCCATCCTTAAAGGTCCTAGTGACTCATGCAGGAGCGAGGGAGGAGTTCGAGACCCTGATCGACTCCGGTTCTGATGGTAATTTGATTTCACAAGACTTGGTGAACAAACTGTCCATTCCTGTCGAGCCTCTGTCAACTGTGTTGTTAATTCATGCCATAATTGGCTCAATCATGTACAGAGTTTCTGCACGTACTGTAAATTTAAATGTGACTGTCTCAGGTAACCACAATGAACTCATGTGGTTTTATGTGGTGGACTCTTTGAAGCCCCCGATTATTTTAGGTTTTCCTTGGTTGTGTAAACATAATCCTCACATTGACTGGGTTTCCGGACGTGTATTATCCTGGAGTTCCTTTTGTATGTTAAATTGTTTGGTTGCGGCAGCTGTACGATCTTCTGTTGATAGGCAACCGCTTCCTGAACCTCTAGACCTACGCATGGTTCCTTCTGAATATCATGACCTGAGTGAGGTATTCAGTAAGGTTCGTGCTAAATCTCTGCCTCCCCACCGCCCCTATGACTGTGCAATAGACCTCCTACCAGGGACTCAACCACCTAAAGGTCACATCTACCCTGTGTCTCTACCTGAACGGGAGGCCATGGAGGATTATCTACAGGAGAGTCTTCAGGCTGGAATCATCCGTCCCTCCTCCTCTCCAGCAGGGGCTGGGTTCTTTTTCGTGGGAAAGCAGGATGGAGGACTACGACCTTGCATCGATTACAGGGGGTTGAATAACATTACTGTCCGGAACACTTACCCGCTCCCTCTGTTACAGTCTGCTTTTGATCTGGTTAAGGGGTCCCAGATCTTCACTAAACTGGACCTGCGGAGTGCATACCATCTGGTCCGCATACGGGAGGGGGGATGAATGGAAAACTGCATTTAACACTCCCAGTGGTCATTTTGAGTACCTTGTTATGCCCTTTGGACTTACAAATGCTCCCGCAGTTTTTCAGTGTCTTATTAATGACGTACTCAAGGACATGATTAACAGATTTGTGTTTGTATACCTTGACGATATTTTGTTTTTTTCCCCAGACCTTAACACCCATGTGCAGCACGTCAGAGCCGTTTTACAACGCCTCCTCGAGAATCAGCTGTATTGCAAGGCAGAGAAATGCGAGTTCCACACTACTCGGACTAAGTTTCTCGGGCATGTGATAACCCCAGGGTCTGTTCAGATGGACAATGCCAAGGTTAAGGCTGTTCTTGAGTGGCCAGTTCCTTCTGGACGTAAGCAGTTACAGCGCTTCCTGGGGTTTGCCAATTTTTACAGGCGTTTCATCCGAGGTTTCAGTGGCGTGGCTGCACCTCTTCACAGACTCACCTCGGCTAAGGTACGTTTTGTCTGGGATGAGGGAGCTGATAAAGCGTTTGTCGGGCTAAAAAGACGTTTCTCTGCAGCCCCTATCCTGATTCAGCCGGACACCTCTAAACAATTCATTGTGGAGGTTGATGCGTCTGAGTCTGGGGTGGGGGCTGTTTTGTCCCAGAGGGCGTCTGATAACAAAGTCCATCCCTGCGCGTATTTCTCCTGCAAGCTCACTCCTGCAGAGAGAAACTACGACATAGGGAACAGAGAGCTGCTAGCTGTGAAGTTAGCCTTGGAGGAGTGGCGTCACCTGTTGGAGGGGTCTGATCAACCGTTTCTAGTTTGGACAGATCATAAAAACCTGGAGTACATTCGAGCAGCCAAACGACTTAACCCACGCCAGGCCAGATGGGCCCTGTTTTTTGACAGATTCAATTTCTCCATCTCCTATCGGCCTGGCAGTAAGAACATCAAGGCGGACGCTCTTTCACGCCAATTTCAGTGGGAGGAGGAATCCGAGGATTCTACGGCAGCTGCCACCATTGTTCCTCCGCATCTAGTGCTGGGAGCATCTCGATGGGCCTTGGAGCGCAGAGTCAAATCTTCAGTCCCTGATTTGACTGCCATTCCTACTGGATGTCCTGCTAACTGCCTGTTTGTTCCGCCCTCTCTTCGCCCAGCAGTTCTCAAGTGGGGGCACTCCTCCCGGTTGGCTTGCCACCCTGGAGTGACAAGGACTGCGTTTCTGGTGGCCCAGCGGTTTTGGTGGCCCACAGTGTCCTCAGACATTCGGGCTTTCGTATCCTCATGTCCTGTGTGTGCCAGCGTCAAGGTACCTAGAAAACCACCCGCCGGTTTCCTACAACCTCTACCTGTGCCCTCCAGACCTTGGTCCCACATCTCTATGGACTTCATTACTGGGTTACCCAATTCTAAGGGTAATGTTGTCATCCTCACCATCATTGACAGGTTTTCCAAACTGGTCCATGCTGTGCCTCTGCGGAAGTTGCCATCAGCCAAGGAGTTGGCTGTTATTGTCTCCAAGCATGTGTTTTGTTTACATGGCCTTCCGCAGAACTTACTTCTGATCGAGGACCGCAGTTTGTTGCCGCCTTCTGGAGAGAATTCTGCAAACTCCTTGGGATCAACGTCAGCCTAAGTTCAGTTTTCCACCCCCAAACCAACGGCCAGGTAGAGCGTTACAACCAGGACTTGGAAACAACCTTACGAGCCATGTGTGCCAAGAACCAAAGCACTTGGTCTTCTCAGCTGCCCTGGGATGAGTATTCACACAATACCCTTCAAGATTCCTCTGGTTTTTCCCCTTTTCAAGCTGCCTATGGCTATCAGCCACCTCTTTTCCCCACCAGGAACAATCGGCTTCAACCTCGGGTCCTGCTGCTTTTGTGAGGCGTTGCCGACGTACATGGAGCAGATATCGTCACCTACTTCTGCAGAATCAGGAACGGTTCACTGCTGTGGCTAACCGACGCAGATCGGCAGCTCCTGAATACAAGGTGGGGGACAGAGTGTGGCTTTCTTCATCCGATGTGCCATTGAAAGGGGGAGCTCGGAAATTGCATCCCCGATACATTGGTCCTTTCCCCATCACCCGGATCATCAATCCTGTGGCAGTCAAACTGGACCTTCAGAGCAGCTTGCGGATCCACCCGGTCTTCCACGTGAGCAAGCTGAAACCTGTGAGAGACAGTTCCCTCCACTCCACTGTCCCATCTCCTCCAGCTCCCCGTTTTGTGGATGGGGGACCGGTCTATACCATCAGCAGTCTTCTCGCCTCTAGAAGGGTTGGTCGGGGAATCCAATACCTCGTAGACTGGGAGGGGTACGGTCCTGCCGATCGACAGTGGGTTCCGGGACGTCATATTCTGGACCCGGGTCTAATTGATCGCTTTTATCGGGACCATCCTGATCAACCGTGTTGTCCGTCTAGAAGCCGGACTTAGTGGGGGGGTTATGTTATGGTTGCCCTCTAGTGGTGTTTCTTTTGGTTGCATTTCTGGCAGGTTAGCTGTGGTCCCTCACTAATTGATCACAGCTGCCTGCAATCATGTTGCACCCTATTTAAGTTCTGTTCTCTCTGTGTTTTGTGTTGGAGCATCTTCTCTGTTTGGGTCTTGTTTGGTTCAAGTAAAATCTTAAAACTTGATGGATTTGTTCGAGTCTTCCTGCTTCTGGGTTTATTCTCTCTGACCACCCGTAACAGGATAGTCCACAGTCGATGCCAGCTAAACCTGACCTGAGGTTTACCGTACTTGATTTTAATGTAGAAAACCCCAACTCAAATTCCTGAAATATAGATCAGAAAAGTACAAGAACAAAAACACCCTGGAGCAAATATTTACAAATTGTAATACCGGTGTGTTTAGGTTGTCTTTGTGAATACATTTAAAGAAGTAAACATTGAACAACGAGGGGTACAATGTGTTTTTCTGATTATTGCATAAAAAAGACATTTTACAGCCTTGATGATGACCTTTATAGCACACGCTTCTCACGAAAAGAACAATACATGACATGCTTAGGTGATGTCAGTCCACTGTATATTCTACCAAGGTCACCCTCTGAATAAAAGAAAAACATACAGAAACTACCTTTTGAAAATGTCTGTACTGACATGTGTTATTTTACATAATTTAATTTTCCTCTTTTTTTTAACAATGACTGATAAAGCAGTTTTTCATGCATAAATAAAAAAGTTAACATTATGGATGTGGCTTTATTCTTTCAGGGGTAATTAATGCAAAAAACGAAACAACAGATGCTGTATTGTTCCAATATATGAAAGACTCCTATTAATCTGGCCGGACACAAACTGATTTTTCCTTCTCCAATTTATAAATGTTTGGTGCTTCCTTGACTTAGATGGTCTGGTTTAGTTTGTCCTAATAGTGTGCTTGTGGGGACCTCTTCTAAGACAGTTTGGGGTAGTATCACCCTAAATGAGTGCTGAGGAGTACAAAAGAAAAAAATGAGGATGAATAAAACCCAGTGAGCTCACATCAACAATAACAGACCTCTGACCATCATACATTTATGCAATAATAGTTTGCCCACTATGAGATGTTGAAAGAAAATATGTGTAAAGCCTTAGTTCCAACTGCCCTTAGGGTGCAAATGGCCTGTACAGAACATACAAGTGGGCTGCATCAAATAGGAGGGTCGTAGACAATTCTGTGACTGCGTAGAGTGAAAATGTTCATGTACATTTCTTTGTGTGGGCATGGTATGGGCGAGAGGTTGTATCAAACACTTAACATGCAAGGATAACTAAGAGTAAAGTACGTGAGACACAAGCATGTCGTACAGATTTTTTTTTTGTCAACCACATCAAATCATTTGCGCTGTGCACGGAGCCCATTAGTGCTGTTCATGTGAAAAGTTTGGGCTCTTTGTGTGCAACCTGACTGTTAGAAATGAGGAAAATACACAGTCAGAGTGAGTTTGTGCGTCCCATGGACACTTGCTTGTCATGTGCATACACCCAGCATTTGTGCATGATCAGTAAGGAGCTGGTACTCACACATACCCGCCTTTCTAAGGCTTAAGCAAAATTACCTCAGCTTTATGAGATTCAGCCAACTTTTCTCACAGTTTCTAAAATGTCATCACTATTAAGCCAGAAATGACTGAAAATAAAAGTGTTATATGTGCCAGTTTAAAGGATGTTGCATTAAGTGCTAAAACTAAATGTAAATTTTTATGTATAAACTGAAAAGCAGTCAGTTTAATTCAAAGTGTTCAATCAAAATACTTATCTAAATGCAAATTCACATTTGTAAATGAACATATAAATATTAGATCTGAATGTTTATTTGATTTTTTAAAATCAATGTTCTGAATGTAAACATTATCTCTAAATGGCATTTCACCTAAATGTTTTTCACATCTGAATATTTAATAGCAAATATAGATATACATGTAAATGTTGTTCACAAAGATAAATAATATCTTTTGAATGTTAAATAGGAAACATAAAAATTAACGTCTATGTAATAAAATCTAAATCTTAATAGTAGAGGATAAATAGTATATCAACATGCTATCATATTTTTTTGTCTGTAAGGCTAAGTAATGAATGTAACTGTGTAAATTTCATGTAACTTTTGAACGTAAAAAGTAAATGTCAAAGTGATTGTTAAACGTAAGCGTAAATGTTAATGGTAAAACTCTTTTTGCTGAGCTTTTCTTTCTCACACAGAAGCAACATTTTGGGTGAGCTTTTTGATTTCACTCTGCAACAAAGTTAAAGAAAACAAATCCTGGATTTATGTTCCTTTACCCGTCCCCAGCCTTTTAAGAATTTGCTAAACAACAATTTACTTTTATTAAAAAACAAGAACGAATTATTAAAGGACCTCTGAAAAGAGAGCCTCAGCAGAAGTGCAAGTTTAGGAGAAATTCAATTTGAATCATACACAGAGCTGAGATAAATGTTCTGACATCCTATAAGCCAAATCCAAACATTGCAGCTTCCATCTTAACTGAATGCAGTTCAGCAAAACAGCAAAGTGGGGCTTTTTTTTTTCCTTTTGGACAAGTCCTATCCACTTCTTCTAATGACATACGTTTCCACAAGTGTAGTATAAGAGATTTCATCTCTAAAGAAAATCGCCCGCCTTTGACTGTTTCCCTTTTATAGACGACCCTTTTAAATATATCATCTGGACGGCTTAGACTGACAAGGGAGATAAAAGACTCAAACAATGGTGAGATTCCAGCTTTAAATGTCAAACGATTACATTCTATAGGGGTTGCTTTAACTTACGGTAACACAAAAGCCATAATGTAGACTAAAGCATTTGGTAAAAAAAATAAAAATAAAAAAAGACTGCTCTCTGTCAAGTTTGTTAGTGGGAGTTGGCATGTGCACATGCATTAATGAGAACATCAATCCTTGAAGGTTTCAGATCACATGTTGTTCAGAAGCTACAGAGATTCAAGAAAAGAACAATACCTGTCAGCAGTGTGTTACTTGTCTCCTGAGCTAGGGATCGACAGCGACACCTGTGTCTAGCAGTGAGTCAAGTTGTGTTATATGTGTCAGAACCAAGACATTTTTTGGGGTTTGTTTGTATTTTTTCCAAGATTGATTGACTGAAAGACACCAAATGCACTCTAACTAGAAAAATAAATCGACATTATAGACCTACTCCAATTAAAATATATATTTTTGCATTTTTACCATGTATTGTAGTATTTTTTTCCCTCATGACGGAGGACAAATATAGATAAAATTAGGATTAAAATAACATTTCTGAGTGTTTTTTATTCAAATCTTTGTGAATGTCAGGCCACAAGCTTCCTGCTGCGCTCCATTCTGATACGTCCACTTACAAACAAATAAATCCATGTACGCATTTGTTTTCCTCGTCTGAGCTGGCATCTGGCTCAAAACTGTTCTGCTGAATAACTCCAATATTGCTCGCCATTTTTGTTACACCTGTAATGTTGGGTTGGGGGTGTGAAGGGCTGTGAACTAGCTGGACTGAATGTAAACAGATGGATGATGGGAAGTCCCACGTATAGTACCATCAACAACTCAGAATTGAATTTCTAATGAACCATTGCCACTCTGCAGAAACTGTGTCCTAGAATATGACACAGGTTTATTGATTTTGACTAGAAACAGCCTATTCATAGTTAAAAGACCACTGAGAACACTTAAGATCAAAAGATGATGGGGGTGGGACTTTAAGCTCTCAATTCTACATTACTGTGAGGATGCTTTGTGTTGATCGGCTGCCTTCTCCTTCTTGACTGTTGGGTCTGTTTTGTGTTTCTTTTAATTAATGCATCCTTGGGAAGACTGTTTTGGATAATGTCGCTTTGCTGTCGGCTTTTCCTGCAGCAAATTTACTTGAGTGAATTTGACAAGTCCTCTGGAGTGTTTGTAAATGTTAACCTTAGTGAGACACGATATTCCATTATATGGGAGAGCACGCTTTCCACGGCGGTGTGCGTGCATGGCTCTCAGCCCTAACAATGAGAAGGGAAAGTGTGAAGTCTGTCAAAGGAGATCACGTTCCCAAAACAGATGCTTCTCATGGGAAAGACAGGAGAAGTGAGTGATGGTTTTCACAATTGCTTTAAAAAAACTGTTTATCTCCCACCACATAATAAGGAAATCTATCTACACACAAAATAAGAGTTAGTTTGGGGGCTTCATGTAAAAAAATAAAAAGATCTAATTAAAGAAGGCTTATAGATTATGTTTTTTTGATGATGCATTATTTATTTACCAAGTAGAAAGAAGTGGAACAAAAAAAAGTTCTCATAAATGGATATATTTGCACTCTCAGCAATGATAACATCAAGAATTATTTTCTGCTTGCCTTTAAGAGTCCAGCACCTAATAAAACGTAGATTTCGGCTCATTTTTCTTACAGTGTCCTTCAGCTCGCCGAAGGTTTCATACATTCACTGTATACGCAGGAAATTTCTCTTCGGGGTTTTTTCACCCTGAATAAAGTTGATTTCCTTGGAAGGTTTGCTTTTAGTGGCAAGAATAATAAAGTATCATCAGGCCATGAACTCTGAACCCCTTAAATGTAAATATATGAATGCATAAGGTGGAAAAAATAGACCAAAAATATGAAATGAGAAAAGGAGAGGCAACAACATTAATATTACACATTTTGAGTGTGAAAAAGGGTATACAAATGATCATTGTGAAAAGGCACAAATCTAAAAAAGTTTAATACTACCTATATTTTAACATAGTGAGGAGGTAAAGATATTTATTTTAAATTGATAAGATATGCCTCTTTTAACAGGGATATGCTGGTAATACGTAAGTGCCCGTACGATGCCCATTGGATGTCCACACAAATTAATTACAAATGCTATGATTGTATAATTTCTTAAGTTCTAACATTCAGGCCGTGCACAGGGAGCGTGCGTCTTTCACTTGAGCAGCACTAATGGGCTCCCTGTGGAGTGTGAAGGTTTGGGGGGGCCTGCTTCACACCTACTTCACCGTTACTTACCCTAGTTTGTTGTTTAAATGTTTACTATGGCGTGTCACTCGCAGCATGCCTGTAGAAAAAAATGTGAATGAACATTTTCGCCGGACGATCTTGATATTTTGTGGGGCCACCTGCATGCCCCTTACAGGTTTGCCTGTTTTTGCCCCCAGACAGCCCAAATCCACTCACAAGGGCAGTTGTGACCTAAAATGTCTTCTGTGCTGTGTTATCTTCTTTCTGATCAGTCATTTTTTGATCAATATCACCAACTGTCCAAGCAGATTGATTTGCTTTCAAAACCCAAATGACAGTGCCAATTTTTAAGACATCCACCCCGCAGTGGAAGCACACCCTTCTGACTGCTCTTGCCCTTCAGGTCCTGCCATAGCGTTTCACTAAAATGTAGTTTTTTTATTTATTTTTTTTATTTTTTTGGGGGGATTTGTCACTGTGTTTCTAATCATCCATCTGTTGAACAACACAGTTTCTATCAAACTTTCTATCAGACTTTAGTCAAACAGACAGATGTCATAACATTTGCCACTGCAAAACTCAAAGACTTTATGAATCTCTGATTTATGCAGAACAATACAGTGGATATACAAAAATGGTACTCAAGTAAAATTAATGTACTTATTTGCACATGTAAAAAATATTTTTTTCTATTCATTTATAAAAAGGAACTTCCTTTTATTTAGACTTTTTTGCCAATTTGTGATAAGTAAAGAAAAACCTCACCACACATCACTGCTGCTTTAGAAACACTATAGACAAAGTCGTCTGAGATTTCAACTCAGCAGTGATAAAGTTTGTTGTAATCACACTACACTGGTCTGTGTTTTTACCTTTTCATGCAGTTATCTGCCAGTTTTAATACAGGGAGATAAATGAAGAAAAAGCTTGACAAAAAAAGTAAACTGACCGGTATAGTTCAATGTAACTGAGTACATTTAACTTTTAGAAACCCACCTTTGATCCAAACACTCTGTCCTTGCTTAACTGTGGAAATGTCATGTTTGTGCTGAAATGTTTGTTTGCTTTGTGGCACAGAGTCACTGAGGTCCAACTCCACTTTGTTTTCAAAGCACACACGCAAACCTGTTGCTTTTTTAAAGGCAGGTTTGCCGTTCACCTTAGATTTTTTTTTTTTTTTTTGTGTTCAAATAAACCACACTTTGTCCTGTAAATGTACTTACAGATACTTTGACATTTAACATGCTCAGATCTGATAAGCAGCACTTTGTGTGTTGTTTCTCATAGTTTTCTTCAAGGTCTAACCTTGGGCTTCTTTTGCTGAAATGGTACTTTCTTGAAATTGGCAGCTATCTTGATTGTTTTTCACTTATGACTAATCTATAATAGAATGTGTGATGTCAGATCAGATCACAGTTGGCTGTAACTAACACTCTTCTAATGTATGCAGGAAGATTAAACAGTTTTTCTTTTCTTAGTATTTTTTTACAACATCAACTCCAATCAGAAAAAAATACTGTCTGTCCAAAAAACATGTACCGGTTGATGTATTTTAACACATGATTTAAACATGTAATTTAAGTCAATTCTGATGGATGGATCTTTTGTGTTGTGTAAAAAGTAGGATTGCATTAGTGTTGCACTATTGTAGTAGGAAATCATTTTTACTGCTTAACCTTTAATATATAAAAAAGGACTTTTAACCAACTATTGCCACATTTTATTTGTGTCCACATTCTTAAATAATTCAACAGCAATTTACTGAACAAACAATTCTAAAACCATAATTTCTTACACCTTCTGTGTGCGTTTAAGGTATCTGAGCCACAATAAGTTACTTATGATATTCATTTAAAATTGATTTAAAAGAATGAGCTGGATGCTTTTATTGTCAGCATGTATAGAAATTGTTAGGGCTGGACATGATAGCAAAAAAAAAAATCAGAAAACTTTACAAAGAACAAAAGACTCAGTGAAGACACAATGCATTCATATGGAGTTAAAGTATGTCCCAATGCGCAATAAAAACCGTGAGAATTTGGATCAAAGTTCACTTGGCTTCATAGAGAACTGCCATTTTTTCCAGATTAAAATAAACCTTTTTCCCAATTGCTAAAACAAATTTTCTGAAACAATTTAACCAAACACAAAATACGATTTTCAAAATATAGGGTATATATAGTTAACTCGTGAGTCAAAAGCTCACTTTGGGTTCAAAATGAAGTCAGTTGTCGAAATGTATTCACCCACAGCAAACACAACACACTACACAGCAAAACACCAAAATATAAATAAAATGTACAAAATATTTGACTCCTCAGTCAAAAAGCTCACTTTGAGATCACAATGAAGACTGTCGTCAAAACTAACAAACACCCAGCAAAAACAGCACACTACACAACAAAACACTTGACACTATTCACAAAAGGGTTGATAACACCTCAAGCCCCACCCCACCTACCAAAAAAGACAAATTAGAGCAAAATAGTGTTCAAGATTTCTTTTGTTAAATCTTTTTTTACTTATTTTTTACATTTTTACTGCAGGTTCACATTTATCTTATCTCTGTGTTGGGTCAGACCAGAAGACTTCATCCACATCACAGGAAATGTTCACCCCAGAAACACAACTGGAAAAAAAAAGATCTTGTGTGCCTGATCCAGCCTTGACAAGACAAAATTGAAATGTCATCACAAGCCATCCTCCATGACCTGCAACTGGTTGTCTCTTGTAAACCTTCCAATGCCAAATAGAAAACATTCTTGACAGTTTTTCTCAATTGTTTACACACTCTTATAATTAGAATTCTACACACAAATCCAATGTATAAATTTTTGAACGCATGCCTCATATTCTCAGAACTCTACACACATATCCAAAAAACACACACAATGGGCAAAACCCCTCAGTTCTCCTGCAATGAAACTTTATATTCAAAACAATGTTATTTCATCTCAAAATGGGATTGTGTTTTTAAAGAACACACACAAACCATCATATGAATAGACATTTATAAGAACCAGCCGAACACTGATGTGCTCAATGTAAAACGCTATGATGAATAGTTCTTCTGCATTCATCATAATGACTTTAGGCCTTTTCTTGGTTCAGTGTTACACTTACTACAGACAGTCTATACATAAATGTGTTGGAAGACATTTGATAATATTATTTTTATACTCTGAACACAAAAATACATGGTAGAAGAATTTTATTTTGTTCACAGTGCACATTCGATTCCCAACGAACACAAAGTTGCACATACACACTACATACAAAACCATAGAAGGACTTACTGTATATAGTTACAGAAAAAATAATAAAAAACTATGCTGCACCCTGTTGTCTGTTACGGTCTGGCCACAGCACCTCATTCACATCACAAGCAATATTTTCCCTGGCCAAGCAGCAGGGAAAATATTGCCTAGCATGACGAATCCAGCCATGAAAAGCATCAGCTGCTATATCTCCAAATGCGTCATCCATTGCTTGGAGAAAAGGTATACGTGTTTGTGGATTTGGGTCATACACTTTCCATCTCCACACAGAAGAAAATGCCTCAATAGAATTGAGGAATATAGAATATGGAGGGAGATAAACACCTATTCTCATTTCAGAAAGTCTGGATGATGAATGCTATAGTGTACCTGCTCAAATTTGGCTCTACTCTTTGCCCAGCCTCCCTCATTGTTAGACCATGGTTGACCACATGATCAACCAAAGTGGCTCAGATGTCATCAGAGATTTTGGTCCTTGGCCATCCTCATCCTCCTCTTCCTCCTCCTCTTTCTCTCACTCCAATGGCTCTCCCCCTATTCAAAATGTTGGCATCCATTGCTCCAAAACAGAAGAGAACACCTGTTGCCCTTTCATGCTAATGCTCTGATTGCTAGTTGTAAAACTGTGTGACAGATGTTTGCATTTGTGATGAGTCAGTGTGCATTTTGGAATGGCAGTGTGGTCCTTGTGAAAACAAGAAATATTCTGCATATAAATTGTGCCAAAAGCAGAGAAGAGTGTGTAGTGTTTTGAAAAAATTGTGTTTTAGAACTTCATTTGAGTGTAAAAAAGGAACTGTGCTTGTAGTTTAGCAGAATTGGTTCAGGGGGTTGGTGAATAAGTTACATGTGGTCATTGTGTTTCATGTACCAAACTTTGTGTGTAAACAATTGAGAAAAACTGACATTGGGATAAGGAATGGAGAACAGAGTGGAAGAAAACTAATAAAAAAATTGGGAATTTGTGTTGAGCCACTGTCTGATGAGCAGACTGCTGCGAAAACTGACATTGTCCCAGACAACAATAAAATATTCTGTCATTTTTTTGTTGAATGTCCATATGTGATGCCGATTAACAACTTGAACGTACCGAGATGAGAATTGGCCTTTTGAACCGCATCCCTCATGGTCATTCCATAAACCCACAGATGGTCAATAACTATTGCCTGGATCTCATCTGAAGTTCTTGTCCTCTGTCTGGGTCCAGGTCTTTGTGCAGGTTTGGGTCTAGGTCTAACTTTATTGTCCGTCTTTGAAAAGCAGCTCAGTTGTTCCAGAACTGTCCCCCATATTCACTGCAGTTGTTTTGCAACAAGTGCCTTCAGTTTTGATCAGTTGTGCGCTAGTGATGATTACTGTGTTGGAACCAAGTTTTGCCTCATTGTGTTAATTGTTTGCATGTTGTATGTTGTCATGTGTGCCAACTGTGTTTTAAAAGTGAGAATGCGTCATGTGTTCCACAAAAAGTAGACTCAGTGTTTTGCAAATTGTGTGTTAACTGCAAATTGGGTTTTAGGTTTAGACCGAAGAGTGATGTTTTTGAGAAAATACTTAAAGCAATTGATCGATTGGTTTCGAGAATTGCACTTGGTGTTTCAGCAAATTGGAAAAACTATAAGAAACCCCCTCTGCGGAAAAACAAAGCTGCCAACTGATTAAGGCACAAATTATAGCATCACTTCCTTGACTGTGACGTTTTACAATATCCCGTGCAGGAGACACTTTACCAGTCCTAAAAGATTGAATCCAAACATCAATATCAAACAGGGTGTCAATTAGATTCTGGAAAAAGTTATTGATTATCAAACATAGAGAAGAAAGATGAAAAGAAGGGTAATGGAAGATGGAGATCATGACATCAAAGCCATCAAAGGTGTGTGATGTTAGCACAGGAGTCCTCTGGTCTGAAATAACAGAGATTCGCTTTCTGGAAGCTCTCCCCTCACTTCTTCCATTTCAGAAATTTAACATTCAAATACTCATATTACAACAAAAATAGTTTTAAAAAGTAAATTAAACTTTCACAAACTACATTACTGAGGCATCTGTTGAACTGTTCTGCTCAGTTATACTGAACTGATTTGCTGAAGTGTTTTGGACAGACTGTCAGTCAGTCTTGTGAATTTGCTGTTTTTAGTACAGTGGAAAATGTAAAAAAAAAACTAACAGGTTTATATGTGCTCCTACTCATGAAATCTATGACTTTCTTCATAAATGTTCTATTAAATATTACCATGTAGGCACATTTATGATCCTTGCATAACCCTTTTGTGAGATGCTTTGGCACAATTTCAATAAGGAAGATCTACCCTACTTACACTGGGTTGTGATGTTACTCTACACACCTTTATCAATTAGATCTTCACTTTGACCCAATGGCTAAATAGCCCACCTTCTTCTCAACCAATCACAATCATATTTTGCCTTTTAATTCTTGAATGGTTGTCTCTCTATGCGTTCTAGTTGATTCAACCTCCTCCACCCTATTCTTCACGTCAGCATCTAGGCTCTGGAGTAAATACATGTATGGTCCAAGTTCCTCCCAAACACGCCAGATGTCATCAGCCAAGAGCCTAAAGGCCAAAGATTATGGACATGCACATTTTTCTGTAACACAAATAATTCTCCGATTCCTAATTTCTCTGCTTTAAAATATAAATGCCTGCATTTTTGGTTCATTGTGCCAACCACAACTACATTTCACATTTATCAGCTGCTTTTCTATTTTTGAGGTTCACAGTTTAAGTTGATCAAAATTGATGAACAGATCATTGGGGTGCAAACGCACCTTAAGTGGAAGCATCTTCTTCAACAGACCTTACGGCGTGTTTTACAGATTGTGTTTTACAGAAGAGTGAGTTGGCAGCTGCGACTCAGTGGGTCAAGGTAAACAGCACACAGCTTCAAGTGATTCATTGTTTAGTGACACATTTCATAATGCTTCCCTTCGACGTATCCTTGTAAAAGAGATTCACTTGATTGTATACTACAGTTTGAAGGTGGCTTCAGCATTCTTCATGCATCTCCCTGCTGCGTGCTGCGCTGCTCTGCTGTTTTGCGTTTTCTCACACCATTCAACATCTTTCCCCCGGGGAGCTAAGAAGAATGTCAAAGTTTCGGGTCATGTTATTGTCTGCTAAAATTTATAACAGCGTCCAAGTATAGTAGTCCAGAGCAAGTGTTAAGGACTGAAGGACTACGAGGAGCCTAAATGACTCTTGTGAGACAGCACAGGAAACAATTCATCTATTGTAATATTACACACAAGAAAAGCAAATCTGCAGTGCACTTGAGGAAGAATAGAAATAAAGCAAGAGGACTTTGCTATTAAATCATCATCAGGCAGCTGATAAGAGAATGTAAGTCCTGTCCTATCTCTGTCCTTCAGTACCAACCTTTTGCTTTCCATACAGGAGTGCTGGATAATTAAAAGATGAAGTGATAGCACAGCAGACCGCTAAGACCTCATCTCTGTTCTCCCTGCTCTGACATAATTAATATAAGGGATTTAAGAAGTCGCTCATTAAAGTCAAGCTCATTTTTCCCCCTTGCTTAACAATCTGCACTCATTTAAAAGTATGCTGCTAAACAACCTGGAAAAGAACATAGAAGAATAGTTTTCATAGGTCATAACTGCAGTTTCATTGTCTTTGATTTAAAATGTATCAGCACATTTAGGTAAATAATTCACTGTTTTCTTTAGGTCTTGATTTCACAGTAATGACATCTTCATGGGACAGCTACTCCAGCTGTACTTATCTCTCAAGATTGGTGGAATCTGAAGGACTCAAGTGGAGTATGACAGAGATGCTTGAGGAAATAGGTTTAAAAATGTTGAATAAAGTACAAAAAAAAGGTTAATTCCTAAAAAATGTGAACAAGCAATAGTAACAATAGATGACATACTTAACATATCTCAATTAAAGTATAATAAACTGAAAAAAAGAAAAAAGAGTACCATAAAGGTGCCCAAAAACACAGAAAACTGGAGATTTTTAATTAATCAGTGTGTTTGTGATTCCAACATCATCAGCAGCTTTCTATTTCATTCAAACTAGGATTATCTGTTTTTTTAATGTTTTACATTTGGAAAGCTTTAATGTAACCGTGGAAAATGTATTTATTTATTTATTTATTACTTTGTGAAGATTGCCATCAAATAAAGGCACAAGAAAAAGTCTTTGAACTTCCCTTGTAGCAATATTACTTGTAAGGATATTTTGTGTTTTGTACTGCCACATTATTACTATTTTAAAGAATCATTGCAACGTTACCAGAATGGGAGATGTCTGAAAGTGAACTTATATGTATTTGCTTTGGCTATTTTAAAATATTGCCTCCCAAAAATATTGTTATCGAGCAGCAGTGAACTCAGTTTATTTTTTTAGACTAGAAAATCGTCAGAAAAGCTCTTTCTTCAGCTGCCTGTTTTTAGATTTCTTAGCAAACAGAATACATAATACAGTTGAATTCCTTACTAAGGATGTGTTTGAAATTGTTAGAGACAATGTAAGGATTACTCTGTTTGTAAAAAAAAGAACAAAGTATGATACACGAGTGTGCTTCATTTTTCTGATTTTACCAAGTTCACAATTCCTAGCTTGTGTCTTTTTGTCAGTTTTAAAAATCCTCTGTTTACCTATCCGTGTATTTGTGTATGGAAAACCAGCCTCTGAACACTAAGCCAATCAAAAAAAGATGTCAGAAGAGACCTGGCCCCAAAATAGCTTAAGTATCACCCGAACTAGTGTTAGTTAGACAAACAGAAATAAAAAAAAGGAGAAAAAAAGGATAAGTTGGAATCACGAAGCAGCAAAACTATAGCTGGTTTTAAGATATTTGTGATTAATTGCATTTAAGTGACACAAGTGTCTTTTAGAAAAGTAGCTATGTTTAAGTAATGACCTCTTTAATGAGTTCATTAGTCATAAGGTTCTAAGTCTGGTTGGTTTCCTGACTTAAGGGAAAAGCTGAAGGATGTTTAAGACTCTCCCAGAGATACTAAATCAGAGTCTAAAAGCAAAAGACATTGCAGAATTAAATTAATATTTTGGTTTTAAACTCTCGACTTTTTTTTTATAAAAGCTGGGAGTGAGTGATGATGAAATCGGGACAACAATTGACATTTTTTCCAAAAATTTGATTGTTGCAGACTTATACAGTTTCTAAAGAAGTGAAGTAACATGTATTTTCTTGTGACGTTTAACTGGAGAGGGCAGACGTCATGGCAACAGTAACGGTATTGAGTGTCGAGCTGCAGCAGAAAATACTGGTAAAGGCCACACACTAATTAGCTCTTCATTCGAGACTATTTGCTGACAGACCATTGGCTGTTTTCCAGCATTAACTTGAAAGCCTCCAGGTTGCTGACTTTGTTTTTTTTTAGCTTATTTATTTTACAATTATGTCAATGTTCAAACACTGACGTCCAAAACTTTAACATCAGTAACCTGGCAACCTCTGTAGAGTTGAAGTGCTGGGGAACCCATTCTGCACGCAGACAAAGCTTTTGTTTTTTTTTAATGTGGTCAGTGGAATCTTTTTAATTACAACCTGTCAGGTTTGGACTAGTTCTCTGAAATGCACTGACAACTGTGGGGTTTTCTACAAAAGGAGAGACATTTACAGAAAGGAATTGTTTCACATCAAGCGGATGCATTTTAACATCAAATATTGATGATGACATCCTCTAACTTAAAAAAATAAAAAACAGTTTCTTGTGTTAACAGTCAGTCTTGCCTGTCCTGTTTAGACCAAAATGAACAATTATCCAACAACAGTCCTTTTTCTTCTTCTTTGCTTGTTGGCTGTTTTCTTTAGCGGTCATTACGGTGATTCATCTGACTCTGTCCATCTCTAACCTCTGCATCCTTTATGTACTCCTTTACTGCTACTTTTTTGGTCTTATTTTGGACTACCTGTAGCCTTTGCACCTTTTTTCCAAAATATTCACTCTTTTGTCACACATTACACCTGAAACCTTCCTCCACCTGTTTCAACTTGCACACACCTCTTCCCCACACTCTTTGTTCCCTCTAAGCACTTGAAGTCCTCCACCTTCTTCCCCTCTGCTCCCTATAACCTCACCATTCCACTTGAGTCACTCTCATTCATAAGCAGGTCCTCTGTCTTGTTGCACCTGACCTTCATTCCCCTCCTTTCCAAAGCAAACCCTCACCTCTCCAGACGTTCCCTCACCTACCCCCTGCTCTTTTTACAATCACAATGTCATCTACATATATTTTGGTCCTCAGAGGTTCCTGTCTAGACTCATCTGTTAGTCTGTCCATCAAAGCTGATCTTTGGTGCAGTCCCACCTCCACCTTGAACCCCTCTGTTACACCTACAGAACATCAGACATTTTCATTCTTTTGCTCAGCAATCACATGATCTGTTTCACACATCTGTCTTTTCAAGATTTAGTAGTTCCTGTCAGGAACGCCTACAACCAACGTTTATGTTTGAATGATTTGCTAAATTTTTAACCCTTGTGTTTGTTGGTAGTATAAAGAACTGCTACATCTGTCATGACTATAGAAAGACTGAGACCCAGATGCTGAAACCCGGAATGAGACACAGGACAGAGATGTCTTGTGAGAGAAGGTGGATTTAATATGATGGCCAGACAGGTAGGTAACAGTTACTGGAGGTCCGAGAATGTAACTGCGGCTCGTGGCGTCACTGGTGGATCTGCTCGTTCGGGTCTGGAGTCGGCAGCGTGGGTCCGTCTCGTGAGGCAGCTGGTTCGGCAGAGGCTCGTGGTGAGGATGGAGGGAACAGACCAGAAGAGGAGTCCGGAATACGGCTGCTGTGGGTGACCGCTCGTGGCTGGGGTTTCCTGGAGACAGGTAAGACAGCATATATTAACTACTTGGCTTAAGGCAAGGCAACGAAGCATGAACTTGACGTGCAGCAACCATGGGAACATATCAGTCAAGAGAGTTGTTTTCTTTTTCTTTCTTTGCTTTTCTTTTTTTATTCTCATCCTTCCTCTAAAGCCATTGACTATCCATAGCTCCATTGTCTGCCTCCTTTCAGCCTCTATTATAGGCAAATCAATATTCTCTGAAACTCGGCTTTCGTCATGTCTTTTTGGGAACCTTCACATCCCTTTTTCCATTTTCTGTCATCCCAAACCACCTTCTCCAACCCGCCCCACTGTAATCCCTTCCTGTCTCTCAAGCCCTCATTTGCTCATCTTGCTTATGTTTTTTATTCTCTTTCTCCCTCTTTGGGCGTAGAGCTTCTTTTAGCCTTGAGGTGCGTGTGTGGCTCTGTATACATGTGAGTGTGTGAGGGACAGACAGAGAAAGAGAAAGTCCTACTGGGGCTTTTCTAAATCCCAGGTAAGAGCAGAGACTCTCTGAGGGAGAATTTCATTTCAACACCTCTCATCTTGCACAGAGACCAGGAGGATAGGGCTCAGTTATGAAACCAATAACCATCGTCTGTGTGCTTTTGTGTGTGTGTGTGTGTGTGTGTGTGTTCTGCTTACAGCAGCAGAATGTTGGCTGAATTGTATTCTTCTGCTTAGATGTAAGTTTGTGTATTTTGATCAGTTTCTGTCTCTTCACTTCTATATATTAACAGAAGCACAATTATACATAGACTGTATGGCAGATGTGTCAGTGTAGGCCAACTTGCATGCGAATTCTTCTTTTCCATTGTTTTATCCTTGTAGGCTGTTTGATGATTTGCAGTGAGAAGAAGAAGAAAAGAAAAAAACTAACTAGAATCTCAGGCACCTGGAAACCTACCAAAAATTAAGCATTGGTATGTTTCAGATGGTTTTGTCAAATTTACCGAAAGGTCATCCAATGTTTTAGCATATCATTCAAAAAAATACTTCAAAAAGGTTTCCAAAGACATTTACTTGTAGCAGATACAAAGACAAGAAAACGCCTTAAACTGCCTCAATGATTAGAGCATAACTAATCTGTCAGAATTTATACATGTTTCCTGATCAATACAGATGAAAATAATGTTGCTGTTTTTTTTTTTTTTACATAAAAACTATTTAAAGTTGTGCAGAACAAAAGATAAAGACTAATATTTTTTAAAGCGAATGTGACAGATGTTTATCTGTTTTAATTGGTCTGGATCCAGCTCTCGTCTCTTTAGATTTTTTGATATTTGTGTCATTTGTGTGCACAGTTCTGCAAGCCCTTCAACAGTTTAATTACAACCCTGAATGCAGCCGTTTGGTCACTGTTTTTAAATGTTTTTTTTATTAATGTCTGGCTACTTTTATTTTCCTTCTTTTCTCTTTTGTTTGTAAAAAAAAATCTTTGGATTTTGTTTAGTCATGCAAACCCAAAAAAGATGCATTTCTTGAGTGCTTGATGCTCTTTGTTTTTTAATCACATAATGAATCAGCGCTCTGGCACTGACCTGTTTGTTACCTAACAGTGTTCAGGTGTTAAACAAACCAAACCAATTATTTAAAATTGTTAAATAAATAAATAAGAGATTAGACTTAAAATTACATCAAGAAAAAAATAAGTATATCAAGTATATTTCAAAAACTCCAGGGAGCTACTGCAGAAATCACTTCATAAAATTGCAAAGACTGGCTCCTTGGAAGTTAAATTTAAAGAAATGCCAGTTAAATCAACACTTTGGAAAATAATTCTAGTTAATCTAATAGTACTTTGATAATTCAAAGTTCCATTGTTATTTCAAGTGAAACAGAAAGCAAAAATCTGCTGAAAAAGTCATCCAAAATATTCATTTGTTGCCCCAGCTTTAATTCAGTTGCTACATTGAATAACCTTTTGATTTGAATCCAACTGAACAATTATGTTGATTAAAAAGGCTGGAAACACATGTCATTGTGGAGCTGGCTTAATGTTTTGCAGTTTTCTATAAATTTTGTGTAAAGTCCACCTTTTGTTAAGTTCAATTTCAGAACTCTGAACAGATGCATTGAAGCATTCACACAAGGAAAACAGGTAGAAATAGAAGGAAATTACATTTCTTCATCTTTGCAAATTCCAGAGAGAAAACCCAAGGAGAGATTTATATTTGAACAAATATTTGTCCTCCGGAAATACCTAAATCTAACCTGAAGGAGAATCTTTTCATTTGTTAATTGTTTCGTATTTATTTAAACATTATATATATATATAATAAAACTGTGAGGACATCTTTCAAACCATTATGTAAAATATTGTTTTTTGTTAAGCAAATGATTTAACCTGAAAAAGATTTGTCCAGATGTTAGAAAGTATGAAGCTGTAATAAGATTTCTGAGTTTAACTGATAAACCTGTTGTTGTCTGAATGCCCTGCAGTATTGGTTTCATATACTAAGATGTTCTTCTGGCATTTTTCTCATGATCTAGGACGTATATAAAGAAATTTCAGATTAAAACTCTCTTTCTAAGTATTCATTTATTCAAATCATGGTAAACCAGGAGCAGTTAAAAAACTTGTAGCTGTTGAATACAAACTGCAATCAGCAGGCCACAAGCTCCCTGCTCTGCTCCATTCTGATGTGTCCACTAGTAGACAAATAGTACGTCTTGGTTTTCCTTCTCTGAGCTGGTCTCTGGCTCTACAGCGTACGGCTGGATAGCTACAATACTGCACACTATTTTTGTTGTACTGCTGGTTGGGTTTGTGAAGGGCTGTGAGCTAGCAGGAGAGAGTGGACACAAAGGCATCATGGGAAATGAGGAAAGGCTTACTCCACTCTAACGGTCCTTCACACAACCCCTGCTACTGCCGCTCTGCAGAAAACATGTCCTAGAAAACAACATGTTTTTTTTTATGTGGGCTAAAAATGGCAGTATTAAAAGACCACTGGGAGCACTTTTACAATAGATCATCAAATGATTGGAACGAAACTTTAAAAAATATATGTCTTTGATTTAGTGTATCTCTTCAACCGATTATGGGATTCTTGTATATCAGTTGATTCTAACGCTGAATTTGATGCAACACTTCACTAATGTAAAGTGTTGCAAAACGGGGCAAAGCTGCTTTTCTCCACGACAGAATCCACTGGCATTAGGTTAAATGGGTAAACTGCTGAAGAGTTATGATAGTATATGGAATGTAAGGACTGGAGTTAAAGCTCTGGTGTTTAAGGGTTAAACAGTACTCCTTCAGAAGGCTGTGGACTCCTGCTTTCACTCCAGCTGTTCACGTGCACCTCAGTGACGGAATGTTTCTGACGCACTATAGCATAGTTTAAGCAACATTTAAAGAAAATAACACTTTTTTTAAATGTGAACAATGATCCTGTGCCTGTGTATCTCCATAAGTATGTGTGTGCAGAGGAAAGGGTCATTCCTGATTGACGGTCACTCCCATTGACTTAAAATAAAATGTCAAAAACCAACAAAGAAGAAAAAGACAGACTAAGAGAAAGATCGGACTGAATGAGATTTGCTTTTGTAGGAATTTATTCATGTGAAAAACAAAAAGGCATGGGGGGGGTAGTTTGGAAAGCGAGCATATGTGGTTAATGTGAAGGTTGCATCAAATGAGTTATCCTGTGTGCGTTAATAAAACGTAACTGACACGCATTGATATACATATTTAAGCATTATTCGGCTCACTTGAAACAAGCGTATTGAGTCAGAGAGCTGAGGTCAGCTCTAAATCATTACAGGTCTGCACAGCAGGCCCAGCTACCACATTAGATTAAAGTCCAGTTGATAGACCCAGCCAAGCACATTAAATACACACACATACACACATCTGAGTGTGGACTATACATAAAACTGTGTCTCCAGCACATTAATCACTGTGAGGCTGGATGTAATGTGCTGTGATGTAGCTTTGGTTTCTTGTAGAGAAAGTGAGGCAGTTTGCTGACCCCTGATCAGTAAACAGCCTTGGAGCAGATAAAAAGCAGCAGCAGTCCCAGAAGAGCCGACTGTTGGGAAACCAGCCTATTAGGAAGTTGAAGAGACTGATTTGATTAAAGCAGGCTAAGACGGGTCACCACTCTGGTCCTCTGGCTCCAAAAAGCTCCAGCCACCAGAGCTTTGCACACTAAAGCAGTGCAACAGATACTGGGAAATACAATTATTTGTGGGAATTAAACAATGTTTGTGTGCATCTGGATGGAAGGGAGAGGGGGGACAAAATGAATTGCAGCTGCTGTTTATCTGTTTGGCATCTCTCCTTCCCAGCAGAACAACATTAAAAAGCTCCACTGGTGGGCTATACTTTACTGTAAGCATCGTCTGGTTCTATACCCCACTCTCTCCATCACTTGTTCTTCTGTCTTTCTGTTCAAAAAGAACAATAAAAGATGGATGATTTTTATCTTTCTTTTCTTTTTTTTACTTCACGTCTTTGCTCCTTTTCTGCATCAGCGGCGTGTCGCCATATCTCTCTCGAAAAGGTGATGTACGTGTGACCTTCAGCAGTAAATTTGCCATTTGCAGCCAAGTGAATCTTTAACTGCGTTCACATGACCTCACCTCCTATGACCCTGCTAGGTGTTGCTCGCCGCGGCTGGCAGCCAAGAGAACGAGGGCAACGAGCCAGGCCAGATAAGGGCTCCTTCAATCAGTTCCGAGCACCTTGATAGCTCCCCCCTCCTTTCCATCTCCTCAGTTCCCATCTCCTCTCTTCCTCTAGATATAGGGTTGCAGGATCTCTTCTCCTTCCAACACCATATTTATTCCTAACTGTCATTGCTTTGAAGTACAATAACTTAAGATGTGAAGACTTGACTGTTGCCCTCCCGCTTGACGAGAATTGGTGCAACGCGTGCCTCAGCGTCCTCTGGGAGGAACCGGGGACCCCATGCGCCGACCTTATCTATTATTTACATGATGCCAGTGATATAATAAAGACACTAACTGCCTGCTCCAAACAACTTTGTTCTGCTGCAAACAGAAAGAGCGTGGTCACATGGTTTCTGGCTGCAGGCAGAGCAAAAACCTTTTGATGTTGCAAAAAGATTTTAAAAGAGGCTTTACAGTGCAGAAAAGTTATGGGATGACTGTAAAAGTTCATGGCACACTCGCAAAAGCAGGTCAGAAAACTGCTGGATGTAGAAACTTATTGGTGACAATAATAAGAATTTCAAAATAGCAGTGAAAACTTTGTTAATCAGAAGATGAATCGCAGTTTATGCACAAAATGTTATTGTTGTTTATTTATGCAATGCCTTTAATACATTTTAATATGTGAACTATTTTAATGGCTGTGCATAATTGTGGGTTCACTGAGCGCACACAAAGCTGTGTGACAAATGATGATGCGGTCTGGTGCACGGATGTTCGTTACCGCCTTCTTCTGCATGAATTTTTGCGGATTAGCAAAGAGGTCAAGGGAGACGACAGAGCTGCAGAGAGGTCTGTGAACAAGACGGAGGGGAAGATGGATAAGATATGTGAAAGGAATTTTTGTCAAAGAGCATTAAAACTTTATTTTGAATTTCCATCCTTCCAGCGTGTGGCACATGGAGCAGAAGCATGTGACTGCAAATGTCAAAATAAACACAAGAGCAACGCCAGTGTCAGAAAAAATAAACATTTTTCCACTTCATGCTTGGAAATTTCAATCTTATTAATAATATTTGAATGGCATTACACCTCAGAGATCCCTGTCTTGACACCATTTCATTTAGGCTGCAGGTGCAGCAGGGTTCATGCCAGGACTGTCCATAGCTTATGCATCAAGCACATCTGAATGCTTTACCAAAACCCTTGAAAAAAAGGTTTAATAAGAATTGAAGCAAGGTTATCCCCACATATACAAGTCTCATGACCCCCTCCCTCACATCAAAGCCACCTTACACACACCTCAGCTTCACACTAAAAAATCAAATTTGGGACTAGGGCTACTCCTGTTCTTGCACTTCTGTTTTCTTTTTCCAATTCCCACTCACTTTGCAGTCTGTACCAACACCGCTCCACAGTGCAATCATAACTAAATATAAATCATCCCTTCTCTTACACTTTTATTCTGATATGCTTGCCACACTCTTTCATTTATTCTCTTCTTTTCATCTCTTTTCTGTCTGTCATTTTCTCCCTTTCTTGCTGCCCACCTTACACAAACACAGCTCTAATAAATCGTGCACTGGTAATTACACAGAACCCACCGGTAAATTTCACTTCCATTTACATTTAGATTAAGGAATATTTCATTCCCATCATTCTGCAGTGCAAGACCCCAGTGTGCATGGCTCTACCCATATGCAAACACCACCGTTCATAGCATTTTTATATTCTCGCTGGAGCATGGAGACACACCTACATATGTGGAAACCATCTTGGGGTTGAGAAAAATATACATGAAAAAGCGATATACATGAAAATCACACTGGCATACGCATGGATGGATGAAATAAATTTATCAGCATGCATGGGCAGGTGCACGCCCATGAATCCGAAATTGACACACAAACTATCACCCACAGATGTGTTGTGGAGTCGAATACCATCAACATTCCAAGCAGAATATTTTTTAGAACAAAAACATTTTTTTTCTTGGAACTCAGACTTTTTTTTTTTTGCAATATCTAAAATAGTCTCTTAAAATCTTTCACAAAGTCCTAACGTGGTGGTTTTATTCGCAGTGATTCCACTGCAGGTCTGTGAAGGAAATTGGGATTTTAGTGTCCCTTGCACACTCAGGCTTTTATTCTCTCACACAAAAACTCCCCTTTTCTGGATCATAATACATTCAAAACCAATCTAATTCACTGTGCATAAAGACAGCAATATGCACCCCAAACCTAACTGTGATATTTCAAAGGTTTATAGAAGAAAAGAAAAAAAAGAGGAAGAAAGAAAAGAAGACCTGGAGGCAGTCACTGAAGAAAACAGATACCACCAAGATTTCTCCATCCCTCTCCTTTCTTCCTTTTTTCTTCTACTATCTCTCTATCAGCCCAGCCTCCTCCCCCTCCTCCCCCTCCTCTCAGTATTAGTGCATCATTTCCAACAGTAATGAGCGCACCAGGAGCAGGAAAAGGAGCAAGGGAGAAGGGAGGGTTCTTCAGAGAATTAGAGTGTTTAAAATACACACAAACTGGTTTTCTCTGGTGGATGATCAGTGCAAATAGCATCCTGCTTTCTGCACACAACCAGTGAAACCAGCAGGAACTAAAGCAGGTCATCACACAGAGGCATATTGCATGTTGTTGGTGTTATTACAGGATTATTAGCAAAGGGAGCTCTCATTTCCAGTCACCAACAAGGATTTTTAATTGTCGGAACCGGCATCTATTGCATTACTAGACTATTTAGGGGGACACACTGCTTGGCACTCTATAGAAAATTGATTAACCAACAATACCTATGTGGATTAGTCATCAACTAATTCATTTGTCAGATGAAAGTAATTAACTGCGTAAAATTGGTTTCTTCCTCCGTATGTGTGGGGAGTGTGAGCCCACTCGAAAGAAGGGGCTCATAAAGCGAGCACATATGAGTATCGACAGGTTTTTACACGCTCCCCCTCCGTGCACAGCAGCTTTACTGTCATTAGAGAGTTGTTTTGACATAATCCGTTACGTTTCTTCATGGCCACTGGCACCACGAAGAAATTAAAACAGCAGCATGGTGTAATAGAGTTCAGACTGTTAAACAGTGGGGCACCAACGCGACTGATAATGTCTCATCAGATAAACAAGCACACAAATGCACATGGAAACTCCACCCACTGGAAAACCAGGAAACCTTTTAGCTGAAATGAGTCAATTTGTGTTGAAACTCCAGAGTTCTCATGAGAAAATTGCTATGAAGTTGAAAAGGAATAAAAGTGAAGCAGGAATTAAAAAGAAAAGCAAATTGTAGATAAAAATGAAAGAGAAGTTCTAACAAAATGTGTTAAAGCAGGGTTATGCGGGTTAAAGCTATAAACGTAATCTGATCACCCACCCCCTTATATTTCTGACTCATTATCCTGCCTTTAGGCTGTATTCCCTAATTACATAAGCAGTGATTAAAGTAAGCCTTTTCAAACCTGAGTTTTTTTTTTTTTTCAAAGGTACAAAAATTTAATGAAACCTTTAATTAAGCATCTGAAACATGTAATAAAAAGCTTTTTTTTGTGTTAAATCTTTGGGTTTGCTAATAAATAATTACTTTAAAACATAACAATATTTCCATTTAGAAAAAGGTGGTGTTTTGACTAAAACGAATAATAAAAATTGATTTTGAGAAGTAAAAACCTGCAAACATTTCATCAGAGTTGAGAGGGATGAAGATGTATGTGTTGTGCCGGGTTACATGTGGGTCAAAACAAATGTTAAAAGTTAGCCATGACATTCATGTACACACAGAGACATTCAGTGACAAGTAACATAAACCAATAAATTGGATTTTTAAAAAAAACAGCTGCAAAAGACTATACTGAATAAAACATGACAAAAAAAGCCAGATCTCTGTGAACCTAACACACCATCGTGACAGTTCTGCTCAACAGTATTAATTGTTTATGTGCAGAAAAGACAGCCGTTTTACAGAGATGAATCAAGGGTTCACTTTAGACTTTTAAACTGACAAAATGTAACGTAAACAGATTGAAGGAAGGGACTTTTTTGAATCAAATCAAGGCTACATGACTCACAGAACTTATGAGCTAAAATTGTACTCAAGACAGACAGCACAAATGTTTAAGATGGGAAATCAAGCAGCTTCTCATGAACTTTATGCTTGATACAAGTCTGTGTACAGCTGAGATCAGACAACATGTGGAGCTAATGGTGGTCGGCAAAAACACTTTTATTTTATAAGCACAATATTTACATCTTTGCAAAAGTTTGTATGTTGTTTGTTTTCATGGGCGAAACACAGACACGCTGCCAAGGCCGACTCTGGGTTGACATCATGAAACGGGCGGCACCCGCAAGGAGTGAAAGGTGGTGCCTCAGAGATTGAGTCGTCTTACTTCCAGGTAGAAAAATGAGCTGCGAAAATAACTTATATTTCATTAAAATAAATAATTCTTTACTGTGCCAAAGGTAATAGATTATCATTTACATGAATATAGTTTATTTTAATGATATAGACCCTTTAAGATAATTAGACGTAAATGTTACTAATGTTATGTTGCAAACCAAATGTCCGCTCATATCAAAGATATTTTTGTTTTACTTCACCTAAATTAGAATAAGTCTTGAACATTTTTAGACTTGCTGAGTCATTTTAAATAAATTTCTGTCTGATCAGAATCTTTTGAGGGCCTCATAAATGTATCCCAAAGGTGCGGAACAACTTGAACATGTCTGTAGTCTTAATAAATAAAACAAAAAGGTAATAGTTAAAGATTGAATTCATTACTAAGTAACACAAACACTGTCTGTGACTATAACTTACTTTATTCTGATCAGCATCACACTTTGTGGTTTGGCACGGAAATGATCAGAACACAGAATAAGTAAGAAACTTAAATAGAATATGGGAGCATACCATAACCTGCTTTCCAAACCACTTTTTCCATATCAAGGTTTCAGTTGCAATGGGTGGAAGCACACAAACTCAGTAATCCATGTATCCAGTTATGTCCTTCAGCCATTCCTCAGTAATCCTCAACTGTGCTCGGGACAGCTGGGACATATAATCCCTCCAGCGAGTCCCACGTCGATTGGCACAGCTGGCTGTGTCGGGCAAACCTCGAGAGGGCAGATCTTTGGAGACATCCTAATCAGGTTCACATGTCTTTTCTGAGTTAAAGAGATTTAATTTAATAATGCTATTTTTTCAAACGAAAATAAAAAAAAGCCTACATCTTTCTATGAGTCTAAAAATTTAGATTAAACCAAAAATTCAGAGCCAGTTCTTTTTTATCTTGCATTAAAGAAACACTAAAAAGGACTCGTGACATTTTACTTTGGACATCATTTCTTTTGATAAAATCAGACATAATAAGATTGCAACTATCCCAGAATAAGTTATGCTCTCTGTTTTATAAATGCCATTGAAGTACGGCTAACAAGTAAAGGGTAGGTTGTTATGACCTGTGAGTTAGAACACAATAACACACTCAGTGCAGCATCTTTGTGATCTGTACTTTTACTAATGCATTTATCCACCTCTGATCCTGTTTTTGTTTCACAGCAGGTGACACACAGTCACCCCAGAACGTCAGCTCTTCAGGCAGACCAGTGAAGATATTATTTTGGGGACACAAAAGGTTATGAGTCTCTCAGAAAACCTGAGCTGAAACACTGCGCTGGACACATCTCACTGCTCCTTTTCACTGCAGCGAGAAGCTGTGAAATCCCAAAGGAAGAAAACTTCTTATGAAGAAGAGCATGCAGATTAAAAAACAGAACTATCACTGCGGCTACTAGTATTAGATAAAAAGCAGCATGCAAAATGACTTTGAATAACATTTCTCTGCGGCTGGTTCTTGTAATGATGCAGTCTGCGACACAGGCCCTCGCTCTGGGAGGCCTGAGAAGTGAAAGGAAACCAAGATGAAGGACTGGAGAGAAACTTGTGGGGTAACTGAAAAAAAATTCAGAAGGTTCTGAAGGTTGCAGATGACAAAAGACACTTCTGTGAATATAGAACTTCTAAAAACAAACTTCCTCATCATGTATTTTTCCGCACAAAATATAAGTTCTGGATGAAGGTGGACATCTTCTTTTTCCTCTTTAAAAATATTTTGAACACAAAAGTTAAATCCTTAAAGTGCCCAAAAAATAGACATTTAGGGTTTAATGTTTCTTTACATAAAGTGACAACTGTGTTTTTTTCTTTATTGGCCATTCAATCTAAAAATAAAATATAAGTGGTGCTGACGTAAAAGCTATTTCCCGTAAGAGGAAATGGAAGGAAAGGGGAATTTTTCTGCAACTTTGCCCCCTGGTATGACTCTTTAGTTTCACGCTCACTAAAAAAACAAGAGATCAGTCAGCTGCTATCGCTGCTGACATGTAGCTCTGATGGCTCCTTAATGCTGCTCTGAATACATGCGGATGAGTTTCAGCACCACGTTGGGGGACAGCGCCATGCGCCAACGCGCAGCTGCAGCTGGTTCTGAGCCGCGGGTGACTCGCCCAGAAGGAAAACCAGAAAAGGAGCCTTCATCTGTAATCAAATGATGCTCCCCTGTCATCCTTAGGGTGTTGGGATCGAATGGGCTAAAAGCCTGTCGTCTTTACGCATAGACACCCCGCATAGATTGATTTGAAAGTCCTGAAAAAAAACGGCCCCTTCACGGCCGATTGGCCACTGACATGCGAAAAGTTATCTAAAGAGGAGAGTTTGAGCGTTGAAGGAGGTATGTGCGCTTTAGTTGGGAGTAATGCAAGCGCAACAGTGACAAGACAGCCCCCTTCTCCCTAAGACCCCTACCCACCCACCCACCCCGTACACCCAATCCCAAACTGGCTGGCTGAGAAAACCCAAATCTGGTGCCGCCACGCAGATGAAGCATGCATATTCTCAAAAATTGAAAATTTTTTGAGAGAAACAGAGGTGGGGGTGAGGAGGAGGAGTGTACGGGTGCATCATGTGTGCGTGTATAGGAGGGGGGGTGGGGGTGGAGAAGAGTGAACCACTTCAGTTTGCTCGCGCTGGAGCCCGAAAATAACTAGAGGAGCGTTTTTTGGATGGATTCACCGTCACTCCCCCCTCACGCCACAGAATTTCATTCACAGGACAGGTGACTGTGACGACGGAGGCAGAAGGAAAAAAAGAGACCCGAGTCGTCGTCCCCCCCCCCCCCCTATCTCTCTCTCTCTCATGCTTGGAGGAGAGGGGAGCCGGCGAAAGTATCTTGATTTCTCTCCTGCGATTTTCGCGCGTGGTTTGCGCTTCTCTTTGGCTGAAAGCGAACCTTTAAAGACTGAAGTAGAGGGCTGGATTTGAACAGACAGAGCAGGGATCAGCAGGAGTGTCTGTGTGTGAGACTGGAACTGGATCCATCTTATCCTCTGGCACTCCAAAAAAGCGCTCGTCCGTTCAATAAAGTCCGGCAGACGCAGACTCCAGTGCCAGTAAGTGATTCATCATCTTGACCTTATTTTTCCTCTTTTTTTGTCTCTTCATAAACTCACGTCTGTGCATCCCATGCACGGCGCATTCATCTACTCCCTTATTTTTCCCACCCTACGCAGGCAGATTTTCCTTCAGAGGACAGGACTGAGGCGTCCTCTTGCTGCGTTCTGCTCTGCACGCCTATGGTGCAGGTGTGGGTACCTGGAGCAACCGGGATCGCGGTGGGAGAACTTGCTTAATGGGCCCCAAACCTCGGGAGCACCCCGGGATGGCGTGCAGCACGTGTTACTACCTGGTTATCAGCTCCACTCACCTAAGCAATGGACACATTCGGCGCGTCAAGGGGGTCTTCAGAGGACCGCTGTGCGCAAGCAGTGATTCACCGGTAAGGACAGCATGTGGAGCAAATGATTTCCAAAAGTTTGAAGGATTCCCACTAGGAAGGTGCATGAGAGGCAAGATTTGGAAACTTTTAGATGAAGCGAACTATTTTTGACTCTTTCTCCAAAACAAAAAAGTGCTCTCCAGAGCTAAGAGGATAGGTTACAAGACATATTCCTCATCCCTTCTATTTTCTGGGACCTGAATCTTTTTGCACAGAATTCATTTTCTCCCGTCATAAAAGGACATCTTATTGGAGGGCTTGACTCTACAAAAAAGAGGAGAAAATGTGTACCCAAGCATGAAGTCATTGCCCCTCCATGCCTCCTTGTGTCTCTTATGGGAATGGGATGAATCAAATTACTTAGTTCTTTGAGGAGGAGATGAGTTGAACAGATAAAAATAGACCTAATTACCTTGAGTCTATAGCATCCCTTTGTGTGAGTGTGTGTGTGTAGGTGTGTGTGTGGATGTATTTCCTCCCTATCCCAATGCATCATTTAAGGATCTAGTTTGTGATTAAGTTAGTTGCAAAGTTTGTAGTATGTGCACATGTCTGTGTTCTTAGTGTGAGTGAATTCACAGTTGAAGAAAGCAGAAAAAAAGGTAATGAATGAACAGAAAAGAAGGAGACAAAATGTGCTGCAGATGAACAACACTTGGAACTTTGGGATGTTTTGACTGAGCTCAGGTCCTCTCCATGCTTGAGCATGTATACGTGCTGTTGTGCTGCTACTACACGTTGCAGGATACATTCAGAAGTTGCTCAGAGGGTTTCTGATAATCACACATTATTCATGAGCTCTAAATGTGAGATGAGACAAACTGGCGAAGCTGATGACAAGTCCGATGAAACAGGAGGAAAGGAGCAGCTGGTTTGTGTGCTTGGGTGTGTGTGCGCGTTTGTACTGAAGATATTACTGATCTGTCATGTTCGGCGCGTGTTCATAGTGTGATGAGACTGAGAGCACAATGATGAGCACAGCAGAAGGACTGAAATTTAGAGTACAATGAGACAAATTGACTAAGATTTTCACATAAACACATCCTCAAAACCTTTCTTTTGTAAGATTTTCTTTTTGAAACTATTTTTCATCAGTGTCAGGGTGCTTTTTATTGGTTTCTGTTTAATAAGCAGTCATTTTTCTGTCATTACTGAGTGTAATTCTTTTTGTTTTGCGTGTCTCATGAGTTGTTTGATGCATATTTGTTTCAAAAAAGGAGTTATAATTTAAATCTTTAGCAACACAGTTGCAGTTATAAATAGGCACCTGTTTACTGCACATTTGCTATTGTATTTTCCAAACATTGCAAGGTTTTGTGCATTAGCATAGGCAGTCAATACTTACTTTTGATTATCCGTCAATTAATCAACGGTTTTAATGGCCACAGAACAAATCTGCAGCTGTTTCGATAATCAGCTTTGCATTTTGATTGCAGCGATTTAAAGACAATCATTATAACCTCATTATTCATGCTTTTTTATTTATTTATTTACTTTGCTTTTTAACAAAATTAGCAGTTGACAGTATTTCTGTTGACTCTGGTAAAATATTTTTTTCTAGTATTTAATGTCCTTTTCATATACACACCACTTAATAGATGAATCAAAGAAAAATTACAGGCAAGCTGATTTCATGATAATTTGCAGCTTTAATCAAAAGTGAAGCTGTTCTCTTTGTTTGCTGGCATTCAGTTGGTCTTTGATTAGGTATTGACCAAGTTTAGTTGAGAAAACTTTACCCCTTTAGTCCACACAAATAAGGAGGTGTTTGTAAAAAAATGTAAAATCTTTTGGTCATTCCCCAGCTTGCCAATTAAAAAGAAAAAAAAAATTAGACACGATTGACAATTTTCTCCTTTTGCAACATTAAGGAAAAACCCATAAACTGGATTTTCAATTTATTATAAACTTTAAATCAGACAATACTGCAACATTTTGGAAAACTAGTCATGCAATTTGTCTGTATTACTTTTATTCAAAGCAAATTAAGCTTTAGAAATTTGACATATTGCTTTTTTTATTAAAGATCAAGTTGAAAGCCCACTACAGAGTCAGAGGTTTTATTCTGGCGTTAAGGAAACCGAAGATTTGCAGTGATTTTTTTAATAAACATGTAGAACTTTGTATTTTTTTATTTCTTTGTTTTTTTTAAAGCTCGGCACACAATTCCGCCCTAAAACATCTCAGGACTGCTGTGATGTCCCCTTGTTTGTTTTTCTTCTCCTCACCCACAGTCACTGTGGCTTTGTATTGTCTTGCTAAAATAGCCACAGATGTTTCAGCAGAATATGTCCTCTTAAAGGCAGCCTACGTTGCAATAAAATCTCCTCTGTAGATGTTTGAGTTCCCTTGGGACACAAATCCCATCAGAGCGGGAGGTTTTAATGTTACAGCGGGGGGAAGCATATGGTCAAAAGATAAACTACAGGTGCCGCAGTGACACCTGCTTTGGTAAGAAATGCGCTACGTTGAGGCGGTTGGAGGCACATGAGGAAGTTCAGGTGGAGGATTAAAGCTTTTTTTCACTGAATGTAAAATGAGAAAGTGGGGAAAAAACTTTGAGCTTTGTTAGTTTAATGCTTTGATTACACATTGTCAGGATACTTGTCATTGCTACTAACATCATCATCACATTAAATGGAGGAGAGCAGAAGGTGCAATTTCAACAAAAAGCATTGCCAATTTTCCAAATAGGAATGAGTGTGAGGTGTCAGGTAAAGCCTTCCGATAAAGTTTTCTATCATAGTCTGCCTTGCTACATTTACACTGTTATTTCAGGTGTTTAAGCTAAAATGTCAAGGTCATCACTTAATTTCATAATGTGGAGCTCACAGCTTGCTATAGAAAGAAACACTAAAATATTCAACACACAATAAGAAAGACAACAGACCTGAAACTCAAATTCTTACCAGAATATGTTTAGTATTTTCTAATTATGCTGTTTTAGAATAAAAAAAAAACATATACACTCTCCATCTCTCCAAGTATCCATTAGAAATTCATGACATGTGTTGCAATGTGGCAATTTATAGCAAAACAGCAAAAAACATTCGTTAACCAACTCTGTTTCCTCCCTATACCATTGTATAATGATTAATAATCATACAAACTCTTGGTTTGTACTACATTACACTTGTTTTATTATGAAAATTTGTCAAAAATCATGAATGCTGACAATATCTCCTTTCTACCATGACTGCACAACACAAGAGCAAGCAAGCACAATTACATACATGCAAAACTAAGGCCTCAGGAGAAGTTTTTGATCATTTTTGCTACTGTACATATCATAAAAATATAATAAATGTGCATAGAACTAGTTACAATGATTCATTTAGCTGTTGAAGGAAAACATGCGCTGACATTTAAGGAGGTTTGCAGGTATAATTCTGATCTATAATCCCTTTAATATGAAAAATATGCAGTGGCACAACACCTATTTTTGTTTACTTTTTAGCGTGTGGCTGAAAAGCCTGTTCAAAATGTCAAAACCGCTGGTTCCCATTTAGCTCTTACAAGGTTAACTGTAGCTCACCTACTTTTAGGAATATAAATGTGAAAGATGCATGTAGTGCGCTTTAGGGATTGCTCATGCACATTTAAGGTCAGGTCAAAGATAATGTGGGGAAAAATCTAGATCCAGGTTTTTTGACTCACAAAATGCTGGCTTGGGAAATATGGAAGGTCAAAGAGTAAAAAGTTTTTTGTTTTTTTTTTTCTTTTAGATTTATCTGTATTAGTTTAGACAAGGTGGGATATATGTGCCTGTCAGCATGATAGAGAGTCTGCGCTCATGGTCAAGCAGTTTAAAAGTGACCCTTGTGTTCAATGAAGCCAGGAGAGTGAGTTTAGCACACGTCTTTAAAGGCAGTTAAAGATGCTGAGCGGATGCCTTTGCCGCCAATCGCTTCACTGTGGAGAATGAGATGTAGCCAGCTGCTCTTTGATTTAGCTGAGATCAGCGGAGTAAAGAGGATTTGGCAAACAGGATCTGTTAAGAGTATCTTCTTGTGTCTTTATTTTCAAAAGGTGATGTAGCATTGACAAAACCCTGGTGAGTGGCGAGGAGCAGCTGCCTCTGAAGGCGGGCTCTGCATGCCTTCCACTCCAAACCCTCCTGAGTACGTTTAGCGCACTTTGTTTTATTTAATTAGCTTCCCTTAGGCGTGTTCTAATTCAAGGACAATAAGTTTGTTACCATTTTTCACCTCTGTTTAATGAATGCCATAATTTTCTTGGACATGTCAAAAAATTTCTGAAGTTACAAGTAATATTAGTGTTTCATCGTCCACAGAGTCATTCTTCGGTTTCAGATTCTTCATTAACACTTTAAAGGTCCCAATTGTTCCCCAGTTTCACAAAGTAGAGTGGAAAAGATTAAAAAAAAAGCAAACAGAAGCAAGGAGAACTTTTACTTTTATAGGCCTTTTGCGTCTGCCAGTTCAAATAAATAAGCTTCAGGCCCATGATGGAAAACCAGTGATACACGGTTTACAATATCTGCTGCCAATCACTCCGGAGCGGCGGAGCCCCATTCCCATTGGACAAAAACCCACTTAATGCAGCTGTGAATGGAAACCATTGGAACACAACAATCTGCTGAAGAAAGTGCCCTGCCTGTTCCCAGCTTCATCTTTACATTTTTTGCTGCTATAGAGGATTTATCGGCCGCAGGTGTTTCCAGGTATTTTGCACTTTCAAAGTGTTGTATTGCTCCAAAACAGCCCCCAATTATAGAGTAACTCCTTAAATCAATACACATTTTTGCTATAAGGGCTTTTAAAAAAATGTAATCTGCACTTTAATTGAAGGAAAAAATGATATACGTGTAGATATTGTTTTATGTTAGATATAAAAACTACTCATATTAGGTTAGGGGTAGTCACTATTGCTTTTTACTTTATGTGCTATGTACTGACTCACTCATCTATTCATAACCACCAGTTGGGGATTTAGAAACCAGGAAAAGGTCACCTTGTTTATTACTTTAGTTTAGCATCAGAACTTAATGCACATAAGACCTAAAAGTAAAGCGCAGTTACCAATTATTTGTTGTACTTTACTAATTTTTACTTTGTGTATTTAAAAACAAAATTTAATAATTAATTATATACAATCTTTTTAAAAAATATTCAATTTTTGAAAATGAAAGACCATCTGTTGAATCCCTTAACCTTATTCCAGTGATTTGCAGTTCCTAATGTGACCACCGCTGATTTAGGAGGGAGCAAATCTCCATTGATCACAATATTTTAAAAAAAAAATCCAAGTTTATACCAATAAAAACAGCATGCTTCCTTTAAATCATTTTAATCTTTTGGGGGATGGGGCCGTGAGTGTCAACAGCTGGTTTGATTTTAAAGAGGTTTAATTTGTTTGTAGGGTAGACCTCAGAGTGAACCCAACAAAACTCCTACTTTACACAGCGCCACTCAATTACATATTTTTGGAACGATAAAGTAAGGTGGAGATATTTTCTTTAGATGGTCTGGCTCTATAACTGGATCTTTAGCTCCAGTGTTGACCTTCGGTCGACTACCATAACTCTTCAACTGTTTACACAAATAACGTAATTCCAGTAGATTACAAAGCAGTGAAAAGCTGATTGGCACTGACATGCACTTTGCAATTGTGAAGTTATGCAATCAACGTAATCAGCTGATTCTGTCGTGGAGAAAAACGTCTTTCCTCCACCTCAGAATCAACTGATTCATGTTGATCGTGTAAATGGTCAAAGAGATTTAGATTCATTGTATGTCGAGCACATGTGAAGAATCGACAATAAAGTTGACTTTGACTTTGAGACACAAGAAAGTCAAGCAAAATGTGTTATTCAGGCGTCGCCCCTCAAAATGCTATGAGGTCTGAGATATTCCATTCAGTGTATGTCCATGTTTAATATACTGTTGGAGGAAAAAGAATTTGCATTCATACAGTATTCTATCTTTTACCCCATTCTGGGTTTTTTGACTGAACACAAAAGTTGCACCATAGTGCCAAACAGAGCATGTGTTTGTTAAGCTTTTGCACTCATTTACCCAATGCCACAGCCCAAACCCATTTGTTGTGGGGCCAAATAACTAAAGAACTTCCTATTGGATGCTATCATCATAGAATCAACTGACTGACAGCTGCCTCATTGTGAAAAGGATACAGTTTTTTTTGTGTTTTTTTTTACCATTCCAGCTTGTGTAACGACAACTCACTTGTTTCACTTTCATCCCAACCTCACATAAGGATTCTGCTTTGCGCCAGAGACACATTTGGCTCGACTGGGTTGTGTGGTAATATGACAACTGTTAGTCAGATATTCCAAAATCGATGTTTGCACATGCTGAGAAAGAAACAGTCAAACAATTCCGACATTGACTCAAATCTAAGAAAGTGAATTGGCACAAACTCTAATGTGATATGAAAACCTGAATGGTGTACAAAAATACTTGTATAAACATAGTTTACAGAATGTGACATGTCGGCATCTGAATGCATAACAATATCTGACAACAACTGGGCCCTGCACAAAGGCCCCTTACTGATCCAAGCATGGACACTGTGAAAGAGACATATGAATAAAGAAGGATTTGACAGATTCATTAAAAGCCTGCTCTGTGGCACCAAGCTCAATCCTGCTGGGTAAAACAGTTAATGTCAAAATAAAAATGTGTTAATTGTTACCTTTACTGAATTTTTAAGTGAAGTTAGACCCTTTACTGTTTATTGTTAACTTTTAGGGAGAGGGAAACACAAAAAATATGAAACTGTTGCGTAGAAGAGCGACATTTGCAACAGTGGTACACAAAAAGGTTATTTTTCTGTGACATTACTGAACACCTTCTGCAGAATATGACCACAAAAAAATCCACTTGTTTTATTTATTTATTTATTTTTAACATTTTCCAATCATATTGGACACCTAACATCGTTTGTTTAAACTGCCACTCCAATCATCTTCTGATCCATTGTAAAAGTGTTCCCGCTGGTCTTTTGATCATAATTATGTCATTTTGAGCCAAAAACCTGTGTTCTTTTCTAGGACATAGTTTCTGCAGTTCATCAGAAATTTGCCTCTGAGTTGTGGGTGGGACTGTTGACATGGAGGAATCCCACCCCTCTTCCTCTCCCCATTGCTGGGAGCTCTGAGCAGGGAGATTGCCCTGCCCAGTGTATTTTCTACGTCACAAATACGCTCTAATCAAACTGCACTTTTTTGGCTACTCTTGATTCACTACCATTTAAATAAAGAAATACTCAGAAAGGCACTTTTAGGCTTCATTTTCTTGTTATATGTTCTCCATCATCAGAAAACACTAGAATGTGTTAAAAACACCAAAAACATGATTTTTATCGGAGTGGGTCAGATGTAATGTGACACATACAATAAAAAAAAAATTCTATGCTTGAAGATGCTGGCATTCTAGATTTTTTTATAAAAAATAAAAAACATATTATTCTATTTTGATTTTTTTGGTCTGTTGTTTCACCCATGTAGGTATAGGTTATGGAAAGATGATGCTGAAACACCAAACCTATGATTTATTATACAGGTTTGGCATTTCAACTGTAATTGAAACACATGCAGCAGCACTTTATTTTTGTTCTCCTCTCGCTATGGTAACCATGATAAACTGGTTTGAAATAAACCCAGCTTCTTTGAACGCTGCACAAATTAGTAGATAAGTTAGCCTCCTTCTGTTTTACACAAAAGCTCACACACTGCTTTCCATAATCATATAATCTGAAAATGAGACACTCCTTTATCATAAAGGGAATCAACTTTACTGAGAAAAGGTATTTATGGTGCTTACACATTTGTACATGTTTCTTTTTTTTGCTGAAATATAATAATTATTTTTGTTATGAACCCTTCTATTCCAATAACACACCTTTAAAAGAAACCTTGGCTATCTGTTGTTACATTCTTAGCTTCTCAGCCACTGCGGAGCACCTTGATATATATTTCACTCTGGCTTCTGGAAATAGATGACTCAAATTGGCAGCCTAGCATGGTGTCAAAGTGAGTGCGAATGCACCAAAGTGTGTGTGTGTGTGTGTGTGTGTGTGTGTGTGTGTGTGTTTAAATCTGTGGATGTGACTCCACATTTGCACCATCGTGTTTTCATTGATTCTGGAGGGAGCTGAGCAATGTTTATGCAAATGAGGGGACATTTAAACATATGCCTCCAACAATTAGCTTGAAACAACAATTCAGCAGCACAAAGCCACTGCAGTGTTCAGAGAGTGTCATATTGTTTGGCTGCAAATATCAACCCTACATAAAAGGACTCGGGTGAGTTGAGCCAAGTGGATGCTTGCTAACACACACAAAAAAAAAACTCAAATCAGACTCACATACTTTTATTTATGAACATCACAATAAGTGAATAAGCTCAAAGGAGACCCATAACAGAGTCTTAAATCATCAAGTAAGGTACACAAGTCAGATAGAAGTGAGACACTTAGAGTTTTGGAGTTTAAAATACCGCAGGGACCTACTGAAAACACTCAGGGCTACTGTTGGGTTGTTGAGTTATGTGCTGCTACTTTATCCTGGTGAGGACCTGTAGCTACTTACATTCATAAGGTCTAATGCTGCAGCATTGACACACTCACCAACTCACTGCTCAGACCCTGGAGGAGCACTTAAACGGGGAGCAGGTGAGTGTTGCTGAATGCTAAAGGCCTAGCCAACTGGGTCCTTTCTGCTGACCGCTGCAAAGTGCTCCCGCTGATCACTGCTAATGTCCTCCATCACAGTTTACACTTAGCCCTCTGGAGAAAGCCTGAACACAAGGGTATGCTTGAAGAGAAGGGGGGAGTCTAATCTGGACAGATGGGTGAGACAGGGGGGAGAGTGAGACAGTTGGCATCCATTGTAGTACTCTCTCAAGCTCTTATTGACGTTTCATTTAGCTAATGAATTCATTAGTGCTTCATAGCATAATAAGCTCTACCTGATAACTGGAATGGTTCCCCGAAGGAGCAGTGTTAGTCTGCTGTCTGTGCTCTTTTAGTTTCTGCCTTTTCCTATTTTAGCAAACTCAGTCTGAGGTTTCTTTGTCTTTCCTGGCTTAATATTACAGTAATAGTTCAGGTTATTTTTTCATATTAAGTACCTTTCCTCCCTGGTAGTTTGGTTTTCATTGTTTAACTTGTAGTCAGATGGAGTTATCTGTCAGTCTCTAAGCAACATGTTACCAGAAATGTAGAGAAGAAGCAAGACTGTATTTAAGGGCTTAGGGCTTCCGCATCAGTATACTTGTTAACGTTTTTGTAGTTGTTAGTGAGATAGGTTTACTCTTTAAGGTTGTGTTGCGTCCTTTCTCTATAGTTCAGTAAAGTGTCAGCATACATTGTGGAGAAAAGCCCCTTTGCTTGGGATCATAATAAATCTCCTTGCTTCATTCTAAGCTGAGGATGTCATAATATCCCCCTACACAGGAGATTGGACAAACTTCACCTGGGGGTGTATTCATGAACCGAACAGCTACTGTAGCCGAGCATTACAGGTGGGAACAGAGTAGGAAGAAGGTAGCCATAAGCCGCAAACAAATGTGGCGCAACGACGAGACACAGAAATTTATTGAAATGTGGTTGGATGAATGCAGGCTCATTAAAACAACTTTTAGTGTGATACACATTGCTTCTCACACTGTTTTAATGACTATCTGTCATAAACACTCATCACAGTTTCTTCTTTGTCGCCATCTCCTCAGTAACTGCCATTGACTCTATAATATATAACTGGACGAATCATGTGTGACATCATCCATAGAAAATCCCGTACTACCAGTTCCAACCAAATTAAGTCAATTCAGTCGCCATTTTTCCACGATATGTCCTTCGCCATGTTGGAACCAGACGTCCGCAGAAAGCCGTTACTGGCCCGTTTCTATGGCAATCACTCTCTCCAATCAGGAGTGAGCACGTTAGAAGACCACATCTCTTCCATTGAAAGCGGGTTCAGGAGAATCTGTCAATCAAACACTTCAAATGTTTGACGCAAGGCCACCTAATTTTATTAAGGCATCTGATTGGTCAGTTTATAACTTGAATAACTTGTGCTACAGCAAAAATAAACAAAAAAAAATTAGGATTAGCAACAACATGTTGATATAAAGAGCAAGAATGGTTATTCCGACAAACATAATGACTGAGTAATAGCTGCTTATTTCTTAAGAGAAGTCTATGGGGTTTTGGGTTTTTGGGACCAGTGGGTACTCTTTATTTGGAACACAAGGGGGGAAGGGTTCTTCAGTCCAGTTCTTATTTTACTGTCAATGATAACTGCCTTACAGCATGCCTCCGCTACACCAAAGCAACAAGTAAAAATTGTTGTAAAAATTGTTGTAAAATGGGGTGGCTGTGGTGCAGTGGTAGGGTGGTCAGCCTCTGATTGGAATATTGCAGGTTTGACTCAGAGTGTCCTTAGGCAAGACACTGAACCCCACCTTGCCTCTGGTGGAAGGTCGCCACCAGTGTTCGGCAGCAGAGCCGCCACCAGTGTGTGAATGGGTGAATGGGTTAAACTGTAAAGCGCTTTGGGCCTTTGAGGAAGGGAGGAAAAGTGCTATATAAGTATACGCCATTTGCCATACCTGACATATATACAGATGTTAAAAATTGGTCAACAAGATATAAAGTTGAAAATTGAACTATCCCAACAAGAATTGCAAAGCATAGGACTTAAATTATTCTTTCTCTCACTGCTTTGCCCCGCCCTCATAATTTCTGGCCAATGACTGAAGCGATTTTTAGTCACATGGTTTTGTTTACAAGCTGTGGTTCGTAACAGAATAATCTTGTTGAAGGCAGTCTGAATACAGACCAAACACAAGATTCAGGACTTGATCCAGACCAAATTAGGCAGACTCAGTCCATACTAATGGACCTTGCCATTTTTGATTACACCATAAATGTACATCCAGCTCTGAAAGCAAGACAGTCACACCCACAAAGATCCTGTTTGATTGAGCACTAAAACAGACAAACAAAAAACAGAAATGGTAAGGATGCATGTGTATCAAAAAATTGATCTTCTTATGAAAGTAACAGCAGTATCATCTAGATTGTATCCATGTAGGTAAAAGAATTGGACTGTGTTGAATCACCACAAAGTTACTTGAGTCTTTTAAATATATATTTATGGACCATGTATGTATGAAAAAGAAAGCTACTTTCATTCAGTCATTTTCTTTTCCGTTTTATCCCTTTCTGGATCACGGGGCTGTCGGAGCCTATCCCGGCCACTTGTGGGCGAAGGCAGGGGACACCTTGGACAGGTCACCCGTCTGTCAGAAAGCTACACACTCCAAAAATATATACAGTACATATTTCAGCCAAATAAAGGACCCTGCTCTCTTCCTGCATCTTCACAATGTTCTTGTAAAGAACATTTAACTTTTGTCCCGCAGTCAACACTGAATCTCCCCTTTTTTCCTTAGAGTAAATATGACTGACTGCTAAGAGTTTTCTGGCTTTGTAACAGTTTTGTTCTCATGTAGGAAAATGATTCAGCATCAGCCAAAGTAAAATCTGTCCAAAACTGTTAATATTTGGTGGAGAATATTTCTTTTTTTAACTTTTACATCAACAGTAGTTAGCTATTTACCTTTTTTCTGTTCAATAGTGTGGTCTGCAGTGATTATGGATGAGTAGGTCAAAAAACTCCTTCAAATAATTGAAAGGAACCCTTTACATGGGTCATTCTGAAATTATTCGCGTGTGCTGCGTGACACACAAGTTGACAAACACTCTGAAATGTGCGCTTACTCGCAGACCCAGCAGATGGCCGACCTCTCAATTTGTGTACTATCTCAGGACAGATGTTTCGCCTGTGTGGTCATTAGTGATCACAGCATCAGATAATCACCTGGAGACACACCAGCACATAAACACACACTCACACACAATTAAGGAGTGTTTGATAATTACAACTTGTTTGATGAACCATCTGGTGAACCACTCATCCACAGACACCCTCAAAACGAATTCAAACACTTAAAAACGTCAAACTATCAGTAGATCATCAGCTGTGTTGGGGGTAACTCATTACAGAAGTAATCTATTACAGCAACACATTCATTTTTGCTGTCAGAAAAGTCTTATATTGCATTGCTTATTCATCTTTAGGGATATTTTACTCATTTCATATTCACAAAAACAACATTTTGCCTGTGGTCAGTCACTTTGAGCTGTTTTATACCAACATTTTTGAGCCACATTTTCTGTTTGGGGTCAATGAACCAAACACTTTCATTTCACTTTGTGTTCTTGATATCTATGTCTAGCTCTGTTTTTTTCCCAGAACCAAAAATAGTTTTATTTTTGTTTTTTTTCTTGGCAATTGGTCACATCCATAAGTCATCCATGCAACTTCTCCTCCAAACCAGCTAAATTCCTTTTTAGGGTCATGGAGCCCAACCAGCCACTGTCGGGAAAATTCCGACACCTGTTCAGGGTGTCGGAATTTCCAAAGCCAATTTTCGGAATTGGCCAGTCTGTTGCAGGGCCCCACTAACATACAGGTATAGTCATTAAAGTATACAGTATAGTAACTTAAATATTTCCATTACATTTATGGAAACTACCAAAAACTACCACTATATCTACTAAACTCCTGGATTGTGTTTGTTTTGTCAATAAACTATAGTATTGATTATTATAATTAGACAACGTTGCCCCATATTTGAATGTAAAATGCTCTGTCAAACATTTGTCGCTTCCGTTGACTGTATATGAGAATTGGACAAGGTGTGTTTGATAAGACCCATAGAAAACGACTATGAATCTGTCAATCAAACGGTTTGAACGGTCGAGATGGGGGTCAGCGGGCACCAAATACTATTATTGAGGCATTTGATTGGTCAGTTTATGTCTTGAATAAATAACTTGCAATAAAGAAAAAAAATACAGTTTCTCCCTAAATCCTGGTGTCCACATGTGTGGACATCCCATTTTGGGTTAGATTACCACAGTAGTTAAGTGTGCTTAACTGGGGCATGGAGGGTCAGTTCAAATATTAGCTCGGGTCTAAAGAGGTTAAAAAATTAGGTTAAGCAAGAACTTGTTAAAAGGAGCTAGTAGAGCAAAAAAAGGTTCGTCTGACAAATATAATGAATGAGTAATAGCTGTTTATTTCTCAGGAGAAGTCTACGAGATTTTAGGTTCTTGGAGCCAGCGGGTACTCCCCTCTGTATTTTGAACGTGAGGTGGGAGGGGTCACACAGTCCAATTCTTTTATACATTCAACTTCCAATTATGTTCTACTTCCACAGATAATGTGTGCAAAGTAACCAAAAATTATAAAAGGCAATTGTGAAACAGCAATTCTGAGGCTGTAATATTGTAGGGTAATGGATTACTTTTGAACAACAGTAAAACATTATTTGTAATGTGTTACAGCCTGGAGGCACCTTGTACAACACTGATCATCAGCAAGTGAAAAAAAAATTCTGGATTGCAAAGTGAGAGGTGAGGAATTAATTTTTTTGTCTGGAAATGATGTGTCACTCAGGGTTTGGTCTCCTCAAGTGATTTTCCCCTTGCAGTGTAAACTGCATCCTCTCGACCTGCCTTTTCTCCTTTTATTTTTCATTTGCTAAAGTCTGTCTCTTCGCCCCCACCACCTCCCTTTCCATTTCTTTATAGCCAATACCTTTGCTCTCAACCCCGTCTCTCTGACACCTCACTCATCGGCCTTTCCTATTGCTTTTCATCTCCTCTCGGAAGCCCATTCATTTTTTAGCAGGTCAAAGGTTCAGATGTTTAGGCCTTTGAATCTTGTGTGTGGGGGTAGATGCAGGGGTGCATATGTGCTTGCAGCGTCCTGGTCTGGGTAGATGTGTGTGCCCGATAGGACTAATATTGCAGCCGCAATATTGCTGAAAACTCCTAGAAGGTATGAAAAAAATGGTTTTATTTTATCATTAGTTTCTGCTTCTCCACCTCACTTTACCTCATATTCTGCTGCTTTGTTTAAAGTCCAGCACTTGCAGATGCAGCCATAACTGCAGCCTGCATGGTTCAATGTGTGTGTAAAACATATTTGCCCCCTTGGTCTTAAATGCCCGGTCATCACCATCACCGACACATAGGCCAGGGTTAAGAGCAGCTCAGACAAATTAATTATCTCCTCTCTGGAGGAAGAGATAAGTCACAAAAAAGAAAGCCTGTCAGCCATCCTCCTGGATGGACAGAAAGGAGGAATTAGTCCTGGTCTAACAGATACCAAGAGGCTCTTTCTGAACACAGAAACTTGGATTTTTTTCTCATCTTAAACTTTACATCATAGTTTTTGTCCCTTTTCTTTACTTTTCTTGTGTGTAGAGATGATTTATAAAAATAAATGTATGTGAAAGAAGTCGAGCAGGCGCTTGGCATTCACAGATCAAAGTAGCTGGGAAATTTCAATGCATATGAACAAGTTTAATTCCCAGAGTTCATTGACATAAGATCAAGGCTTTCATGTTTTGCATTTCCAGAGTTTGAGTTGAATTGGCTGCAACACTGAGGACACATCTTTTAGGTGGGCTAAATGTTAAAGAACTTGGAAAATTAATAATGTAAATATGCAACACATTCATTTGTTTGTAGTTTGCACTGAAAATGGGGAAGGTTTTGCCACAATGGTTTGTGATGGAACGATAACTTCAGTTAATCTATTATTTTCAGGCTGGTTTTGTGACGAAACAGGGTGAAACACAAAAACCATTGTATTTGTGTTCTTTTTTTTCCTTTTTGCCCTCAGTATAACTTTCAAAGTACTGCATTTCTGTGGAAAGTTTCTTGACTGTCTGTCCTACATATGTGTCAGCTGGAGTGCAACCCCTATTACCAGAGGGGTAAAAACAGAGAGATCTCTTATTTTTTGGGGGGAAAAAATAAAGTTATCACGGTTTCATAAGTTTTTTTCATAAGTTCTTTCAGGTGGGTCACTGAACTCAACTAAAAAAAGAGTGAATAAGTACCGAACATACATTACTGATGTTCAGTTTTTGCAGGATTTTAAGTGACTGTTCTCTAACCTCTAACTTTTACTTTCATTTTTGACATTTTTATGAGTCACTCGGTGTAGAAATGGGATGAAAAATGTCAGCTCATGAGTAAAGAACTTAAAGGTAGAAGAACTTAAATTACAAAGTTGGTAACTTTTGGAACCTGTGTAAAAAAAAAGGATCTTACCTATTACATCATAAATTTGTGCATCCATGAGAAAGATGAAAACTGCAGCGGGGCAAAAGCTGCATAGCTCTAACTCACATCCTTGTGTATGTTCACTCTGGTGTGGTTTCATGTTTATGTATCAAAGCAGATAAGACCTTCCAGAACATTGTTACAGCAAAGGTTTTGTCATGCATCAGTTGCAATACACCAAATCATATCAGACTTACCTCCTCTGGCTGTGTGTAGACACCCATAATTTATGCTGTTTGCTTCAAACGGCCTTCTTATGAGCCACAATAGACAAAAAAAAATCATTACAATAATCACAAGCTACAGAATTTGTATGTTTAGCAGATTGGAGATGCCAGACGCCTTAGTTTAGTGCAGTGCAGAAATGTTCTGGCTCCGTGCTGTAGGGATGGCAGAATCACAGTGGTCTGCAGCCTCAACCTTCCAGCCACCAGGCCTTGGCTAAGTCCTTCTTATGGGCCAGGAGCCTACCTCTGCTGTCTGCCAGTATATGTACATTTGGCATGATTGCACTTGTGCATTTTGTACAAGTTTGCCATGTGGCCTTCCTACTATCGCTGTGAGGTATATTCTTAACACTGGGGTGCAGGATTAGTCACAGCATTGAATAGGCAGACATGGGAACCAAGAGAGAAGAGAAGAGAGATGACAAAAAAGAGGCACATATATGAAAAGCAATGTGTGGGTGGATTTTGTGTGTGTGTGTGTCTGTGCATATGCTCATGCAATCCATGGTTATTCATCAGTTTTCTTAACGTTCGCTTCTTTATCCTGCACCATGAAACCCAGAGGCAAGGAGTGTGCACACAAACTCTGCAAGAATCTTATTATCTTTTTGTCGCTGTCTCACACTTTACTCTTCCCGCATCAAGTTAGCAAAGCATTCTTGCATGTGTGAAACTCATCTGTCACGTAGTGAGGGAAAACTAAAGTAGTGCTGGGTCCACAGGATGTGTAACATTTGTTTCTTTCATCTGTGGGAATGCTGGTGTTGCAGCTGCTGAAAACTTGTCACAAACAGAATGAGCCCAGTTTGAAATGCTTTATACATAACTCAAATAACTCTCTTCCTCCATGTATGACAGTGACTTGTGCTTCAGGAAAATCTTAAAGACAACCCCCCCCCCAGAAAACCTGAAGCCCGCATTGTAAGTCAAATATCTATGAATTTTAGGTTTGTGTTTGTGCCCTGCCTGTGGAAACAGCAGCATGTGAATTATGTAAATGAGTGTCAACGGTCGAGGAGGCAGCAGAATTCCCAGGCCTGATGAGTGGCTTAATGATTCATCAGCCTAGCTGAGGCAGGCATCAATAATGGATGACAGAGCGGGTCATGCAGGATTGCTCGCCCCTTGATTAAAGTGCTTCACAGCTAAACGACTCACTTCCTCGCTCTTCTCACCTATATTCTGCAGGGATAAATAGAAAAATGTGCTGTGCACGCACACAGTTGAACGCACACACTTGGGCGCATGTGGTCACACACAATTTCTTCAATATCCGTCTGTATAGCTTAATGTCATCACACCTTTCATATGCTTAATAAGCTCTCATCCCTTCCTCGTCTCCACACTGTGTTTTTTGGTCTTAATCCAATAATGACAAGTGGAAGAGGGAAGAAAAAGAGTAAAAAAAGGAAATTAATAAAAGAGTAGGAAGACAAAGATGGAAAGTGTGAGAGAGGAAAAGAGAAAAAAACAGAAATGCGTGCTTTATGGTTTGTGCAGAATGGAACCTTTCTCCTTGGAGACATGACAGGAGCATAAATGCTTTTCTTCCTCTTGCTGAGAGGAAGGAGTTGTTCTCCTGCTGTGTCTAGCTGTAAGCCGCATGCGAGTGTTGGTGTGACAGGACAAATCTCTGTCTATTAAGAGACATAAACCTCTAAACTCTGAGCCACGCTGCCATACATACTAATGCAGCCATACAGAGAACGGGATACAAGTAAGAATGATAGTTGAGGGAGACCGTGGACAGAGAAACGATATGGTAGAGCAGGGAAATAGAAAGAGGATGTTGAATGCAGAGAATCCCTGGTCAGCGCCGAGGCTTATCTGCTACAGTTCCACGGCGTTCAGAGCTGTCTCCAAACTGAGCTGTGTACATCCTTTAAACAGTTTACTTTTATCTTCTGAGGTATCATTAAACTTTCCTTGCACTGGTACTGTAATGTGCCAAGGAAAAGCTTACCCAGTCTTATTGGACACCCTGGTGTTCTCCTCTGATGAACCACACAAAGAGAACACACACGCATGCAAAGTGTGCCGCCGCGCCGGAAAAGCTTCTAAAGAATCTGCAATCATAAAAGCTTGAAAGAGAGCAATCATTCCTCAATTCAACAGCATCAGCAACCCATAGTTCCCTCTCATCCGTGCTCGCCCTCATCTATACATTTGTGAGACCGAGACAAGTATTAAGGGTAGTGTATAATCTTTGATTACATTAACCCTGCTCCCAAAGGGTGTCTCTTCCCTGACTGATTATCCTCATGTGCTTCACTTGACTTTCACTCTGATCTGTATTACCACAGAGGCAGATTCCAGTTTGATCATTGTAACAGATAGATGCGTACTTATCCCTGAAGCGGGCCGTCAGCTACCTTTGATGACGGATGGGAGACTGACAGACGAATCAAATCTCTAAGTAATTCTTGTGTGTGATAACTCAGCATCTCTATATCCATGAATTCATGCAGGTTTTGAATTGAACTTGTAAATTGAATGTCAAGAGTCAATGGTCCCTATAATTCAATTTTTTTCTTCCAGCTGGGAGAGAAAAATGTTCGACACTGGGGGTGACATTTAAGCCGCAGAAGAGAAGACTGGCAGACACGCAGATGAAAGAACACATAGGTGGCACATGCTTTTAGTGTACAAAAGGGAAAAAAATGATATACAGGAGGAATCTAAAAAATGCAAAGGATACAACAAAGAGGAGGTAAATTAAATAAAAAGAGAAAAAAGAAAAATATTTTATTTTGGAAAACTAACATTGACATTCTTATGTTGTAAATGTTAAATTCGAAGACTGGCGTGTACTTTTTGTCAGATCATATTTCCAATGATGGAATCTAAACCTGACCAGCTTGAGATGCGTTTGAGTTCTGCAGCAATACAAAAAGCAAATTCTTGCAGGAAACTGAAACATCCCACAAAGATTTTAAACATCTTAGAAATTCCTTTATAAATGCCATGAGCAGTATGTTTGTGCACTCTTGCAGCTCATCTCGATTCTACCCCAAGTGCAATTTAGAGAACATGCAAACTTCATGCAGAAAGTTCAGAAGGGAATTCAAATCAAGTTCCCATGCTGTGAAGTGATTGTGGGAACCACCACAGCAACTTTTATTTCAGTTGCATTTAAATTTCAACTTAGATGCAAATGGTTCCCTCGGAGATGAAATCTCACGCTGGCAGCTGCATCCATGTAAGATGAAGTCTCTCAAATGAAGATGGTATATAGGCCATGAACAGAATTTGATACATATGACTTTGAAATTATATTCTGAGTGGTGTGGATGAAGACAACTCAGACGCTGACACTTTTGAAACTATGAGTCAAACTCAGCAACAGTATTCTAATCAGCTCAAAGGAATTCTGGGAGTTATGTCGAAATTCTTAATAGATTAAATAAATTCATAGAATTTTTCAGATGGGTCGCTTATTCTACTTTGGAAAGGATTAGATGGAAGTTTCCTACGGCATGCTTATATAGTATCTGGTCAAACTGGAAATCAATGCCAAGGCATCCTGAGCAACACATTCTTTAAGGCCAGAAATATTTGAACATTTTGTCATTTCAAACTTAACTTCTAAAAAAAACAACCAAAAATAAGCGTTTGTTTTGGTCAAGATAATATCTATTTTAAAAGCGTTCCCAGTGGTCTTTTAATGATGTGTGCCATTTTAAGCCAAAATTTAAAAAAATAAATAGACCTGTGTCGTTTCTTAGGACATGGTTTCTGCAGAGCGTCAGTTGCTTATAAGAAATTTGCCTCCGTGTTGTGGGTGGAACCGTGGTGTGGAGCAACCCCCCTCCCCCCTTCTCATCACCCATAACTGAGGGTTCTCCGTTTACCCCCTCTCCCCCTCACACCCCAAACCTAATATTACCGGTGCAACAAAATTGTAGAGCAATATTAAAACCATCCAGCTGATCCAGATGCCAGCTCATACGAGGAAAACAAAGACGCACATGTCTACAAGTGGAAGCATCAGAATGGAGCGGAGCAGGGAGCTTATGGCCTGCCATTGTAGGTTCCATGTCACAACTACAAGCTTTTTTAAACTGCATTTTTTTTTCGTCTGCTCCTGATTCAAATAAAAATATGCTTAGAAATGCTATTTAAGCTTAGTTTTCTTTATACTTGTCCGCCATCATCAGAAATATGCCACATGTTATAAACATCAAAAACCATAAATTTCATCATTCAAATTAAAAATCTTAAACACGAACAACCCGAGAAACAGAGTAACACAAAATCGGAAACCAGAGCAGATGACCTGAAGAGCAGACACTTAAAATACACTGAGGATGATTACCTTAAATGAAGACAGCTTTAGGTAATTAGCAGATGAAACAGGGTGAGACTGTGACAGCGGAAAAAAAACCCAAAAACAAGCCTGAAACAGAACACTACAAGAGCAAGACAACATGACTGGAAAAAACTGACACTAAATTAAGGTTAAAATCCTCACGGGTAAGCCTGCTACTTCATCAACTAATTACTGTTAAGCAAAAATAAATCTCAGCAAAATAATTAAAACGCATATTTGTCATCACAAGATTGGAATCATAAATTAAAGGTTTGTTCCGAATCCCTACACAAACCCAATCATTTTTATTGAAGAAGAGATGAGCACAGTGACCAAGAATGGGAGTTCAGGATGTTGAGAGGTGGAAGATTTTAAATGTGTCCAAGAATATGGCAGACTCACTGTAGACCTCTGAGAAAACAAGGTAGCCTGGTCAATACGGAAGAGAAATTGAGAGTGACAAGAGAGAGTGAAGGAAGGAGGGGTGAAGAGATCAGCACCGAGTCTCCTGCGGCCTTGCTTTGCGATCGACAGTGAATTAAACTTTGATTGCTTGCTGAGTGATCGTTTGGTTGGGCCATGTGACTAATCATAGATTTATGACTTCGACATTAGAGCGGTGCAATTTGTCGATGCTCCAGTCTCCATGCCGCAGCCCCAAACAAAACCTTCTTCTGCAGCTTCAGAATTAGATTTGTTCATTATTTTTTACTGTCTCTCTGTTTTAGAGTGACATAATGCACATTTAATAGATTCAAGATTCTGCATTGCAATTTTTTTTTGTTTTTGTTGGTAGAATCTATTCAAAGTATAGATGTCCACATTATCAGCATATTTATGTTATGGAGCACTGCAGTGACTGCATTAGGGCTTCAGAGAGCTTGAAAGGACATGTTTCTTTTAATATATCAGTACTGCCATTAAAGTAGATTAAGATTTCAAGGTTTATTGACTTTGAATGTAAGTGTTTTTGATTGTGTTCACATAAGTTGACTGTCACTTTAGCTGCAGGGCACACACAATGTTGTTTGGGGAGCAGGCAGTTTTTAGTTTAGCATGTTGGAGATCCCTAGCAAATAAGCTTTTATTAGAAAGTGGGGTCCAATTCTGAGGTTTACAGTTAGCTTATAAAACTGAATTGTATCCTTATTGTTTAGTGGAAATTGCCTAATAAAAATTCATTTCGTTTGTTGAGTTTTTTGCATGCTGTTGTTCAAGGAGAGATTGAATTTGATAGATTCTTTAATCACTAGAGCAGTGTTTTTCAACCAGTGTGCCGCGGCACACTAGTGTGCCGTGGGAGATGGTCAAGTGTGCCGTGAGAAATTGCCCTCATTAACTGATCATCTAGAAATATTTACCATCTCCAGGAAATCAGCTCTTTGTTCATCCAAACAGGCCCTGATAAAACACTGAGAAGTTAAGAATATGAAATATCATAAAAATATTTTTTCTTTGTGTTTATATGATTCTATTAAAGACACTTTAATAAGAATGACGGTCCCCCGCGGTACAGTTATAGCTGCAGCTATAACTGTGTAAGGAAAAGTCCCGCCCCTTTAACTGTCTCCATCAATCATTCTTGAAGGCTTAATCACATGTCATCAGTCTGACCAATCAGAAGTGGTTGAAGTATTCACTTCCTTGTTTCGATTTAACGCAAAAAAAGTCTCTGTTCTGAGAAAAATACCAGCTAAAGCTCGTCTTTAGCGGTGTAGCTTTCCACAGAATCTGTTATCAGACTGTGGAAGAAGTGAACAAAACCATGAAGCTCAAAGACGTGGGTCTTTCCGCGGTCACCAGATTATCGGCACTACATCTCCCATGATGCATTAAAGTGACTGTTTTAGCGGACAATGAGTCTCTCCTCTTAACGTCTTAAAACAACGAACACACATCATACAGCTTTTGAATCTTTTGACTTAATTTTTAATACATCTTTTAGAAAAAAACAGCTGCAGCTTCCAGCTTTTTCTGCAACAATTATCACAAAAATGCACGTGAGATTACAGAGGGGCTGTAGATCAATACAGACTATGAGCTTGTTCTTTTTTTTTATTTATCTATTTTTTGGGATGCTGGTGTGCCGCGGGATTTCTGTCAAGGTTCAAGTGTGCCGTGGCTCAAAAAAGGTTGAAAAACACTGCACTAGAGATCAGTCTTTGGTTTTCCTCCTGAGAAAATGTAAACACATTTTAATTTTTTTTTAATTTAATTTTTGATTTTCCTCTTGATTAAAATTTTTTTCAATTTATGTAGTCATGCATATTTGTAGATGGCAGTGTAGGAAATGGATGGCAGGTGTGATCTTTTGTTGGCCCATTTTGAAGAAAGATGTTTGTATTTCTGTTGTCATCATAATTTCACTCACCTGATGAACCCTATATGTTTTCTAAAAAAAAAAGCATCAAGCCTAACAGTTATTGGAAAAATCTCATTAAGGCCATTTTAAAGCAGATGTTACACGTCAGTCAAAAAGACCAAGCACCAAGTGTGTAACTTTGAGGTACAGTATAAAATTCAATGAAGAGGCAAAAAAAATGTACTTCCTGTTTCAATTGTCATCATTGCACAGAGGACAAAACTGTCTTTTAATCCACACCACAATACTTTGTTTAGACTTCTGTCCATTGTAAGAAAAAGTGGCTGACATGGTGGGTTGCTTGGTCAGTTGCCGTTGGCTCCATTTACTTTTGTTTTTAAAAGGACTTCAATCTGGAAGTCTACTACCAACATTTGAGACAAATGCCCGTTCTTTGTGTCAATATCAATAAAAAAGTCAATGAGAAACTAATGGCCTAGATGAAATTGCAAGTTGTGTTTCATGTTTGTGGCGAAACTCTACCCTTAAAAAAGGACACTTTACTGTGTTGTTATTGGATCATGATATTAAAGCTATCCTTTCAGGCACACATTTTTCCTTGAAGTGTTTGTTGTAATCTAAAACATTTTAAGATGCCTTCTCCTGTTTAAGTGGATGGTTGCATTTTACTGATGCAAATACATTAATCATATTGGCTAACATAACAAACCCAACAGGTCAACAGATCTGCCATTTTGGACACGAAGTTCTTTTTTTTCCATTGATGTAATGATTTGGTGTAAGCAATGGCACACAAATGAACGCATACAACGTGGATTAAAAAAACAAAAGACTTCATCGCAACTACAGCTACATACCCCATCATTAAAGTAATAAATAGGTGGGTACAGACCATGAAAGTGCATTTAAGGCAGTCGAGGGAGATGCGTCAGGGCTGCAAATATCAGCTCATTAACACTCTGTTATCTCACTTGGCTGTCTTGTGCCTCGGTGTGTGCGTGCTTGTGCACTAGTGTCCCTGCCACTGAGATCTACAGGTCATTACTATAACGAGCAATTGAGCCCGCAGGTCAGCTGTCACAAGCTTCATAAGAATGGCAAGAAACTTTACTGCTCTGCTGGACTTCTGAGCTGTGGGAGTCTCTCCACATGACTGGCTGACAGAAACAAACAGGAATGATTCTTTATGGCAGTAAGAAAGGTTGGGGGAAAAAAAGTACAGGTTTGTTTATCTTCTCAAATTAAGTTGTTTGTATTCTTACCCAATTGAGAGTGATGGTTATAGATGAAGGTAATTTAAGACTAAATTAGAGTTGATAAACAGTTCTGGATCGTTAACTGAATTCTTTTCTCTTGGAAATGTTTCAATTAGAAGTTCTTTGAATTCATATTTGTTAGCTGCATCTTTGTCTTCATTGTGGCACTCTCCTACTTTAATCATGCGAGACAGGAAGAAAGCACTCTGGTAGTTGTAAGGTTTAATGTACCAGAACAAAATTAAAAACAATTATGTGATCTTTAACAGGTTATTATTTAAACAGACAACACCCTCAATTTTGGATAAACATTACTGTGAAATATATTGCACAATGTTGCTAGTAAAAGTTTGAAGTATGACTAGATATTACCCATCCATTATCCTAACCTGCTATATCCCTCTATGTCACAGGGTTGCTGGCGCCTATCCCAGCTTCTGCTGGGCGATGGCGGGGTACATCTAGACAGGTTGCCAGTCTGTTACAGGGCACACAATCACACCTAGGGACAACTTTAGGGTAACAAATTTAGAGTAAAAAAAAAAAATCAGTTTTAAATATAGATGTGGAGAGATGCTGGCTTGTTTTTTCTACTACTTTTGCTAGTTCAATGCGTTTTTTACATTTCAAACCCTTAATTTTTTGCTTGTATACTTGTTTGTCTATTTTTATGGCCCCCACCACATACTTTAAATTATCCAAAATTTGCGCACACATGGTGCTCCGTAAAAAATGATTTTTTGGCATTTTTTTCAACCCCCACAAAATTAGGTTTTGTTGACCTTTCACCTCAGAAAGAGACTGCCATCTTGAATTTTTTCAAGAAAATAACCTTTTGTGCTCTCTACAGATTTGAGTTGCTCGTTGGAACTTCAACTTTGGGAAGCTACTTGGGGAAAAAACTTTGGTTTTAAAGTTTGTAGATTTTGAACAGCATTGGCGTGGCAAGCTTGCAAAAGTGGCGTTTCACTGTTGCTCGCATATTTTTTACCATGATATTGTGAAAAGGTAATAAATGAATGCTTAGCTCAAGGAAAACAAAAATTATGACATGACATGAACATATTAGGAATGTGAGCGTGGTTAACAAAAAACGTCTGTTGCCAAGGAAACCCAAAAAATGTACTTTTTCTGACTCTTCTAACATGACAGTCCTGTTTGTCTCCCTAAGGCGACCAAAAAATAAAATGATTGCTATGGTGATAAAAGCATCAGAAAAGCTGCCATAACAAGTCCTTGTTGATTTTTTTTATTTATTTTTTCTTCATTTATTTGTTTTTTGGCATATTTATCTCAGTCTTAATCTCCACATTTAGGTATTTTTTTACTCTCATTAGGAGAACAGAATTTAGAATTTTGACTGTACTTATTTCCACGGGGGAAAAAACACATTTGAAACACTTACAACACTGATGGACTGGCTAAATTGTAATGCTAATACAAAACAAACAGGTCAAAGCAGAAGCAATAAAACAAGGGAGTATAAAAATTCAGCTTCTTTGAATAAAGACTCTTTTGTTATTTGGATTTTTCTAAGAAACTTGCCTTTGTATTTGAAGCTGCTGTCATTCATATTATGTCACAGTGTGAATTTCCCTTAATGTTTTTAGTTGCATCTTTTGTAGTGGCTGCAGTAAAAAGGCTTTTCAGTTTAACTTAGTTGGCTTACATTTGAACAGAGAGAATCTGTAACCATCAGGGCTGTTGCTCCTACCCACTTTCTCCATTTATTATGCATGCAGAATGTTATTCTGTCCTAATTTTTGCTAGTTCTGCTGTATTTTGAATTTCTTACTGAACCAAGATTGCAATTAAAACTTGTTTTGCAATGCTGTTAACAATTATCATATCTGATCAGTACCATCCCAGAATGTCCAAGTAAACATTTCTCATAAAGAATGCAAAATGAACTGGGTTCACTGACTGTAAGAAAAGGCATTGGGCATCAGGGGGTTGGATTCATTTTCCAAAGAGTTACAACTACTGTGGGTCTGCTTTTCATTTTCATACAATAAAAATCTGTCTTAACCCTCTAGAATATTTTAAAACTCACTCATTTTTTTAAACATATTTTTGTGGTTGATGTTTGGCAGAAATGTGAAGTTTCTTTTCAATCTGATAGATACCTGATGTAATCTATTGGGGTTGTATTTGTATTTCATTAATTAAGTAATTTTAGCAGGGTTTTATAAAACTTGCCTGATAACTATGAGAAGGAAGAAAGCCTACTGTGATGTTTGCAGGTGACTTCAATGTTTTTCAGTCTGAGTATAGTGAATCTATCAGATGTGTCTTAGTGCTTAAATACTCCGCCTGTTTACAGCAGGGGTTGATGAAAATAGAAAGGAATTTTAAAGGAAAAGACCAGGTCAGAGAAGCAGAAAAAGGCTTTGTGATATCCAGAATGGAGCCTGTCTTCATTAGAAAACTGGATAGATCCTGGATAGGTTGCCAGTCCTTCTCAGGATATTGACTTCGATTTAAAGCTAATCCCAGAAATGATGAAAGGTCACAGACATGAGAGAAAAGAGAATCTGAGGGTTGATTTCCTCTGTGTTCAAAATATTAGATTTTGTGACATAAAGTAAAAGCTGTTGTTTTTTTTTTGTCTTTTTGTTTTGTTTTAGGTCCAACACATAAAGGTAAATCTATTCATTTGGTAAAAGCATTTTGGTTATTGAAATAATGTACTTAAGTATTTTATGAGGATGTGGAGTCTCAGCCTGCACATCTTTTTTATAAATGTTTGAGTAGTTCATCTTAAAACGTCTTTCTCAGTTCTCAGAATGAAATATTCTAGTGGTTTACATTAATTGACAAATATGCATTTTAATTGGAATGGCTTTCTGTCATTGTGAGGATTGTGCTCTGTGCTTTTTGTTTTGTTTTCAGGTGTTGTGTTTAGTTAGTCTCACCTGGATTCCTTTCATAATCATCCACAGGTGTCTTCTCTAAAGTCAGTCATCATCAGCAAATGTAAGGATCTGGTTTCAGTCCAGCTTTTTGTCAGATCCTCTGTTAATGTTGTTGTTTTGGCCTTTGGTCATGGATGTGTTGTGCTATGAGCTTATTTATTGAAATTTTACATTCCAGTCTTCTACATTTTTGGATCCTGGACCAATTCCTGACAATTATATTTGTTAATGAAAAGCACTTCTGTTTAATTTTGCCTTTTACAATGATTCGAACTATCTTGACACAGTTTGACCTGCAAACTAAGAAAGATTTTACATTTTTGAAATTAAGTCATCTTGTTTTTTGGGTTTATTTTTGCACACATTTTAAAGTTATGATGAGAAAGCTGCGATACTCTCTAAAACGCTTGTCTACACTTTGGTGTGTTTTTCATTATAAAAAAAAAGCATCATTTTAACATGTTCAGCAGTTTGGTTCTGTCATCCATTGTCGTCAGCAGAGAGATATGTTGGAAGAACTGAAGCAGAGGAAAGAGGGGGCCTGGAATTGATCATATAGTGGTGCTTGGGGGATGAAAGGCAGCTGTGGCAGTTAAAAATGGAAACCTAGTGTTCTTATGGCACACGGGGGAGGAAATCTGGAGTAAAAATTTGAACTACAAAATCTAAATCAAAACAAAGTGATTAAAAAAATAGCAATGGTATCCCTGGCATACAGAGTAACACACTTTTTTATTCTGGGTTTTTTTTTTGTATCCTGTAGGAAATGGTTAAGATAAAAAGTTTAATGTGACTTCTGTTATGATTTACAAGATTCAATGATCAATCCTGTTACAGCCTGAACATTTTAATTTAGAATAGAGAAGTTTTTACCAAACCTGATTTTGAAGTCAATAGTTATCAATAGTTTTATACACTGAAGAATGAGTCATGGTTATTTAAATGTGTTTGGCATAGGAAAAAAAAGAGTACAACATAAAGGGCAAAGGTGAATGAGGACCAAGGTTGAAAGGCCTTCAACAGTAACAAAGTGTGGAACAAATATCAGTTGAAGTATTTTATGCAGCAGCTATTCAGTTAAAACACATAAATGGTCATAAAACCAGAAATGTAAGTGTGTTTCTATTTTAATATTTTTCACAGAAGTTTTTAATATTCTTAGAGGGTTATTAACTAGTAACCATATCAATGGTTGTCATGTTTGTTTTTATTCTTTCACAGTTCCATTAAAATTGTTACAAACACCTTTAAAAAAGGACATTACTAAAACATTCTGGCTCTTAGAAATTCTGCAGAGAACTGTTAAAGACTGAGATGGATTGAAGGCACCGGGAAAACAGTTTTTTAGACAGAAATAAGATTGTACATTTCTTTGAACATATTCAAACTTACAGCTGCATGAGATTGAGGGGTTAAAAGAACCTCACAGAAACATTTTGAGTCATTATAATGACCTCCCACAAATGCTGTTTAGAACAGCCTCAGCCCATTGAAATGGGGGCTTGCTAATTCCAAAATAAACATAACATATACATAATTAGACATGAGGGCACGGACATACACATGGTGCAGTTTAAGGCACAGAAAGGCAGCTTTGTTTCTAACTGCACCTTATGAACTAACAGGAATTGATTAGCTTTAAAGATGATGCAAAGCTTTGGCAGCATTCAGGAAGATTGAAGAAAAAAAATAAAAGAAAAAAGGAATAAGTGAAATTTGACTTTCACTGAAATTATAATAATATTACACTATTACTGTGATTGTGTTGTAATATTTTATTCTAGTAATATTATTTTCACTAATAGCAGCTCAAAAGCATAATATTTGACGTTTGGACTTAAAAATGGAAATACTTAAAAACATTTTCTGCTGATTTCTGGTGTGTGCACCATTCTAGCCAAAAACAGTTTCGTTTCACCTTGTTTAGTTTTTACTCGAGGTTTTATCAGTTCATAGCTTTCAGATTTCAGAGCTCTGATGGATTTTTACTCTACCAATAGGTCAGGTTTTGGATCCAACATCAATAAGTTAATTCTAAACTCAGACTTGAGAACAGGACTGAAGTTCTAATTAAAACTCTGGTTTTAACAGTTTTTTAGATGAGCAGACAAAATATTACAGCCTGTAGAAGAAGAAGACAAAAATCTGTTTCTCTAAAACTTGTTTGGACATGATATCTCTGTTTGACTATTTGGAGATAGAGAGAAGCTGATTTAGTTGTGGTTTCCCTAAAACTCAAGTTTGAATCTAATTTGAGACAGAATTTCAAAGTTTACAATTGATTTTTAGTCCTTTAAAATTCATAAAGCTGAGAGTCATCCTGAATAGCTGTGGTGTAAAAAAAATTATTAGTGTGCACAATGTGACCCAAAATGAGGATGAACAGGGCTGAACAGCAGAAGTCCAAGAATTGAACCTTGAGGTACTCCACATTCAGATGTATGTTTAGCTATTTTCATTGGCAACCCCGCACGTGTTTAGCTCAAGATCTGGCCCAACTGTGTATGAACAGACCTGACTGTCGCATCCATTTTTCAGTCTGTCAAGAAGGATTTCATCGTCCATAGAGTCAAAGGCTGTCCTCAGATCAAGAAGCACTACAATGGATGAGTCAGTGTTTTCCTGAGTCAGTGTTGACGTGGAACTTTAACAAGCACAGTCTCAGTGCTGCAATTTTGTCCCTAGCTAAAATTTGTCTAAGAGTCTGTTCATGTTAAAAATTGTCCAGCTAAAGAAAATTAAATAAATAAAAATGAAATTAGAAATCACCCTGTAATTGTCAAATATTCAAGAATCAAGGATGCTTTCTATAAAAGAACTTTAACAACTGCAGGTTTCAGTGACTGTGGAGAAACACCCAACTGGTGTGAACGGCTACCAGTTTTTCAAGTCATCCTTTTTTAGATCCGTTAATACATTTTTTTTTAATTAGGTTGAAAGGTGTCCAGAAGATGTTTGTGTTCTCCTTGTCCAGTCATTAGTACTTAACATAAATGAACATCAAAGAAAAACTCTTCAAAGTAAAAAAGGAACACAATACATTTTTAAATTAAACATAATTGTCAAAGCACAGGATAAACCCAGACAGTCCAAACAACGGACAGAGAGTGCTTTAAGATACTGAATTTGTATTTTTTTCTCTGCTGTTTGTGGAACTACTGCTGTTTTCTATAATCTGTTTTATTCTGGCTACACTATGCTTCCACTTTTGTTGAGACTGAACTACGAAGAACCTTTTTATGTCTTTTAAAGAGGTTCTTTGTAGGAAATGCAAAAATGTTTCCAAAAAAGGTTAAAAAGCCAGCTTTTATTCATCCAAAAGCTTTTGTGTTTTATTCATTTTTAGAATTACAAAAATAAGTTGATGGTTTTGAACTTTTTACCTTTTTGTCCTAAATCCTTTTTCATAGCATGCAATAATGTGGCCAAATGTCTAAGTTCTTCACAGGCTCCAACATTGATTATAAATCCAAGTTTATCTCATTTCTTGCCAGCATAATTAAATGTCTCTCACTATAGGGTCTTTTTTTTTTACCTATTTTTCCCTGTTGTGCAGATGTGACCATTTCAATTGCTTTTCAGCAAAACAGAAGCTAATTATTGAATTATAATGATCAGCCAGCATATCACAGCAGTGTGTGTAAATTCTGTATGTAGCTACAAATGGCTTTTCATACAATGCCTGTAATTGTTTTGATTTCTGTTTGCTTTATTAAATAAAAGTTATTTTCCCTGTTAAGCTTTATATCCAGTACGAATTTCATCAGTAAACTTTGAAACAAAAATGCTCCCAAAGATGTTATGCTGCATTAAACATTAAATCAGTGTGTCAGACTTCAAAAACTAATCCTGACACTATGTTAGTTGAACTCAGAGCCCCTAAAAGTGCAGTTAAACGTTAAATTAAGACAGCCAAAGAGTGACTAGTGCAGAAAAAGAAATCGCTTTCTGAATGTGTAAGAGCCTAATGCATGACCATCCATCATATGATCGTCTTAAACAAAACAAAAAATTGACTGTCTCACTAAGTCTTCAGTACCTGCCTTCAGCTGCCTTCAGCAGTGAAGTTATGATAATGATTAAAAAAAAGATCACTTCTCTCATTACTCTGTAATTTTGCACATAATGGAGGTTTGACTTTGAACTAATAGAAGACATGAAGGTGAATTATGCTGTAAGAGATGTCATTTTGGAGGAAATTATTATAATTTGACCAGTCTAGACAAGCAAGGGTTTGTTTTAAATTTGAGCTGATTCTCCTACTCTTTACACAGAAAACCTCAAACAAAACTTTTTGGGCATTTGTCCACAGGAAAGTCAGTATGAATAAGTGGGCTTTGACACTAATATAAAGTAATCATTTCCTTTTAATAAACTTTGGCGAAGAACCCACTTCCTCCTCTCATGCAAGCCAAAGCTTCTGGCTCTGACTGGCAGGATCTATGAGATGAAATCATTCACTGAAAAGCTTCCGTTTTGACCTGAGGTTTCCCTGAAGGCTCCTTTTCCAGGATGAATACATCCTATTATCTATCCTTATCACACTCTAAAAATCTATTCGAAGAAAAGGGTGGGGATTACCCTGCCGCTTTTATTGTAAGCTTTAGAGTACAGTAGTGCTTCACAGTGTACATCTCTCTAAGGATTTTCTGAATTACTGTTTACAAATGATCTGAAAGATTAAGAGATTTTCAGGGAAATAGGACAAGTACGGCTGGCACCCTTTTTTTCTTATCTGCATACTCTCATGTAAAAAAAATGGTTCATTCAGATCTCATGTACGGTTAAAAAAAACAATTTTATTCTTGAAAATAAAAATAAAAAGTTCTTTTCCAAACAGATTCTATTGTTGTTGACGTCAGGTTTGTCCATCTTATAAAAATTAAAATGTACTTTTTAAAGGAACAAAGGAAGGCAGGAAGTTTGCCACAGAAGCAGTTTTTCCAAAGAAACCCTAAATTTCTATCAATTGTTTCTTATTATTGCTAATTTAATGTGTCATTATATATGATATGTGTATTATTAGTTTCCAACACTTTTCCTAATCCTGCAAAACCCACTACATCAAACAATTGAGGGAAAATAGCTTTTCTTTTTATTTTATTTTTTCATTTTTTGAATTAAGATGGGTTTTTTTTATCCTTTTTATGAAATCCGCAAAAAAACGTAATATAGCAGTGGTTAGCGCTATTGCCTCACAGCAAGAAGGTCCCTGGCTCAAGTCCTGGCTCGGAGACCTGAAACAGAACAGCAATGGGGGACCGTTCTGTGTGGAGTTTGCATGTTATAATGCTGACAAACTGCGTTAGTAAAACAAGCTGATTTTCCCAAAGAAGTCCGAACTGTTAGGTAACATGCATGTGTCAGACACTTTGCAAGGGGTTGACGGTGGCACATTCATAATTGAAAATGGCATTTTTCTTTGTAAGCTTTAGATAAACAAAGACAATAAGCGTGGAGGCACTGAAGCACTTCCACAGAATCCTGCAGCAATCACTGTCCATTCAGGTCTGCAATTATCTGAACTGTGCTTATTCCGCAGACACATTTATCCTAGTGGGGTGAAATGAGGTCTGGATTAATTTGGCTCCGGCAAATCAGATTGACAGACTGTATGTGATTGCGCATGAAGAGAAGATGTATTTCTGTTCAAGGGTTTATGCATGTTGGTCTTGAGGGTAGCGGGTAGAAATCTCACCCTGTGTGTGTGTGCTTAAAGCAAATGAAGGTTGTCATGTTTGATTTCCAAGTACAACAGAAAAATAGCTGTGCAGAAAGCCTGTGACACAAACAAATGACTCCTTGTGCACACACACACACACAAAGTTACACACTTTTCCTTTTTTTGGCTTATATGCATTCACACCTCGTTTCTTGTACTTAGACTCCCCATGTATCATTGTTGTAGTAATTAAGATGACAGATTACAAAAATGTGTGCAGGGATAAAGTTAAAAAGTCATGAAAAGACACAAAATATACGCAATTTTCCTCCAAAGTTCTTGTGCAATTTGGACAAATATGCACCGGTCATTCTCTCAATCTGGTTCCCTCAGTGGAACTCCGCTCAGGCTGATTGAATCATTTCCGGGAAGCGACTTAAGCCTGCAAGACAGATCGATGCCATGGCACACACATGCACACAGGGAGAATCACTGGATCAATACATATCAGTTCTCTCTCAGTTGATTTGGGCATAGCAGAGTCCCGTCAGCCTTTCCTTCAATCTTCTGTCCCTTTCACTCATTGTGTGCTCAAGACATTTACTCAACCTGCAAGAGAAGAGACTTCTAGTTTAAGTAAAAAAAAAAGGCAAGGAAAAAAGAAAAGCCTGGATATAGTGTTGATAATGATTATTACAATTGCAGTTTAAGCTCCAAGGTGTGTGTGGGTCAGTCTTTTTGTTCAATGGTAACAGTTGTATCATCTCTTCCCTGCTTTCCTGCAGCACCTCTATTTCCCCTCTCGCTTATGCTCCTGTGTGCAGGGATATTACTGAAGCAAAGTGGGGGCAGCAGACTCTATCACTGCATGACCCCAGCCTCACCAAACAGCAGAGAAGCACAGCGGGGGGGGGGAAAAGAGAGAACACAAATAGAAAATGGGAGATGGAGTAAAAGAGCAAAAGAATGAGAGAAAAGTGGAGCATTCAAAAAGTTGGGGCATCAGAAAAAGAAGAGGGAGGAAAGAGAAAGATGTGGACAGAAGGAAGGGAAGATGAGGAGAGTGAGAGAAGTGACAACCTCAAATTAAATTCCCATCATGTCAGTGCAGAACAGAATTCAATAGTGTTTATTGGCAGCCCCTAGCCTGAGGGAAATTACATTCTGAAGCAGAGCATGGCATGAATGCACACACACACACACACACATACACACACTTTAACATAAAACACACAAATGCATACACAGGCAAATGAACACATCTATTGTGTATAAGTATGTGAGTATCTGGACAGGCTATTTATCCCCTGAAGTCCGTGTGGCATTCGTGCATGCATGTGTGCGAGTTTCTGTGAGTCATTATGTGTGTTTGAACGTTCTTCCTCGCATGCACAATTTCACAGGGCTACAAAAATGTAAGATGTGCATTTCTATCAGGCATTTCCCATTTTATCGTCACTCAGACACACCTTATTTGCAATAACAGTTCATACACAGGTTTATAGTGGCTGTATTAAATGTGTCCCCAGGTTCAAGCTGCCATGAAGACGGGGATTCAGTGGCTTTGTTCGGCTTCCAGCCGCAGTAAAGGCTCTGTACTTTTTAAAGGGGATGTCGTTTAACTGTTTTACACCGAGCACGCACAGAAGCTGTTATTGCTGATGTCTCTGGGATGCAGATTTGCTTCAAATGGCTCACAGTTTGCCACTCTCTCAAAACCCTCACTCCCACTTCTCATTTCCTATCTCTTCTCGTCTAACTCCCTTTAAACTGTCGTCGATGCCTTCACCTTGACCTTCTTTCTCATTCTCGCCTCTAATCCTTCTGTTCATTCTCTTCGTCCCTCTCCTCCTCCAGGAATGCACAGAGAGAGCTTTGGGTTGCTCAGCAGAGGATCTGAAGTCGCTTTTCTACTGTGAGCTGTGTGACAAGCAGTATCTGAGACACCAGGAGTTTGACAACCACATCAACTCCTATGACCACGCACACAAGCAGGTACAGCCAATGCACCTGATGCAAGCACACGCATTCATGCGAACTGCCACAACCAGGCCCATATGCTAGCTTTTTTTTCCTCCTTCTTTTTGATCTCCCATTGTAGAATTTAGGTGAAGCTTTTGCATTTTAAGTCTGATGGAAACCTGTGTTGCCATGCCAATCAACTCACTTGGTTGAGTTACCAGGCAGCAGGAATGTGATGGCAACATCATGTCCTCTAAACACATACACTGATGTGAAGCACTTAATTTAAAAGCAGCATGAAAACTATATGTATTCTGAAAATTGAAAATATTTTGTTTTTCAAATCAATTCTTATAAAGTAAATAAAACTATGCATGTCACAAAAATAAGTAAAGTTAAAAAAAAATTCTACATATAAATAAAAATACAATTATGATTAAATGGTTTTTGATTGTTTTATACTAAATTTTCCATTTCTGAAGAATCATCCGAAGGGCAGAGATGAGCCCATACACAGATTTAAGGCAAAAAAAAAAAAAAAAAAAACAATATTGCCCATGATAAGACTGGAAAAGATTTGTATTTTACTTATTCCAATTAGTGTTAAATGATTAGGATAAATCCACTAAGTAAAGGTCACATATGCAAGACTAAGATGGACACTAAATGATCTGCAGTCAGTTAGAAAGCACTGTGTCAGAAACTGCCATGAATAGTAATATGACCGCTTGGGTGACACATTACTTTAGAAATCTCTGTTGAGCTTGACATAGCAGGTTATTAAAACTCTGTAAAAACAAAAATTTTTCAATGCTGTATGAACTTTAGCAAACAAGGTAGAAACGTTATGGCTATTTTACATTATTTACGCACCTACGTTTACGCGAGTTCTCAATCAAAAACCAAATTTCTATTTTTTGATTTATTCTACAGATAGGGAAAAAAATTTCAATTATTGTATACGAAAATTAGCTGAAAACAATATGATTGGATTCTAAGGCAAGATCTGTTCTCTTCAAGGGATAATCTTAGAGGTGCATGTGTATTTCAAAACAAGTATGATACCATATTCTACACTCCATAGGAAGCCCAGCATCACTGCTGTGTGGGGCTCCATGCATTCCCGACCTGTCAGGATGTGTGCAGAGTCTTGCAAAAAAAAAAAAAAAAAAGAAAAAATCTACAACAATAAGGATGCTGCAGTGCTGAAAGCTGTGAAAAAAACAAGCTGCTTCTAAATTCAGTACAAATATTTAATGTATCGATTCCTTTTTTACTGTTTTTAAAATGTGAAAAAAATACAAATGAAATAAAAACATGACACTGTTGATTGCTTCATTTGGCTGCAGTTTGTAACAATTAAGAATTTACCTTAACAAGACATTTTTACATTTATGTCAGCCTTGGTGAAAGATTAGAACATTTTTTTTACTTCTTCCACAGTCTGGGCTTGATTCAAGGTGCCCTGGTACCTCACAAAGTGAAAATCAGGCTTGCCTTTGGTTCAGACATCAAATCTGAATGAATTCTTCCTTTGGCAATGCTCCACCTTTCCACTATCTGTCCAGAAAATCAGCCTCCCAGTTTAAATCTTCTCCTGCAAACAGAAATAAACGGTAAAGTAAAGAGTTGTGTGGTCAGATTTTCAAAACAAATCAAATCAAGCTTTTTTCTGAATATGTCTCCAATGAGGAACAGATTTACGTAAAGGATGAAGCAAGGACAACAAATGTTGCAAAAGTAATTATGTAAATGGTACATCATATTACCAAATTTCTAAGCGCTGTGTTTATTCACCCTCTTTCTGTACAAATTTGCCAGCTCTTGTTTTGCATCTGGTCCAAAAATATGCCTTTGCAAATAATCTCATTACCAAGATTGCATTTTCTTTAAAGGACAAAAAAATGTGCATCAAATAAACAACAAAGCTGTTAGTCATAGATCCAGCATTATTCTGTTAACCCAGTTTGGACAAGATAAGGCAACTGGACCATTAGGAAATGCCCCGACAGCAGGTTTCCCCCTGCTTTCGCATCCACTTTCATACACCGCTTGCACTCTGGACTAACAAGCTAAAGGTTCGGCTGAAAGCTCATCCTCCAACAGTTTTCTGTTGTCATGCCAAGACATATACTCACATGCACAGACAGAAAGACTTGCACTCACCCATGTACACACACTTGTCTTCAAAAACAGGCAATCTCTCAACTAAGCCAAGTCGCTTCCCACTTCTGAACGCCCACACTGTGCATCAAGAAATAAACATTGAATGAGAGCGTTCCTCCTCTGTCATTGTTCTTTAAAAATAAATTGAAGCAACTGCATACCTATGTTAATGCTTTGTTTTAGCCAGCGGCAGGCACATGAAACGAGCTGCGTGAGGCACTGAGCTGACAGTAGCCACTGGCACTATGGGAACACACACACAAATACAAGAATGCATGTGCAGAGCAGACAACAGAGGAAAATCGTGCAAAAGGCAGCCTCCTTGCAGGAGTATTGGCTTTGGAGAATTGGACCTGATTGCGTTTGCTCCATCTCCTTTCCTTGTCATTGATTCAGGGATGAACATGTCTAAAGTCAGGGCTTCATCAGTCCTTAATGCTAATCACAGACATCGCTCATTTCAACACAATCACATCTTTTTAAATAAAAGAGCTATCAGCCCATTAGCATGTCCCCTCATATGCAGCTTAAGTACATTTAAGCCCTCATGCTAAGGCCCTGGTGGATTTGAATTAAGTCTGATTCATCCATAGTTGCCTCAGCCTGAGCACTTCTTAACACATCTAAAAGAATATTGATTGAAGCTTTGACCAAAGTCTTGAGCTGCACAGCTCAGTGCCACTTGGATTTGTGAGAGAAAGGGCATTTTATGGCTTTTTTTCTGTTTGTGGGCATGGCGATATGTCTGAAGATAGCATAATCTGCTTTGGAGGAGGAAAAGCAATCCAACTGTTTTTTTGTTTGTTTTTTAGCTAACATGATTCAGTGTTGAGCATTTTGTGTGCAGTAAGAGACATCTTTTAAGTGAGAACATTCCATTTGGGCAAGACTTTGGCCGAATTCTAATTCTTCCCCTACCCCTCCAGCTTCTCCCCTATGTCTCCAATTGTATGGGGTATTTGGAGGGATAGCTGTGTCCGAAACAGTTTTTGAAGGGGAAACCCTCGTGGCGTCTAGTGCATCTTGGTATATGGACAGCACAGAAGGGTACACCAGACCAATCCTTGAAATCGGGAAAAAGAAGGCCCTATTCGTTGGCCACATTTGAAGGAGTGGTTAAATTTAGACAGCACTTGTCGCGGCGCTGTGACGTAAGCTGCCTACAAATGCAGCCCTGGAAGAGTCCTCAGATTTGGACACACTATAACTCTCCGTTTGGAAGGCTAAATGATGGGTTAGGGAGAATGCATAGTGCAAGAATTCGGATTTGGCCTTTTTCACATTCCAGCCACAAACAGTTGGATTTACAAAGAGATTATTCTTTCTTGTTTTTAATCTACTTAGGTTCATTATCTCTCTGTTTGAACATGACTTTGTTACCGATCAAAACTACTTAAGAGTTTTCAGTTTATGCACATACATATTAAGGAGTGTTTGTTTCAAGAACCCAAACACATAAACTCAATGGCATGTAACTAATATGTCTCTAAATAACCTGAGAGCCGATTTGAAGATTTATAGTTGTTTAAAAAAGACGGCAGCTTCTGTGAGACTATTGTGAGATTAAACGGCATTAAATCTGAGTGCAGAAAAAAGGGAGAAAATGATCATACCTGAGGTCTGAGGGCTTGATCTGATAATCATGCTAATATATTTTTAATGATATGATGGTCCATGTTTGTGATACATATTGTCAGGTGGATAATAAAGTGTAAACCCAAAGTGTCCTTTGTAATTTAACTTCACTCTGAAAGCAAGGTGAGGAAAAAACAGGGGTGCTTGATACCTCGTTCTCAAAAATCCTGACTCTCTCCTTAGGCTTCCGACTTAGTCAAGTCTAAACAAAAGGATGCACACCAACTACACACATCTGAAAACACCTGCCAAGCAGGATAAAGGATAGGGAGACCAAAGAGAGAAGCATGAATCATTGTTTTCCAGCCAGCACAAGTGTACCCACGGCTATAGCCGAGTACACCGGTATAAATACACTCATTTGTGTGCACATCTATAAAATCTTCAAAAAAATTTCAGAATAATGACATCTAAATATATTAGTCAGTGTCTTTTAAAAACAAATAACTATTTAGGCTTTCTTGAAGTTTAAGGTCAACTCTTTTGTTAGTCAGTGAAGTAACAGTAAATAAACACAGAGGTCAATTGGGTTGTGTACAGACCAAAGATTTGGACACACCTTCTCATTCAAAGAGATTTTTTTTTATTTTCATGACTATGATAATTGTAGATTCACACTGAAGGCATCAAAACTATGAATTAACACATGTGGAATTATATGCATAACAGAAAAGTGTGAAACAACTAAACATATGTTGTAGGTTCTTCATAGTAGCCACCTTTTGCTTTGATTACTGCTTTGCAGACTCTTGGCATTCTCTTGATAAGCTTCAGGAGGTAGTCACCTGAAATAGTCTTCCAACAGTCTTGAAGGAGTTCCCAGAGATGCTTAGCACTTGTTGGCTCTTTTGCCTTCACTCTGCAGTCCAGCTCACCCCAAACCATCTTGATTGGGTTTAGGTCCGGTGACTGTGGAGGCCAGGTCATCTGGTGCAGCACCCCATCACTCTCCTTCTTGGTCCAATAGCCCTTACACAGCCTGGAGGTGTGTTGGGGGTCATTGTCCTGTTGAAAAATAAATGATGGTCCAACTAAACGCAAACCGGATGGAATAGCATGTCGCTGCAAGATGCTGTGGTTGCCGTGCTGGTTCCATGCCTTCAATTTTGAATTTTATACATAATTTTCCTCAAATGTGTCCTTCATCCTCAGAAAAAAGCCACAAGAACATGTTAAAAACATCAAACACACAATTTTCATTAGAGTGGGTGTTTAATATATTTTTCTAACATCTTTTATGTTTATATTGCTGTATTTTAAAACAATATAGCACAGCCAATTAAAAAAGGAAAGGTTTTTTTCAGTGTATAAAAAGAAATGAATGAGTGAACTACAAGGTGGAACAGTGGTTAGCACTCTTGCCTCACAGCAAGAAGGTCCCTGGTTCAAGTCCTGGGGGAGCTGAAACAGAACATCATCGGGGGACCTTTGTGTGTGGAGTTTGCATGTTCTCCCCGTGCATGCGTGGGTTTTCTCTGGGGTCTCCGGCTTCCTCCCACCGTCCAAAAATATGCTTCATAGGTGAATTGGTTAATCTAAATTGTCCCTAGGTGTGAGAATGAGTGGATGTGTGATATGTGGCCCTGCGACAGACTGGCGACCTGTCCAGGATGTCCCCTGCCTTTGCCCACAAGTGGCCGGGATAGGCTCCAGCAGCCCTGTGACCCCAAAAGGGACAAAACAGAAGAATATGAAAATGAGTGGAACTACATCAACAGCTGAAGAGCTGGTTGTTCATTTCTAAGTCAGAGTTGCACAACTGTGCTGAATGAAAACTTTTAAAGATGATAATGTCACTACAACAGTTGGGGAACAGCAGTGCTGTCATTAAATCACTCATACCATGTGAGTCAGCCGCTTTTCTTTTTTAGCTGGGTTTTGTTTGGTGTCATGCTGTGTGCAGGAGGGGGCCCTTCATTTCAGCCTGAATGAAGTAAATTCAACATGAGCTTTGAAACGCATCTGCAAACACTCCTCGCTGATACTTTGAAAGACAGCTGCTTGCAGAGAGCTTCTTGAAATTAATCTTTTACTTATCCATTCCTCTTTGTTTCACACTGCATCTCCCCCCCTACCCACCCACCCCCTGCCATCTTCATCCTATATTGCCCCTCCATTCTAAACACCTCCTCTGCTCAAATGTCAACTTCCTGCAGAGACTGAAAGAGCTCCAGCACAGAGAGTTTGTTCGCAATGTGGCCTCAAAATCTTGGAAGGACCAGCGCAAAGAGGAGAAGGCTCTCAGGCGTCTGCACCAGCTCGCACAACTGCAGCAAGAAACCCAGAGGTGAGTGGGAGGAGTGTGTGCGTGTCTGCTGCAGTTTGTGTGTGTGTGTGCGATGAAACCAGTGGCAGGAGTCCAGGGAGGGTTAGAGTGCGTCACATTCAGTCAACATTTCTTAGATTTGATGGATGCAAGCACAGATGTGAGAGCACTCTGTTGGCCTAGATAGGTCACAGGTGAAGTAAATAGAGGATAAAGACACATTCTGGCTGACACACTGAGAGCAGATGATTTTACAGAGTGCAGGTAAAATACAGCCAACATTAGAAACAGGTTAGATCAACAAAATAAGAGAACAAAAGCTGCTGAACGAAATTTGGCTAATTCAGTTTGTGCTTCTTAGGCAATCAAAACACATTTAAAAAAGCATTACATCATGCAATACTTTTGATTGCTCCTATTTCCTTTGCAATTAAATGCCTACTCTTATAATCAGGTGGCAAAACGTGAATAGCATAAATAAAAGCCTTTTCTTGTTTTCCCTTCTTTGTTTCTTTCTCTTCATCAATTGAGCACATTAACCATTAGTATTCCAGGACAAGTTTTGATCTTTTTACAATTTGCTCTTTTAACTTATATTTAACACAGTTTTTCTTTTTGTGGCAATGCTTGATTTCTGTCTTTTTAGTACAACCCCAGCTTATTTTCTACTGATATATTTTGATTATATTGCACAATAATTTCACAGTAAACATGAAATAATAAACTCAATTCTGAGTGGTAAATTTGTCATTTTCTTGATACAAAAATCAGAAAAATTAAGATCAAACTGTTTTCATGTTTCATAACGATACATAAAAATACAAAAAAATTGAAGGCATATCACAGTTATGTCTTAACTCTTGTTATGTTTTTTGAAACCAAGAATGTTCCAAGCTAAAGACTTTTACAAACTTTCACGTTAAATTTTAAATGAAAACAATGCTAATGGGGTGGTGGTGGTGGTGTGTGGGGGGGTATTGCTACACTTTGAATAAGAATTTTATAAAATAAAAAAAAGGTGTACGTCTTTCAGAAAGACAGTTAGTACTTTACACAAAAGGCTAAGTGTTTTTAAAATGTAAGACCTCAATAAATTATTAGAAATCGGTAGATAAATGCTGCTCAGACCTTGGAATACATAAAAACTTTTACATTATTAGTTTTATAGTTTTAGTCAAAGAAGCAAGGCAAGCAGCGAGGAAACGAGAAGGAAGTATTGATGCTATTTGCTGTATCATATCACAGACTGCTCTATAGCTACAATGCTTGTGCGACCTTTACCCAACAACGCATAAAAATCAGTGCCAAAAGGGCAGAAAAACAATGACTTAATCCTAAAATATCATTTCAAAGTAAAGTCACGCAAAAACAGAAACAGTAAAACATAAAGTTTGATCAGGATAGCCAATCTTAATTTATTTGTTTTAATAGTTTGGAGAATGTAGTTTAAATAAACTTTGTCAATGTTGCCTTTTAACTTTTTTGCATGATCCGCCTTAACGTTTAATCCTGTTCTGGGTCACAAACAGGACTAGTTGTCCAGACTATAAATTAATTTGAGATAACTTGGTGTCAGGCTGTTTAGGTTCCTCTTCACTACCCTCTCTGACATGCGTCTCAAACCTGTTTGACTCTAGAAGGAGCGATTATAACACTGGGTAATTTCATGGCTTCTTGGATTTCATATTAAACCACTAAAAGTCAGCAAAAACAGCACTTTTCGGTTACAAGACAAGTGAGGAGGAGCTTGAAAAAACTGCACAGAGTCAAGACAACATTGTTATGCTAATGTGAAGCCTTGTCTTACTTTATTTATTTATTTCTTTTTTGCAGAATCCCAAGAAAGGCGTGTGAGATGCGAAATAGCATCAGAGCTCTTAGTCAGCAAGAGGACCACGGTCCTGGGGACAAACCTGAAAACTTCCGCTTCACACAACAAACCTTTGCTACTCAACACAGGACTCAAAGCATTCAGTCAGAAGTTTCATGCCGACCTCTTTTACAAAAACCTATTGCTGCAGTCGAGGCCCCGCTGATCACTTCCACTGCTGATACAAGCCCTCCTGCAGCGCAGAGCCAGTCTCGCCACAGCTTGTGTCCCAAGCTGCCTCTCCCTACACAAGGGAAAGTGGGAGGCAGGCTTGGAGTATCCTTCTGCTTCTCACGCAGAGGGCCCCGGCTGGAGCCTTCTGCCTCTGTCTTCTCAGACCTGGAGGAAGAAGAGAGGGAGAAGCGAGAGCAAATAAAAGAAAGAATAAAAGAGATAATGGAAGATATCGACAGGGAAATTGGGGAGGCTGATGAAAGGAAACGCAGTGTGAGTGCAAAGAAGGACCAGTCGAGATCTAACAGCGTCTCGCTTCGTGACATTCAGCCTGTCCCAGAAGGGGGGATGAGAGACCTGATGGAAAAGACAGACAAAGAAGAAGACGATTTCCCTTTTTCCAGAGCAGCATCTGACAATCAGATCCGTGACTCAACAGTCACAAAATTACAGACAGAAGTGACTGTGTGGGACACGGCGTTGGGCCGCATGGACATAAACCACAAAGAGATTCAGGCTGGGAGAAAACAAGGAGCAGAGACGGAGAGGGAGGACAAGTTCGTTTGTGTCTGTTCTGGGGAAAGATGATTCAACTCATCTGAGATGGCCTGTCAGTTTGCTTAAATTCACCAAATCTCAGCCGGCTGTCTCCTACAGCTGCAACCCGCTCTGCATGAACCTGCATCCACCTGAAAAACTCACAGAGGACCTACAAGAGTCACAACAAAATCAATTGGGTGCTTTTTCAGATGAATCAAATCCCTGTCTACCAGCTGCTCCTGCACCACATGCTCATTCCCATTTGCAAACCAAGGCAAGACATGAGCAGGGAGCGCACGAACAAGAAAATAATAAGATTTATAATCAGGAAGAGAACATGGATGCACAGGCACATCTGATCCTTAAAAACAAATGCCTTGCATGCTCAGTTACAAGACCACAATGTGCTGATGAAAGAGAGTGCAGAACAAGTGAGGGGAACTGTGAGAGGGCAGCTTTCCATCCATTTGACCCCACTCAGACTGACAGCTCTGGCACAAACTCCACAAATCCTCTGGGAGGCAGACTAAAAGATGGAAAAAGGATCAGGAGGAGAGCCATCACAGCCCTGAGCTGTAAATTAGAATCTGTCACCCAGCTGGCCACGCAGGGGACACGCATCAGCCCATCCAGGTGTGATTGCAGGAGTGAGACAATGAGCAAGTGTGCCAACACTCCAACGCCATGCGTGTGTGTCCCAAAAGTGTCGCCCAGAAGGAGGAAAAAACACACCAAGAAGCACAAACTGAGAAAGACAAAGCAGACTGAGGGGAGAAAGGCTTCAAAGAAGCAGCAGTCGGTAAAGTGCAAAGTTAGAAGTGTTGTCTCTGCAGTTTCTGCTGGATTACAGAGCAGAGAAGAAACTGGGGGAAGCTCCGGAAAGAGAAGGAGGCAAAGAGAAAAGAGGATGAGGAGGGTGGCTGTAGCATGGAGCCACTGTCTCCCGGGGAGATGTGAGGCTGAGCCAGTATCTGTCTCTGTCAGGAAGCAGAGGCCTCATAGGAACCACAACACTGAATTCAAGTCACAGCAAGGCAGAGCGCAGGCAGAGCGCTCCGGCATCCACTCTCAACTCAGCAGACACGCAGCAAACAGGGGTAATAAGGGGGTGGGAAATACAGAGGGAGATGGGGGGACTTTTCCCTGGCGGTCTCACTTCTCCTCGCACTCCTTTTCACCAGGTTGTAACTCAAAGCCGTTTTGGGAAAGGGGTCACCATAGCAACCCCAGGAGTTTCATTGACTGCTGTTACCCTGACAACAGCTGTGGTAGCAGCCCACCAAAAAGGAGAAAAGTTCTCCATGGGGACAGGACATTCATTCATAATAAGAGGAACTGTGAAGTCTGGGAGGACAGGGGAAGGGAAATAGCAGGACATTCAGGCTACAGAGACAGAGACCTGATTCCAGATACAGGGCAGTGGGAGTGGATGAGGGGGGGCTGTGAAGATGATGATGAGGAAGGTAAGTCAAGGGCTGCCTGGAGCCTAAAAAACAGTTCAGTAGAGTGGGATAATGTGGAAAGGTTTACCCCTAGTCCTAACAGCTGGGGTAGGACATACAGACACTATAGCACAGAAGATTTAGACTGGGACAGAAGCAGCATGGACAGGTGGACATGGGGCAGCAGTGACAACTGGGAGGACAGGGGCACATACAGGTCCCTTTCAGGATCCAGGAGGAGCACAGATAGCAGAGAAAGTCCATGCAGCATGTGGCAATGCACAGTCACCAGAGAGTCTAGTTTAAAACCGTTTTCGAGTCATGAAAGGTGGAGAAAGAGACGTCGCCATCAGAGTGTGATCAGGACTCAGATCAGCCAAAGCCCACGCTCCTGCAGCCCATGCAGCAGCACCAACACATCTGAGCTGAGCAGTGAATGGAGCAGGAGCAGCACTTTTTCGGTGGACAGTATGGATGGGGTGAGGATCAGCTCATGCAGGATGTCCTCACACTCTGCTGAAAAGAAGCACAGCAGCCCCTTATCCTCCTCATATGCCCTTCCCTGCATCTCATCTCAGTCCCCTATCCGTGCATCGTCTCCAAGAAATTCCAACCTGACAATGAAACACTGTGAAAGCAGTTCCCCAAAGCTCAAAGAAAGGAATTCACAACCAGACTGCGCCCCTCAGCTCAGCACCCCTGTCACACCAGGCAGCTCAGACAAAACTCTGACAGGCCTGTGTCCCACTAAGACTCTGGCACAAAAGCCTGCGAGAATATTGGTTTTCCCTCTTATCGGAAAACTTCCCGCAATACAGAGAAAGGCGAGAGGAATCAAAGGATTGTTGGAGAAAAGTCACGACAGGCAGAAAGGCGAGAGCCAGGAAGAGGATCTCGGCACAACTTTTGACCATTCAACACATGCCTTGGATGATCCAGATCCCAGCACTATGCCAAATCCTGTGAAGCAGATTAGGACCTGTGACAAGCGGACAGGTGGAGAGACCGCTCAACCAATCAGCTTTTCGGCTGCAGAGATGGACAAATATCGTCTGTTACAGGAACAGGCAAGAGAGCACATGCAGAAAGTCTTGGAAACAGAACACGAGAGTGGAGATGCACACCTACAGATGGACTCTACCCCCAACTTTGAGCCATTGGGCGACCACTACTTTTCTGCAGGTTTGCTGGTCCCTGCAAAGCCTCAAGATCAGTTGTTGCATAAAGAATCAATGGAAAGACAAGTTCAACATGCTCTCCATAACAGTTTCCCCGCCCCACACTTGAGCCCACAAGAGAACATCACACAATCACTGGCTCTGGAAGTCCCTAAACTCCCCCCTCTACCACCATCTCCCCCAATCTCCAATCTGCCTCATGTCATTTTCCAACACGCAGCTCTCTCCATGCCCCTGCACTCGTCCTCCGCTTCCAGCTCTTCCCTTTCTCCTGCTTTCCATCCACATCTGCCACCTCACCCTCCTTCCATCCCAAATCCCTTTGCCCTCCCTCCCCTCTCCATCTCCTCCCTGTTTCCCTCCCTCCTGCTCTCACATCACCCCTTCCCTTTCCTTCACCAATCCCCGGTTTTCCACACGTCCGCGCTCACCCCACTCTTCCCTGTAGGCCTTCAGCCGCTGAACCCGCAGCCTTTCATGGACAGATCGTGGCCGGGGAGGTTTCAGCAGAAGGCGATATGATTTCTTTCAGAGTGCCTTCCACGCTAATTAATCTTTCCTGGCAACGCTGATCACAGACAGAACAAAATGAAATAGCTCACAAGAGAGACAGTTTTTTTTTTTTTTTTAAACAAGGTTGTGTCAGTGCTTTTTGACTGTTTTCAAATGAAAACATTTAGCGCGAGCTGTGCTGTGCTGGAGATGACAAGCAAGGAAACAGACTTTGATCCTCTCTGTTTTCTATCAGTCCTCATTTCAGGCCAAAATAAAAGGAAAGGTACACCTGGTATTCAAAGACAAACTGAGCGGTGTTATCCTGTCTCTTTCTTTTAAAGCCACAGACAGGCCAGCTGCTGTTTGAAGAAGCCTTCAAGCCAGGGACAGAGCAACAAGAGAACGTAACAATACTCGCCCCTCATCTCCATTTCATGCAGGTCAGCTGAGTTGGTGTAGCTTTTAGCAAACAAATAAATGTACCAGAGGCCAAAGGGGCTAGAAAAGCCATTTTTACCTTAATTGCATAGGAACGTGTTTGTAAAAAGAATATTTCTGAACAGACCCCATATCATCAGAAGGAACAGCAGCTTCTTTCCATGTGTGACTAAAGCAAAACAAAACAAACAAAAAACTATCCTGCTCTTTTAGTGTACATGTAAAAAGCCTGTGGTGAGAAAAACTGACTGGAAAGCATTAAAATATGTATTTAACCACAACTGTTTGTATATTGATTTTGACAACCTGTGGTTTCTGTGATGAAATATTTTTTAACAGGTTTCAGTTCTTTATAAACCTAAACAAATCAGCTGCTGAGGCACCATTCAATTCATTCGATATGTCACATTAAAGCCTGACTGAGAATAAATGAGCTTTAATGTGGTTTTTTTTCTGGTCTGTTGAAGTATTGTGGATCATGCAAAGTGTTGCAACAACGTTTGAGTAAGACGTTGATAATTTGTGGCTAACGCCTTTAAAAATGTAGCGTAGTATTTTAAAAAATCTTGGTCTGTAAATGTTTTTGCTTTTAAAAACAGTGTAAACAAAAGTTTGATCCCACCAGAGCACTGGTATTCACTGCAAACGTTTGTGAAGTGCCTAATCTTTCAACAAGCACAAAAAATACCAAAAAAGTATACCTTTGAATAAAAAACTAGGGGAATAAAGTTGGCTGCTTTATGCATAAAAAAATGTTCTGCCTTTCCAATTTATTTACTTTTATGCAATGTTGGACCTTTCATTACAAAATTTGAGTCATTCTGTCCAAAAACTCTCATTACTTTGACCCTCTTTCAAGTTGTTTCAAGAAATAAAAACACAGATAAGTGGTTAGAATGAAAACAGCCTATTTGTATCATTAATAAGATGGATGGCTTCTTTCTTGCATGTCTTGCCAGGGTTATGAATGATGGTAACTGTTGCTATGCATTCAAGGCTAGTAAAGCTGTTTGCCAAACAGTTGAAAGCTGCAGCGGCGGGCTCTAAGGGAACGGAACACAGAAGAGAACAGAGCCACATCCAGATGGTCTATAGAGTCAGACTACCCAGAGTGCTTTGAGAAATTGGATTGATTTGCCCTCCGTGATACGCGTGGACAAAACCCAGAACACGCAGAGAGGGAGGGGGGTTACAGCAGGGGTTTGACATTAATACAGACACAAGATGCATGCTCCATGTGCTGATGGTTCTGGATAGAAATATAAGTAAGCTCTAGCAACGACTCAATAATTACAGTGCATGTCTGTCTATACTGCTTGTGACCCTTTAGCTTGTGTGCGAGTTTAAATTTGGCAGAAATATGGGATCTGTATCTTTCTCCCCAGGACCGGAGATCAAACAGACTCTCTGAAATATAGAGCAGCAATAATTAGCAGCTGTTACAGCATCAAACTCCTCTATCTCTACCTCTCGTTCTCTGACACACACATGCCCTGCTGCTGTCTTCATTCTTGTTTTTTTTTTTTTTTCAAATCAGACAAAAATCCTTTTGTTTTTTTTTGTCATTCCTGCAAAACTGATATCCAGGTGGATGACAGTAAATTACCAAAACCACCACTTTTTTGTCCTTCATCTTATTTGAGACTTTCCATCTCAACCACAGAGAAAATGAAAAAGGAAAAAAATGAATTAAGGATGGGGGGGTTGTATTTTAAAAAGAACTTTACTGTAACATAAGATAGGATTTCAAGTCTCCCTTTCTTACAGACGCACTGGGCTATCTATTCGTGCTGTGGTCATGTGGAAATTAGTAATCACAAAATCGCTGTACTTTCTGTCAGTGACTGATTAAATCATTACCTAAGCCCTGAGACTTGCCCCCTGGTGTGTTCATGTTTTGCTGCTGAGTGTGCGCCCACTGGAGTGTGCCTTGATTTATGATCGAGAGGAAGCAGTTTCTTCAGTCAATCCGCTTCTGAGAACTAATGAGGAATAAAAACTAAAGCTGGCACTCAGTCACCAAAAAAAAAGGGAAAGAACTCAATGCTTTCACAGGATCCCCTCTACTCCCCTCCATATTTGATTAGTGCATTGTAGAAAATCAATAGAATTGAGCCAAAAACAAGCATTTTTCATTAACCTAATTAAAAGTCTCAAATTGAAAGATTTCAATATAATACAATAATATTTTCTCTCTGCACCTTTTCTTATTTTTACTTTATCGTGGACATCTCTCCTCCTTCATGTCATTCATTCAGGACCAGGTATAGTAAGTTTTTCCCTTTTTAGTTGATGTTTCACTCATTAAAACTTTCTTCAAGTTTTCAAGACCTTGAAGCATACCATTCAACTTCTATTTACCTCATTTTTACCAAAACCCCCTTTAGTTCTAGGTGTTAAAATAAAGTTCAAAAAGAACTGAACAGCTCAAGATTGGAGTAACGCAGAGGCACAGCTAAAAACCCAGTCTGCATTAGCCAAACAGCGAGGCAACTTCTTCATGTCATTTTATCTAACGGCATGCTGCATCTGCTGTGATTTTGATGCATCACCTTGTTAACTTTTGTGAGCTGAACTCACCTAAAAGTACAGTTCAAAGAGTAATCTGTCACCACTGATGCGTCAAGAGACACTGCTGTCGCTGCAGGTGCAATATATGGAGAAGTAATTGGATTCAGGCTGTTTAGAGCTTTTACATCAAAACGATGTATCACTGAAGAGTTCTTTGCCAAAAAAAAGGCACCTTGGTCCGACAGAGCACCGCCCCGCTCTTTATTTTCAGCTCAGTCGTTGAGGCTTGTTTGTGGTATGATGTATATTCTTTTCTACAGCGGATTCTAGGAATTGGAGGAAGTACTGCCCTTGGTGATATTCTTAAACTTGGCATTGACCCCAGAAGACATGACACTGTCAGCACATTGCTTATGCTCATTTGCACACACATAGAAGGTGTAACAGGGAAGATTTTAGGGGATGGAGGGGGAGGGTGCAATGGAGAGATGCGATGCTCAGCTGTACAGGACAGCAGGGATAATTCCCCAGTTTTGTTATCTCTGGGAGACATATGTTGCCATTACAATGTGTGCACACACAGTGCATAAAAACCCAGCAAAGCTGTGAGTGAGCGTATGCAGGGACACACTCCTTCTTCTTCCAATAGCAGCAGCAGATCAACAAAAACAAGCTTTATTAGCAAAAAGAATGAAAGCAATCAATGATCTGCTTGTACTTTGATAATTATGAGATCCAATAGGTTTGTTGAACAGAAAACAAACTCAAATGAGGGGGAGCATAAAGTTTAACACAATTTTCCTGAATAATTGTCTCATATAAAGTCAACTGAATCACGTGACGGGCAGTGACCTTTCTGCTGCATTGATCCATTAAAAGAAAATAAAAGATTTCAATAAAATCCTCTCCGACAAGCTGCCTCTCCTCCAAATGATTGCATTAAGCTCCACAAAAAGAGTAAGTATGAATCTGTCGTGTCAACTTAAACAACTGCTGAGCTTTTTGTAGGACCAGACATGCTGAAACTGTTAAAAATACATTTTGTACAGGTTATAGATTCACTGCACAGGATAAAGATCACTTGAGTCAGGGCTTCCTGCGGTGGCTGTCAGGAAAACCTTTGAGTTAGATAACCATCATTCAATTATGCTCTTAATTCAGTTTAAACGCGTGGTCACGACTCAGAAAACAGAAGATGGGTTACACTGAGCTCCAGTCAATCCAAATGCCAGAGGAGTCAATTTTATCCTCTGCCTTCTTTGTCCTTTTTATCTGCACTTATCTTGCTTTTCCAGGCTTGTATGCAGCATCGCTATGGTATCCATAAACCTCTCTATCCTCCAAGCATCCTTGGCTTAGAAGTGTAATACATTTTTTTTGGACCAACAAGTGATTTTGCACCCCTGAGACTGGCTGCCAAGAAAAAGTTTGTACCACTGCACACCTGAGAGTCCATAGATATCAGCTGCTCTAAGATCTGGTTTCATAAAACTCCCCATGTTCTACTAATTTCCTCTTGATCACTTTGTAGAAAAACACAGTTTAACCTTGCAGTTAATTAAAAAAAAAAGCTGAGTAAAGTAAAGTCATCTTAGACAACTGGTGATTGCCATGACGTGTGGGCATGTTTATGCATATAGAACTGTGTGTCAATGATTAAGGCCCAATCAGGGAGTAGTTATGACAACACATGCATTCTTAAGCTTTTAATCTAGGATTACTCTCCCCTCCCCTCATCTCATTACCACCTTTTATTAAAAAACACATAGCAGCATGCACATGCACACACAAACACTAATTATGGGCTGGTTTCCCTAGAGTCTGAGCACATGCTGCTAGGGCCTCTAAAGATAGCCCTGACATAGCCCAAAGGTTAAAAAAATACAAATTTGTTTAATGTTTGACTGCACTTTAGGCTTTAGCTATGCACACATTTAGACTTGTTTTTCCTTATTTTGCTTATGGGATATTTCAGAGGGCTGATACCTTGTAAGACTGTGATTTATCACCAACATTACAGATGTATGTTTAGACTTTCAAAAAGCCTTTTTGGTCTTTCAGAGAGCAATTTCCAGTCAGAGCTGGAGTGCATGCAGGAAAACAGCCAATGTCCTTTCCCTGATTCAATGTGTGCCCTTGTGTGCAAAGAGCACTCTCCCCCCTTCTCTCAGCAGGTGATAATGTTCCTGCAGCGCTGAGGCTGATGCACAGGTGAGACAATAGCCAAGGATTTTGAATACACCTGAGGCTTTGTGTCCACTCACACTGGGTCAGCTCAGAATAACCACAGAGGTTTGACCGCCAGTGTTCACTCCCCCCTGGAGTCATTAATCCCGCAGCACTGCAGATGAGCCACACACAAACACACAGACGCACAAAAATATCACACAAGCTCATTTTATTGAAAAAGCAAAATGCCAAACGACAGAATCGCTTCAGGTATTCATTTCTTAAGGCCTTTACTAGTGCATTACCATACACTAAACAACAGAGACAAGAATATTTTTGAGCAAAGCTCCATCCACAAATAATAAAACATCACATCACATTAGAAACACACGTGCTTTCTCATCTATCTTTTTTCATCTGAGATGCATTTTATGCTCCTTTAACACGATCACATCACAGTATCAGATCCCCCGTATCTCTGAACAGGCCTCTCCACATGTAACCGTGCCCCTATCTGCTGCCAAATCTTAGATAAGGTCCCGGCGTACCAGTTATGACATTTTTCAAAGCTGCTGCATGGGAGCAGATGCCTGCAGAGGGTTCTGATTGTTAACAGGGATCAGCCTTAAGAAATACTTAATTGAATGGTTGTGTGCTGCAGAGAGCAGCGCTACCTCACATGGCTTCTCTCTGTCCAAAAGCCTACACGAAGAGAAAAACAAAAACAAATCAATAAGAACCTGAATGTTAAAAAAATATATTTTTCTAAAGCTTAAAAGCATTTTGTGTAACAAAATAATGAAAAAAACTGATCCACCATCAGTGGGTTTACTACAGAAAACAAAATAACATTGTTTATAAAACCTGGAAGTCATTTTTGATTTCATTCGATTTGATTTGACATGAAGCAACATTTTCTATTATGTCACTTTGTCTTTGTTTTTCGTCCTCACTACTGAGAGGGACGTTTACCCTTTTGGAAAAACAGTAAATTCAGCACGACAGCAAATGTGGCTTCTTTGTTTAAAAAAATGATATCTAATAGTATTTATTGTGAAAAAACAGCCTGGATATCTATAAAATCATATGTGAGGTGGAATTATATGTTATTTTAGTTCACTTCCTCCCACTCCCTTTCAAGTAAATAAACTCCTTTTGACAAACTTCATATTTATTGGTTTCAATGTCGTGCACTGTGTGCATAAGAGCTAATATGTCTATTTGTGGTTAAGAGTAATTATAGCTAAATTATTTACAAGTGTAAGTAGATGTATGGATATGTATATATTTTCCAATTAATTTGTGAATAAATATCTTAAGTTTACTAAATCTCTGTATTTATATTTCTGGTGTTTGTGTAGTTACGTTTTATTTTTTTGGCTTTGATTGCATTGAAATCCAAATATGTTTAGATTTAAAATCCAAAACTAAGTGCAAGAGTTATGTTGTTTAAATGGTAATTTTCACTTTTAAAAAAAATCTGTTTTTCTTAGTGTTTACGTATAAGGGGTTGTAAGGAAATAATTGTGCATGACATTCAGCATAAAACATGGTGTATGCTTATCCAAAAATGTGCACATATAAATTTTTGCGATTTATGAAAATAAGCAACACATGCAGACGTCTCTTTTTGAATCCCATCCTGTGATTATCTGTGTAAAAATACACATGTGATGCTCTCCTATAACGCCTAAGTTTCATGTATCCATAGAAACTCCATGTTAATGAGATATGCACATGCCAACATTCATAAGCAGCTTTCCCTGGCCAATCAGGAAACAGACAATGGAAATGTCAATGGAGAAAGAAAAAAATGCAATAACTTTACTTGAAAAGTCTCAGCTGAGACAAGATTATTGCCACTTTGGGGAACACATGTCTGGCATTGCAGAAACAGTGTGATACAGTTACCACAGATAGGGAAACATTGTGCATCTTCTATTACTCTCCACTTTATTGGAGCATAACTCACGGACAAGTAGATTTGAGTTTCTTTATTTTGCCCTTTTCTGAAGGGTGACAATGGACTTTGATAACGAGAAGGAGGGGTCAGCCGGCCAAAGTGTCTCATCCTCAGCTTCAAAGATCAGCCCAGCCACATGCTTTTAGCCACAGGAGCAATTTACCCCAGATAAACATCTTTAAAGATATTGTTTGGTTTATGTATTTACTTTGTGACACATTAAATAAAAGACTTGAAATCATATAAGTCTGCATGTATTCCTTCCTTCACTGCTACTCATTTCTCTGCGTCGCACTCTTGCTCTTTCAGATTTATAGCTCTGCCTCCTCAGTCATTAATTGCAATATGATGTATTGAATTATAGCACATTTGGAAAATGTCTTCAGTCATTCCCGCTTCATTATATGAATTAATAACTTACCTAGTGGTAATGAAAATAAAAGCATCAGTGCACAAATGTGTTGAATGTGTGAGTCATGTCTGTGATGTTGTGAAATGGATTGCTTATTATGGTTTGTTTGTTTTTTAGCCCTCAAACGTATCCAATTCTGTTTGCCATGTTTCAAACACCGTCAATTTAAAAATCTAAACAAATGAGAGCACCTTTTTCTGCATATTTGACCTTTGCATTAAGTTTTATATCTTGTATCTTGTGTGTGGAGACCTTAAGGTCCCCAGGGCATAAACAAAAAAACAAAAAAATTAAACATTCAAACACATGGCAATGCTTTCCAAACTTTTTTGTTTTGTGGAACCTTTGTGGTCATCACAGCTTCATGTAAACTCTGCATCCTCATCACTCACACCAACCAGCCTAATGTCCTCATTGACTTCATTTATGAACCTCCTCGTTGATCTTCCTTTATAGGGCTCCTTCCAGACACCTCAAATGTCCGAATCCTTTTACCAGCATAATCTTATCTATTCTCATCACTCCCAAGAAAACCTCAAGATCTTCAGTTCTACTACTTCCAGCTCTGTGTCCTGTTTCTCAGAACCACTGTTTCTAAGCTAAGCTGTTTTCACCACAGTCTTCAACCCATTTCCCTTAATTCTTGCTAATATTATTTTGTCACACATCAAAGCTGAAACCTTCCTCCACCTGCTCCAACCGGTTCACCTTTTTCCCCACACTCTGTTGCTCTGACTGCTGACCATCCTCCGCCTTCTTTACCTCTGCTCCCTGTAACCTTCACTGTTCCACTTCAGTTCCTCTCAGTTACATACAGATACTCCATCTTGCTGCAGCCAACCTTCATTCCTCTCTCATCCAAAGTAAGCCTCCACCTCTCTAGATGTTCCTCCGCCTGCTCTCACTACAGATCACATCATTTGCAAACAGCATGGTCCCTGGCGATTCCCGTCTTACCTCGTCTGTCTATCACCACAGCAAACAAAAAGGGGCTAAAAGCTGTGCAGTCCCACTCCCACCGTGAATTCCTCCATTACACCTACAGCAAATCTCTCCACTGTCTTACAGCTCTCATACATGTCCTGTGTGACTCTGATGTACTTCTCTACCACTCCAGATTTCCTCATACAAACCACAGCTCTTCTCAATCTAACCCATGGGTGCCCAAAGAAGGGCCCACGGGCCAAATTTGGCCCACCAAGTCATACCTGTTGAGGCCGCGGAGTGTTTAGTTATAACCCCTTAACCTTTCTCAGTCGTTCATGGAGTGACAACGGCAGTAGCAAATGGATAAGAGGCATTTTAAACAAATATGGGAGGAGGATTATTTTTCTCCAGATATCTCTTCTCAGGCTGTTTGTCTTTTTTGTCGGCAGTCCGTGGCTGTACTTAAAGAGTACAATATACGCCACCACTACAGGACTAAACACGCAGTTTTATCCAAGCACAAAGGTTTAGGCGCAAAAGACAAATTCTAGGGAGTTTCAATCTAAACTTCTGTCACAGCAAGCCACCCTCATGATGCCCTCCGCAGCACAGGACAGTGCCACATTGGCTAGCTATGAAAGTTCTGCGTTAATTGCAGAGAGTGGGAGATCGAGTGAGATTCAAAGAAAAATGTTACTTTTTAGTCTCACTAATGCAGTGGTTCCCAAACTGGGGGGCGCGCCCCCTAGGGGGGGCGCGGAGGTATTGCAGGGGGGGCGCGGTGGAGTTTTTTTTTTCATACTTTATTGACAAACAACATAATACAATAACAATGTGAATGTCTCAGGGGGAATTGAAATGTGTACATATTGCAGAAAAATATAAGAAATAAAAGAAAAAGTATATAAATATATACACATACATATACAACATAAGAGAAAAAGAATTTTTACTTCAAAAATCTTTGGGGTTTAATAAATTTTAAAACTTTCAAAAATTAAATTAGTCCGAATAGCTTTTTGGTTTTGCAGATGTTTGATAATGGTACATTACTGATTGATTTCACTCAAAAACTGCTGGAATTTAGTTTTGGAGTTTGACCATTTGGCTTTATGATAATGGAATTTTGCCAATAATAAAAACAATTGTGTAATGAAGATACAATCTTTGTCTACTTTGACATTAAGGTAACCCAGAATAATGTATTTTTCTAAAGATGTAACAGTTTGTTTAGTTATATTTCCAATATAGTTTCCCACTTCAATCCAAACCTTATTTGTATGTCTGCAGTCCACAAACAGATGATAAATAGTTTCCTCCTGAGTTCCACAGAATGAACAAAACAGGTCCATGTCCAACAAATCTACTCAAATTTTGGTAGGATATATACAATGCAATATTTTGAAGGACACCTCTTTTATTTTGTTATTTAGACAGTATTTATTACTAATAGTCCAAGCATAAGTCCATTTAATGTCCACAAATTTGGATTCCCAGTAAAACCTCCCAGCAGGTAAGGTTGTGGTATGTAAAAGATTTCTTATTTGTTTATTGGAAACTGAATGAACACAAATATCCACATTGTCCCAAAAAAATTGACTGGGTTCTTAATTGACTTGTGTTATAAATCTCTTAAACAGTTGTAGTAGACTGGTTGGAATGGCATCTAACACTATTGCATATTCTCTGGGTGGAGCAGGAATACCGAATTTTAAAAGAAATTCTTCATACATCAGAAGATGTCCATGAGAATTGAAAAGGTGTCTGATTAAAACAATATCATTATCATACCATCTAGGAAAAAAAGTGATTTATTCTTGTATTGTACATTACTGTTATTCCAAATGAAACAAGTTGTTGGAGAAAAATTATGTTTATAAAGGAGTTTCCAGGCCAGCAGGGCTTGTTTGTAAAAGTTTGAAAGTTTTGTGGGTAATTTTTCAATTTTACAATTACATTTTAGCAAGAATTTAATGCCTCCCAGTGTGTCAAATATATATTTGGGAAATGCATTCCAGATATTGGCTTCCCCTTTCAATAAATTACTTAACCACTTTATTTTAAAAGAGTTGTTTAAAGTTTTAAAGGTTAATACATCCATGCCCCCATGTTTTCTGGTGTTACACAAAACAAATTTTGCTTAAGTAATGACATTTTTTCCTCCAAATAAAATCAAATAATGTTTTGTTTGATAGGTTACAGATGTGTTTTGGAATTTCTAAAGACAGAGACACATAGACAGATCTAGAGATTCCTTCAGCTTTAGATAACATAATTCTACCGTTCAGAGAAAGATTTCTCATTAACCACATGTTATAAGGCGCGGTGGAGTTTAGAAACAAAGGATTGTATGTTTGTGTCAGTGTGGGGGGGCTCGAAAATATTGTAATTTTCAGAAAGGGGGGCCCTGCAGAAAAAGTTTGGGAACCACTGCACTAATGTATGTTACCTTGAAAAGTACCAAATACAAATAAATAAACTAAACTATATTCTTTACTCTCTGCTTTTATTTCATGACATGCAAAAAAGTATTGTATTTGGCCCACGGACCGGGATCACATTTAGATTTTGGCCCTTTGAGCGAAAAAGTTTGGTCTAACCCCTGCTCTAACCTATAGGCTTTCTCTAGATGTACAAAGACACAATGCGGCTCCTTCTAACACTTTCTGTGCTTCTCCAACATCTTCTAATACTAAATACTTGAATAGCGCTTTTCTACCTTCCTCTAAGACCCAATATAACAAACAAGACCCGATGACCTGATACACCACAAAAAAATGAGCCAGATTCCTGTACAGCAAAATCAAATCTCCAGCAGAAAAAAATATTTTTTTTCTTCTTCATCTTTTTCCGTTTTTTTTTCCCCCTTCGGGGTCACGGGGATGCTGGAGCCTATCCCGGCCACTTGTGGGCGACGGCAGGGGACATCCTGGACAGGTCGCCAATCTTTCTGCAGGAGATACTTGTTAATAATTATCTATCTAATAATTATCAACTAGTGTTGATAATTGTTTTTTTCTGTTGATTTAAAAAGTGCACTTTATTGTCAGAACTGCAAAAAAAATGTGGGCTTTATTGTGTCTGTATTTTAAGAAATATAAGCCTTTTAGCTTTTGCACAGCTAAATTCATACTTTAACAAAGGCATTACATACAAAACATACCCAATATCTTTTGTAAGAGGCTGTAAAACTTTCCAAACTTTTCTTACATTATTTTTTAATGGAACAAATAATAGAAATGGTAGGACTTTTAGAGAATAAAAATGAAAGCTTAAAACAGATTTAAACTCGACACTGGTTACCTGTTTCTCAGAGAAATGAATTTCCAGCTTTTAAGTCTATATTTTTTTCATTTTCACATTGCTTTATGAACAGTTTTCAAATTATTAAAACCTTGAAATAAAATCTAATGTGCAGATCTGACATGTTCCACTAAACCTTTTTTCAAGCAGCAAGCTTAAAATATAATGTTTATTTACCCCATAACATAAATATCATTTAAGCGTCTAAGCTTGAACTAAACCCACAAAGATATGATGGATGATTGAAAAAGAAAAAACTGTAATCGAAATATTATTCCTCCTGGACTTGCATGGCTGTCTGTTGTTCAGATTTCAAATAATTTCTTTTATAAATGTACAATTAACCAATAAACTGATATGCTGTAAATGTGTTCTTAGTTCTAAGTAAAAAGAAGAAAGAAAAAAAACACAGTTGAGTCTCTGATGAGACACTCAACAATCCTTCCCAACAGTTCAATCCTTTGATATACAAACTCCTCACCTGGTTGCAGAAATGTAAAAAAGCGAAAGATCTGACAGTGTTGTCTGTTATTGTGCCACGCCATTACACGAACCCGTGCTTTCACGTCCATAACGACAAGCGAATGCTGAGAGAGCCACTTGAAAACTCATTTAAAAAGACTGCTGCCCGTTCCTGCATTCAGAGAGGCTTTATGCAAGTCACTTTGAACAGTCGAGCAGAGAGACACTCTGCATAAGTAAATGTCAAATCTCTTGTTTTTTTCAGCGTAGTGAGTCAGCAGAGAAAATGAAGCTGGAACATATACTGTGAAACATCACAATAAAAACACTGAACTTAAACCTTCAGCACTAAAAATGACATGTAAAGCACATAAAAACTTCAGAGTTGTAAATTTTAAAACAGATGAATGAGATGCTTCACTTGTTGAGTTTGAAAAATAAAAATGAATGTGCTTCTTTAGCGGTTTTTGTGCTTGTGCGCGCCCACGCATGTGCGTGTGTGTTGAAACCATGCGTGGGTTAGAGGTGAAATCATTCAAAGGTGTTTTGCTGCTGATGAGAATTAAAGCTTTAAAACTAATTTCTTTCACTTGTATCTATCTTTCAAGGAGATTAGAGGAAGCATCACTCAGGTACGCACTTGTTTATCAAAAAGCATTTAGGAACTTGACTGAAAGACCGACTGCAGCTTTTAATTCCACTCTGTGTATATCGGTTTAATCTTTGATAAGGAGGCAAGAAAGGAAAAAAATACATTTAGAAAGGCACTGTAGATAGCATAAAAAATCTGCTGGAAGGTGTGATGGGAAAACAGATAAGAAGAGGCGAGGTGGTGAGTTCAGTGCTCCATGGGAGCTTCTGCATCATTGTTCTCGTCCTCATCACTGCAGGGCTCGTAGTCATCATCCAAGGCTTCATCTCCTTCCTGTGGCTCCATATCTCCTCCTAGTTCAGCCAGCAGCTGCTCAGTGTGCTCCAACATCGGCTTATCATCACATCGCAGCTTACTGTACAGCTGAGGATGAGATGGAGGGAAAAAAAAAAAAAAGACAAAGCAGATGGTGTAAGTCTAAATCAGGCTCAAAAACACTGTAGGGGGGGAACATGTAAATTTTATTAGAAGCTGGATTTTTTTTTCAGCAAAAAATGCTGTGACCAATAATTGGAGTGAGAAAAAGTAAGGCAATATAAAGTATGGATACTGAAAAGTTCTCAGCAGTGGCTTTTCTCTTTGTGTCACTGAAGTGAACAGAACGGCATTCACAAAGAGTTTGTGAAGAGAGCAGACCTGAGGTTTGAAGCTGCACGAGTGCTGCTCGGGTTTCTTAAAATAACTTAACAGTTTCTGCTTCGTGACAGAGAGGCTGTAGCAGCTCTCAAAGTGCTGCCAAACACTTTTAGCCTTTCATTCAGCAAATCAGCACATTTGATGCACGAGATGAGCTGCATAAGACAAAAAAAAAAAAAGATCATTTATCTTCCACTTGGTGTTGCAAAACACATATGCACAGAAATGTATCCCGGAGCACATAGAACTACTCTCACACACACACACGAAAATCAGAGTTATCACTGTGAAATATGCAGTAAAAGCAGGAGATTAAAAAAAAAACTGTTCCCAAAGCTGCCAGCTGATTTATCTCAGCAAAATTCCCTGCTTGTTTGTAATTACTGAGCTCATAGTAAAGCAGGGTGATAAAACCACTGGTGCTAACACTGAAGACAGGAACATTTCTGTTCGCGTGCTAATGTAATACACAGAGTATGGGACACAAATACAGCTATTTAAATTTTAGCATCTCTCTCTGGAGACTGCACAAAGATTGAGAGTGAATTTATTTTACCCTGACCTGCAGAAGATTATTCCAGTTAGTCTGCTATATATACCGTTAAGTAGCTGCTGTGGTTTATGGAGAATAAGCAGCAAGGTGCCATCATTCTTTCCGAAAGTGTAGCGAGGTCAGGAAAGTGACTGTGACTGCGTTGCCTGAGGACCAGTCTCTAAGCAACAGCAGGTCCTGACAGGAGACATGCAGCCCCATGGGAACTCATTTGGAGTGTTAAAATGGGTTGCGTGTGTATGTGTGTGTTTACAGGAGTGGATGTGGTCTCTGCAGGTTAGATTTTAGGCATGCGGAGCCTGACCCGGGCAAAAGCGCAGGGTCATGTAACACCAGGCTCTGCCAGACTCATTGGAGAAGCAGCAAGCTTTTCATTAGACTTGTGTCACTCTGAAAGCACCGGGTGATGTGCATCTGGATGCGTTGCTTCAGAAATTCAGAGCCGCTTTAGAATAGCTTCTGCCTCGATCCTCAGAAAGGCTTCGCCTCACAGTGTCGGGTAAAAGGAGAGCATGCCTTTTGTATGAAAGCAATAATGAAATAGATGCAGAGAATGTTCGTAAACACATGCACCGCGTGCTTCTTGGAAATTGTGTTTGTAGGGGGTGATACCTTCAACAGATCAATAGCACATTGTGTCTACGGAGCACAATGTGATTACTCACTAAGATACTTCCCGCTAGTTTAACAAATAGTGGCTATTCTTTACGCATTCTGTGATGAGTGCAGCTGAGATCAGCATCGCTTCCAAAAGACACAAGCATTTCTCATTTAAAGCGGCCCGTTTTCTCTTCTCACTTTCATGGCTCACGGAGCTGCCTTGGAGGAGGTCGGGGGGGGGTTTGATAAAACTTCATAAAACTTTTTCATGGTCCGCTTTGCTCCACTTTCGAGCCCTAAGTCACGGCCCAAAGAACACTTGACCACAGCTGTAATGAGTCCCACACACGCTGGAACATGCAGAGGTGCACGGACACATCTGCTCTTGGTGTCTGCTTGCTTTCCTTTTGTTGCTACGGTGGCTGGGTTCTGTGAATAGTAATGCTGGACTCTGAACTACTTCAATATGACATTTTTACACACAAATGCCAGAGAATATTCAGGAACCAAGGGTCAAGAATTTGACTTCAGCTGCTTCAAAATATGAATCAAACACTTTTGCACACAAAAAAATAACAGAAGTGGTACTTAGCTGAAGAGCAAAAGATGAATATTAAACAAAGTTAAACTTATAGAATGAATAAAGAATAGGAGAACAGGTTTTATTATGGAAAAAGAACAAACACACAGCCGTTACGATGATGGAGTTCATCTTGTATGTGTCTCCAAGAAACAGTGCAGCTTGTCATTGTTTAAATGGTTACATACTGGGAGAGCTTCAACAAATGCAAAAAATAAAAAAGAACCTCCATGAATCACTGTGTGAACATTTATCATGCATTGTGTAATTTGATCCTTTTGTTTTTCAAACTATGGCTGATTTATCACCTTTGAGTTAATATGGTACTTTAATAAACCAAATTATGAAACCGTTTTTATATATTATAGAGTTTATGTGAAATTATACAAAAATCATTTAGTATATTTACATTAGATCCTCTGTGAAGTACAGTATCTTAGCCATGGCTCTCTAAAAAAAAAGAAAAGAAAAGGTGGAGCAGATTGTCCAAAGCATTGATTTTGCAATTCTTCTGGGATGTTGCACATTGGAAGTAGGAAGACCCACTGATTTATTAGAATGGTTTCTATTTGAAAACACATTATTTTAAGCTGGATCGACTCTGCTTTAAACATTTTAGCTTTATTAAAACCACCAACCAATAATGTGACATCATGCACAGGACCAGAATGAGAATTGAAGTGGGTGGAACAAATTGTGAAGTCTTGATCAGAAAACAGGAAAATAAACATCATGGTGTGCATGGATTTTAATTGTATTATTTTTCTTATGTAAAATTGGACTTGGCGTAGGAGTCCACGGAAATGTTTTCACTTTGAACCAGTATACAGACGTTGTTTGAGGAACTGCAACATTTGGAAGGTGATGGAAATTTTCATACCCCATATGCTGCTTCGTCTGAGATAAAACATTGTGGGGGGTTTTAGGGATATACATACAGACAAACCCGCAATACCTATAGAGATGTGGAGACTAAATATAGTTATGCATTCAGAATTATAAAGTTAAGATAAGCAAACACCAACAAAAGAGAGTGAATGATAATCTGCTCTTTTTTAATATTCATGCACTCGGATTTTTCTCAACTTACTAAGAAATGCTTGGGACGATAACTAGAAACAAACTTGATGCAAAAATCTCTATGATATTCAACAGGTGGTTAACATTCTTAAATGTTGTAAAGTTTTCCGCATAAACTGCCAAAATACTGCTCAACATTGCTGAGAGTGTAAACACATAGTTTGTTATTCTTCACAGGAATTATTGCTATAAAGCAGAAATACTAAAAAAGACACAATGCAAGAGTTTTTGGGTTTTTTTTTAATACTACAATAAAAAAAAATGCTTTATAGTTTACTTTAAAGCTCAATGCCAGAAAAGTCTCACTTTAGAAGTATTTAATCCTTTAAAGTTGAAAAAGAACGTGAAACTTGGAGCTTGTCTCTTGGCTCCACAATTTCAGTTATTTAGTGACAAGATGTGGCATAAATCCACTTGACAGCACTTGGGATGAAAAAATACATCTACAGAGAAGAGCTGGCAAATGGAATTCATGGTAATGACAGTGACGGCATTGAATAGACCTGAGGAATTTCATACAAAGCTGAATAATGTTCCCTTCAAGTTCACAATGGTGATCTGGGATGGGAATAAAGCCTCAAAGCGTTTGCGGCCACTGCGTAGCTGCCGGAAGGCACCTTCTTCTTGCTTTTGGAGTTTGACACACAAACAATACACATAAATAGGAAATAAAAGATAAGAGTGGGAGGCGAAGCAGTTGATAAAAGTTCTGATAAATGAAATCTGATCAATGAACTTTCTTTGAAGCACCTGTAATGGGTTTTTTCCCTGTATTTTAGAGCAGACAAAAGAAAACAAAACCTCTAATAATAAAAGTACTCTAACGTTCACCTTACATAACATTTCAGGATGATACATTTTTTGCTGCTCATCAAGCAGATAAAAAGACAGGCTGACTATGCGGTAAAAGCCTAATCACACCACCTTTGTTCCTCTTTCAGCTCCACACCTGTGCTTCTCTTTCATTTCACCTTTTCTTTTATTTCGTTTGTTAAATCAGTCATTCTCCCTGCTCGTCTCATAACCGCTTTTCCCTCTGTGCAGGTTTTTCTTTTTCTGCTCTCTTTCTTTGGCTGGCACTCACCACACGACCTTCCTGTCAAAGAGATAGATCTGTCTTCTTGCTCTCATCTATATGCCTGTGCTTGCTCGCGCGCACACTCGTCTTACATTGTGACAGAATAGTGCCAGAATAATGGCCTCCTCTAAACTTACCCTGTAACCCCCTTTTTTCCAGACTACATAAAAACTCCCGCATCGCACGTCTTCAGAGGATCGTAATTACACGATTAAGTTGAAAACAATTTCTATCTTTTAACGTGACTGTCAAAAAAACTTTTCCACTTACGAGGCAGTGACATCGGCTGAAATTAGAACCTCTGAAGTGTGAACAGTGCATGGTCACTGCAATTCTCAAGAGGGCTGACCACAAACTCTTTCTTTCTCACACACACACTCACACACACACACACACACACACCCAAACATCCCGATCTTCCAGTTGTAAGGAAAGGCATTAAAATTACATGAGTAGCACACCAAGCGCCTAACATTACCCACAGCCTGTGCTCATGGGATACTCTTTCAGCCACTTCAAATACTAACGTTTTGACCTCTCTTTACTCAAGTTGCCTTTCCGCACACACACACACACACACACACACACACACAACAATGTCCTCTGTGCATACACTGCAAATCGCACCCAATCTGGCTGAGACTCAAATTCCATTTCACGTCCGGTTTACTATTGATTTTACTCTTGACACTATTCACAAGCTACACCTTCTGCACCCACATGCACACTCCTACCCTGCATCCAATCATGTTCCCTTTCTTCACCCCCCTACCCTTGCTCACCCCTCTTATTTATTCTCCAACTTTCCCTCTTGGTCATCTTGTATACTTTTTTTTTATTTTTATTTTGGTCTTGTCTCCTGATACATTTATTCTTTCCCATCACACCTCTGGAGAGCCGTCACTTGAAAGCAGCTTGCGCACAGGTGTGAGCACGTACTAAACAAAAACGACTCCAAAGCAATTTGCAGAACATACTTAATCATGCTCAAATATGTGCATCTGCCCAACATGAGCCCACGCTTACCTGTGTGTCCTTCTTTCTTACAACAGACGACTGTGCACGCACACACAGACACAGTGACTTTCTAAATAAAGTCATAATGAGAGAAGTGGACTAGTGCCAAAACAAGCTGCTGGGCTCTGAGGCCTCATTTCCATGTTGAAGCCCGATTTAACTTGCAAACTGACTCTTCTTTAATAATTCACCAACACAGCGATGCTCAGAAACAAAACTCCACTTCAAACGAAGGGAAAATCTTCACCGCACACTGGACAGATGTGCACGCATAAACAGGAAGCAAAGCTGTGGAATGAAAAGCATCAGCGCGTCTGCATTCTCAACTCATTCCGTCTAGCCTTTTCAAGGTCTTTGTGCCTTTACCTTTCACATTATTCTGTGCATGTTGCTTTATTCACTCTCCAAAGAAACTGCAATAGTGTTTACCTGTCACGCTCTGACGCGCCGCCCAATTCCTTCACCTTTTCTAGACTCTTTGTATTCTTCGAGCAAGAACTTCATTCACACCATTTCTTATTGCATTTTTTTTTTCCTTATTTATTTCTGTTTTATTAACTTTTACCACAAAAGCGGGACCTCAAATCTGTATTCACAAGGTTCTTCCACTCTAAAAGTCACAGCAGTTATGAGCCCACCTGGAGTTTGTCTTCTAGGTTGCTCGGTGGACGCTGGTTAGACGGTCCTGTCAATACACTGCTGGACAGTAGGGCAAATTTCAATATATTGCCCCGATATTTCTCCCCCTGAAGCTGATGGTGTGGCAGAGGAGGAAAGAGGCAGTGTTCAGGGTGGGGAGGTGAAAAGAAGAGGAAAGTAAATAAGAGGGGGGATGGGGAGGGGGGGCCCTGCCCTCCTTCAGTCTGTGCTGTCTGATTTACAAGCCTATTGAATTTTAGACTAACATGAATCAATGCTCCATGGAGGCATTACTCCCTGACAGAATGACAGAAGGAATGAAACACATCACTCTGTGTGTGTATAAGTGCTGGTTTGTGTGGGAGAGGAAGTGACAGACTGAAAGGAGGGAACAAAAATTAGAATTCAATTCTACTTTTCTGATATTTATACACTTTTGATGCATAGTACCGATTTCTGGTAAACTCGCTATAGGTGATAAAAGAACATAAAATTAAAAAAGTGGCATACATCATGCATTTGGGTTTCTAAGTTATTGATTTATGTTTTTACAGCAAGTAAGATCTAAAACCATTTTTGCTGTTTTGGCAGATTAAGGTTTTGTCACAGTTTCCACAACATGGACTTAGTTTGTCAGACTTAAAATCTTATTGCAATAGGTCAAACATGCCACAGGGGGCAGCATGCAGCCAGTTTAGTTGCCAAAACATATAAAACAAAACAAAAAATGCATGAAGTCATCCCAGAGTTGTTTTATAAAAAATATATTAAAACATGGCAGCAGTGGATGCAGTTTATTTTTCTAGGTCAGAAACATGAGCTTTTTCTTTTTTTTGCCAACAAGTCCTCAAATCAAACTGAATTTGCAATAAAGATGCTTTTAAAAGCATTTTAAGAGGCCAGGAGTGAGCTGAAAAAAAGGTCACATCTGCACTTTTCACAACGTATTTGCTTTAGTGTCTTCCTCACAAAAGATAATAAGGTAAATAAATGTAAAAAAACAAATAGTAATGCATTACAAAACAAGAGAATCCCCCTTCCTCCTCCATAGCACATAAGACCTGTAAGTTGTGATAATAGCCATGGAAGACCTCAATGGGGATGGAGAATCACCAGAAACAGGTTGCACTTGTAAAAGTGAGACGAAAGAAAAGAATCATTGAGAGTGATTTTGGTGCAAAACAGAATATTCCAATTTTAGGCAGGGAGTAGCCAGCGTCAGTTGTAGGTAAATAAAAATTATAGGATTGTACAATTTATGAATGAAGTATATATGAATAAAAGGGCCAAACTGACTGGTTTGAAGCATCTCAAAAACTTTGGCTTGCTTTCCTTAACTGTGTCTCAGAGTTTCTGTCAAAACATTTCTGATTTTTGGGGTTTAATAAATCTACAAAGTCCACTTAGCATGACCTGATTTTGTATTATCTGGTGCCCTCTACAATTTTTATTAAATTTTCTGTCATTTATTTTACTTTAAATTAAGACTGCATAACCAAATGTGAGCAATAAAAGAAACAGTTGTTAAGGGTGATCGTGAACCAATGAAGTGTAAAATTGAAAAAAATAAAAAGGGTAAAAGTGTAAGAAATAGAAATATTTCAGCAAATGATCCATAACACATAAACAAAATAAAGTGGAAGGATACATTTCTTATTTTACCACTTCCTAATAATTATTTTCCATTAAAAATAAATCTCTAAATCTTATAAAAGTAAAACAAAAAACCCTATATGCAACAACATATTTAATTTTTGGATCATGAATCATTATTAAAAAAATAATGTAAACTTACTTTAAGCTAACATCAGCTATAAAACCACTTGCATGCTATGCAGTTAAGTGTGTTTATTAATGTTGCTGCTTGTTCATGCTCTCTTGCATGGGTTTTTTTTTGTTCTGCGAGGCTCCACTGTGCTTTTCCTCTGCCTTATTTCTTTTTTATCTCACTCAGCGTGTTTCCGTGTGATCAAGCCATTCTAGTGATGGTCACCGGTCCACAAATGTTCAATGTGCCGACAATGAGCACCAGTGGAGGGTGGAGAATACAGGCAGAGACATTTAGTGGAGCTACTCGGCTGAGGAGGAAAAAGACAAACACTCACAGCAGGAGGGAAATGGAGTGAACGGATTTAAACTCTCCTTACAAGAAAAGCTTTCCAACAGCATCCTCCCATGATGTTTTGGCCAGAGATTGGACAGAGACTCAGAGAAATTGTTTTTTGGAAAGGTTTTAGAGCCAGTTTTAGTGTATCAAAACAAAACAAAAACACATATAAAGTGAGGCAAAAAGTATTTGACGGTCACCAGTTCCCATGGAAAAGGTGCAAGGTCAGTGACGCTCATCCCTGGTACTTCAGAGAGACAAAATGTAAAATATAAAATAGTCCAAGAAACCAAATAAATGATTATTAAATCATTTATTTGTATAATGAAGCAGAAAATAAGTATTTAGCTTCAACAAATAAGAAGTTCTTCTATCCTCCACTGGTTAACTGTATTAATGACACCAATTTGAACTTGTTATGTTAATGAAGGACACCTGTCCACACCTTTTGTCAGACTGCAGCCCCTCCATTATGTATTGGGGTGAACATTTGTTGTTGACTAATACACATTTTTCTGCCTTATAGAAATAAAAGTTTTTAATATAAGCAGAATGTGATTACCTGGATTATTTTTTTTTCAGCTTTTCAGACCTCTCTCATCTTTTTAAGTGGAACAACTTGCACAATCTGTGACTTACAAATCGTTTTTTTTGCCCCCACTGTTCCAGCTTTATCGACCATGCTGATGCATGTAAATCCATGCAAGTGCTTTAAAGTTATCTTGATCAAACTTACTTTCTTTGCATTAGTCAGGTAGGATCTGGCCGCCTCCTGCAGAGCTTTCCATTCCTCCCTTTCCTCCTCTGTCACTTCTCTTCCCTCGGCTTCTTGCTGCTCCTTTGCTTTTTCCCACTGGAGGTAGCATACCCAGCCAGAGAGATACCACACCTGGGAGACACAGAGAGACAGGCAGGTTGAGGTGACATGAAGTGCGAAGTGAATGTGCTCTTTGTAGCAGAAAGTGTTCTGTGACAAGAGAAAGACATTTGTGACCCTTGCAAAGTGTGAAATCTCTATTTTTCTTTCTCAAAAAGGTTTCGCACACATGTAACAGAATCAAACGAGACCGTAAAGTCAAAGCCGATGCTGTCCTCATTTACAATTATAGAATGGCAATGATAACAGGCATTCAGTGCAGCTTCCCAGTCATGTAAAACACTCATGTCCCAAGTTATAATTGAAAAATATGTATGTTATTTAAAATTTTAGGACAAAAATATGCAATCAAAAACATGCAACATAAGTGTAGAATATTTCAATAAAGTTAAAAATAACTCCCACACTCCCAGTTTGTGTTGGAAATTGTAACCCTTTCAATTTGAGGTTTTTAAATAATCTGCTTTTCTTGCCGAACATACATTTTTCCCTCTTACTCCTTCTTCATAGTACTTTTTTGTCTGAGGAAGGATTCTTATGAAGAATCATCAAAAACCGTCAAAAAACAATCCTCAGCACCAAGAGAACAAAGATGCTTGAATGGATTTTCCTTTCCTTTTTTTAAGTTTTAAAAAAAAGTTAATAAAGTTCTAAAATCAGGCAAAAAGGATCTTTGAAGAACAACAATCTAGGACATTTTATAGTGTTGTTTTTAATTCATAAAAAATGAAGGATCCATCTATTGATCCCTTTTTAAAACTTGTGCATTAGGATTAACTAACATTCTTGTATGCACTGCTGTTATAATCTCATCTCATGATTTTGAATTAGATCATAGTCTGGATTTAGTCTGAGCGACACATTTATCCTTTTTAAAGCACGTTTGATGTCGATTTAACGATTAGAAAACTGATTTTCAGCAAAGGTCAGGACATACTCAATGGCTGTCAAGTCTAGACTACAAAAGAAGAATTTGAGCTGGTGCTAAAGATAATTTTTTATGTGACAAAGAGAAGTTATTCTGATAATAAGCCCTAAATTGAGCTATACTTGAGTGAATAAAAACAGCCATTTATTTGTTGTCATTTCTTCTAGCGTGGTTCAGCATGACCTTGAGATGAATCTGCATGGACATATATTCCTAGGAACACTGGCAGCAGTTTTAAATCATTATAACTATCCATATATACTTCAGTTACTGAAAAAAAAAATGGTCTCAAATTTGCTTGGAAATGTTTTTATATGCTTCCTAGGTTGACAGCATGAAAAAAATTAATTGCAATGCATTTTCCTTCCTCCTTGGAATCTTGGAATGAAACACCTGAACACTCCAGGACATCAAACTGTCAAATATTTCTAGTTTTTTAGAGATACTCTCACTCACTGCTCAATAAATAAATCTAGCGAGTCTTTTTTCTAATGATTCCTACAAGAAATAAAGATGTTCTTACAGTCAACTCATCTCAGACCAGATACAACTTCCTTTTCATGTCTTTATGTTCTGAGCATGTAAATAAAAAAATTATGCGCTTCGATTTTCCCATAACAGTAACGTTGGCACAGTTATGAGAGCATACTATAAATATTTTAAAAACAGACAACCATCGCAATTAAATATGTAACACCTGGTTTACATCAGCAGCCAAACTGAGAACGTCTTGACCCAATCCCTGTTGGAGAACAGACCGTGTTAGAATGTATCACCTTGATTATCAAAAGTGGCCGCCTCAATCTAAATGCAAATAAACACATAAGTTACAGTACGTCAAACAGTCAATGGCGGCTGCAGCTCATCAGCGGAAGATTTACCAACGGTCCTGCGAAATCCCAAAATGTGTTAAAGGTATAATAGGAAGACCAAATCCAACCTTGACTCGTGCTGAAGCTGTCTCCCTTGACAAATGTTGGAGCCAGACTAAGTTTTTTTGTTTCTCCTAGTTCTTCACATTTTTGTGGGACAAAAAAAAAAAAAAAAAAAAGAGTTTATGAAAAGAAACAAAAGGTTGGATTGGTATCTGTTTCCATTTAATACTTTCAGGCAGAGAGAACATGAGAATGCAATAGAAAAAATATATATCATTAAAACTAATTATAAAAATATTACAGTGAGGAGTGTAATTACTGTGATTAAATGAGCTGGTGGAAAAGCAGCTCAGTTAGGCATCCGGAGCTGTCAATCAAAGAAGTGGAACCCCTATAGGTTTGCTAAAGTGCCTCAGAAACAATGGATTTAGTGCTTAACACAAAGGATGCTCTTAAAAATCTAAATTCAAAGAACATTTCAGGCTGCATGTAAGCATTAAGAAGTACTGTTTTCCTTGCCCATTAATTGGTTGATCAAGACAGAAGTAGCAATGTGTGCACCCCTCTGAGAGGTCACAGAGGAACTGAGATGGTGGGTTTTATTCATGGCAAAGAGTGTTTTTCAGCTTTTTCACTGAGTAGCTGACTTTACCTTGATACTCTCATTAGAAAAACAAATAATGAAAGGAAAAAGATAAAAAAAACAAGACGTAATACAATATTTCCAGATAATCTTGCTCCTTGCTGAGTTCAAACAGAGGTGGTGTATTTTTAACCGTATGTGTTAATTGCACCAAAACCTGTTTTCTCCTTCATTTCTACAGTCAGCCGTTTCGCATCAACATAATCACATACACTGATTTAAGCCGCTTCTCCGCCGTTCAAAACAATCGTGTTCAGCTCAAAAACTTAGAGGTGTGTGTGTGTGTGTGTGTGTATGTGGGTACGTTTGTGTGCGTTTCTCTCTCATGTCAGGCCAAAGATCACCCACCCACTGTTCTTCAACCAGCAAAAAAACCCACAAATATTAGCTTTATTCATTATTCGTGGAGTGCAGAGGAAGTTGAGACCTGCACCTCTGACGAATCAAGCATTTAGCTAACAAACACATCAGGGTATGCCACTTTGAATCCAGAATTGTTGCTCAGCGTGCTGAGTGGGAGGCTATACCCCCTGCAGCCACACTTATCAGAACAACAGCAGCACTGGATAACTGCAGGAGCGATGCAGAACCAGCAATATGACATTTTTTTCCCCCTCACTGAAGCTTTTCTTTGAATGTAAAACATCTTCCAGAACAAAACTGGGTCACTTCAAGTCATTTTTTTCTTTTTTTTTTTTTAACTTCAGAAATGGAAACAATGACAACCCCAACAGAACCTGTAACGAGGCTTCAAAGGTCTTTAAGAAAAGGTCCTGGAAAAAAATGTGTTCTAGATCGTGTGAACATCTGGGTTCAAAGTGAAAACACAAGTTAGCCAATTAGGAACTTCACAGAATCAAATCTACCCTGCTACCACCTCAAACAGAGGCGCATGGAATCAAAGAAGTGCAGTGTCTGTCAATCAAATGACTGGGGCCATTGTCATTTCAAAGTGAAGCCGCATCTTTAGCTCCCATATGGTGCGGCTGAAGGAAGAACAAAAGCCTCACGGATCAACCGAACAACTTTGAAATGAGATTTGCGAAGCTCTCAGCTCGGTTGTTTGTGCAGACTTAATGTTACATAAGAAGAATCCAAACTCAAAGATACACAAGTCGGAGACGGCTTCCTACTTATCTACGGGAAAGACAAATTAAAGGGGGAATAAGAAGGGGGAGAAAAAAGAGTTTAAGAAAGTAAACGCTGACCAACGTCGCCTCGCAGTGTGACTGACTGCTGCAGCTGTGCATCTGAAGTAAGTTTCAAAGTTCAGCCCCCCTGGTGGCTGCTCTCAATCTGTCTGCAGAGGGGCTCATGTGGGTGGCTGAGCCTGAGGGGGAGTTTTAGGGGAGGGGGGGGATTTCGTTTCTGCCTGACACTCGGTGACACACCTTCAGTTTCCGTGGCACCGACATGGGATTTTTAGCAGCCTGGTAATGCCTGGTTACAACTAAAGTAACGGAAACCAAAATGTGGTGTGAGCACATCCTGTCAGATGAGAAGGCAAACCCCAAGTTTAAGGTATTCAATGTATTTTGTGGAATACTGCACGTCTTTATAAACCCTAGACACAACCGCCAGCACTCTTTACTAACACATGTTTGCAGGTGTTACAGCCTTGAACCCTTGCTTGCAAACATCTGTTTTCCTGGACTGTCTGCATAGAAATGTAACCCCTCTCACAACGCTCTAAACTTTGCCTTACTATTCTCTAATGATGTATGCAGCTCACTGTTTGCTGCTTTAAAACAGCGTTCTTCTTTTCTACCATGCCTTGATGTCACACCGTATGTGATCCGGGTTCTGCTTTTGTACTGCGCCCGAAAGGCAAAAGGCCTTCATCTGAGACCCTCGTCTTCAGAATCTTAGCAGCACATTGTTCTCTTATGCTTTGTAATCTTCAGGTTTCATCGGTCTTCTGATAGATTTATTTCCTCAAGTACCCAAGCATCAAAGCAGTCTCAAGGCACTGGAGAACTTTGGCAAAGTTCAGCTGTAGTTATACCTACTTATTGTAATCTTTTTGACGTTTAGAACAAAGGGATTTACTGCAGAGTCGCTCAACAGCTATTTTCCCTTATCTGCAGAATACATTCATATGGTTTTCATAGATTTTTCTTTACTTTAGCTTTAATTACTGGCATAGTTGTAATGACAGTGCTAATATTCTAAGCTATGATTCTATTTGATCCAGTGTTTATCATGTGGTGTGGACCAAAGCTGCAAGGTCCAAGATCAGGGAGGGATAAGGGGAGAAGCCGGAGGGGTAGGGGAAGAATAGTATTAGGCCTTTATGTTGCCTAAATGCCACATGTTGGAGGATTTAACTTATTCTAAGACAATAAAACTCAATGAAAACCATCTTTCAAAAAGAGTAACATGGTTTGTTAATAAAGGTATATTAAAATACTCTGGTAGCTTCCGTGTGCTTCAAACTATTCAAAAACCATATATTTTTTTGCTGTAAATGCATGTTCCAGGATTTATGCCAAAGCATGTGAAGAAAGAATAAGTAACATTAAGTTTATTTCAGTTTTTCAGGGAAAACTGAAAACAATCTAACGTTGACATTTCTAAATATTCAGAGTTCCCAGAAATAGGACTTGGAAAGTTTAAAAGCTTTCTGCTTAGAGAATAAACTTTTCTTCAACGTAAGTATTTTTGTTTTTAAGAAGCACTTAAATTGCCTGGCATTATTTGTACAATCTTATTAACAGAAAGAAAGGAATAAGCCGCACTGTTAGAGGATGCATGTAAACAAATCCTCCAACGACACTAAATAATATACCATTACGAAAAAGAAATAAAAGTTTTATAGAAATAGAAGACAGAAAGTAATTATTTATCGATTTAAAGACGGTTTGTTTATGCCTCATGCTTACCTGCACAACTTCATCATCTTCTTCTAGAAGTCCTTCCAGAACATCTACTGCCATCTAAAGATGAAAGGACAAAGAAAGAAAACGTCAGACAGACAGATTTCTACAAATATCTTTCAGACATCATCAGCGAAGAATCACAAGACGCCATTAAGTACTTTAAATCCATAGCTCATCTCCTTTCAGCATTTTCCCCATTTATACATTTGTGCAGATGAGCAAACTGTTCTCTCTCACGGGGCTGCACATCTTCTGGGCAGCTCGATCAATCTGGGTGATCAGAGGCTCTGATAAGCATCTGAGGGGTCAGCGTGAAATACACAATGTCATCAATACCAACAAGACAACGGACATGGCAGTCAATAGACGCACTCAGGAGTGCTTATCGCACAATCAATAGTGACTGGAGTCACTGTCTTCGACAGCTCTTTAATCTATTTCGCTGACAGCCGGGGTGCCCTTAGCGCCTCCTCCGCTCTGCGCGATGCATGATAAGCCCAACGATAACGTTGACACACTGTCCATGTTCCCCTTCGTTAAACGGCCAGCTTCCCATCCTCAAGAGGCGCTTCTTTGAGGCTCGGAGGGATTCAAAGTTGGATGACCTTTTGTCGCAAAACTGTTTGTGGGAGGTTTCCATTACAGAAATAAGACCTTGACTAAAGTAGGCTGCATGTTTGTTTTGTTCCACCTCTTCCCATGTGGGACCTGTGGTGTGTGTGTGTGTGTGTGTGTGTGTGTTTCTGTGTGTGTGAGAGCTTCTCAGGTGATGATATATTGATTTTTGTCAAGTTCAGGTTGGAGGCGGCTGTTAGCCAATCACCCGTGGTGAAGGGCAGGAATAAAAAGACATGCACGTCACCTGTGCGTGCACGCAAACACCGCCTTCACGCTCAAGCGCGCCGCACAGAGCTGCACACAACAGTGAGCACCGCAAGCGCAGCTCGCTTCTTGTTAGGGCAGCCTTATTAGCTGGAGTGCTTCCTGATGCCTCCACCCGTCCTGCTCGGAGGAACTCTCCTGCTTTTCATTAAGCCAACTTGATTCCAGCAGCATTAAAGAGGCCCGACGCCGGCAGAGAGTGAGGCAGAGCCAGGTTAATTGAGACTGTCTCATTAAGAGAGTATAAATGTGTTTGCCAAAGAGTTGACTGATTGATAGCTAGACTAATAATACATTGAAACACATAATGTCCTTAATTAATAACCCATTAAAAATGTATAAACAAAAACATCTTATGGCATGTGATAAAGAAACAGATTTGTGTTCAGTGTGACGACAACGCCCTGGCTTATATGATGCCAAACAGACAAACACTAAATAAAACAAGTTGAGGCAAACATCAGATATTACATTCAAGGAACTATCTGTCTGGGATTTAACCGGCGGCTCTGGAGTTACAAATATAGAACGAGAGATATCTGGGAGCGGGGATAAGTGAGCAACCGTATCTGCTGTGTTGTCTCCAACTTCTTAACTACACCGGTCAGCCCAGAGGCGAGTGATTAAAGGTTCAGATATTCTTAAGCTGCATTAGGCTGGAAACAACAGCAGGAATGAGATCTTTGCAAAGATAAGAAAAAAAAAAAGAGGGCGAGAACTTCAGAAAGAGGGAAAAACCGATAGCACATTAAATCATGTAAAAAAAAAAAAATAGGAGATAAATATCACAAAAGTGGTGCATGAATAACAGTGGGGCACACAAAAAACACAATTAATCCACATGCGTGTTACATTTTTATTTTAGGAACTGTTATGGGGAGAAAAGCAGTGCTTTGGAGTGGAACTCATTTATTATGTCCACTGTGTGCGGGTGCACTTTTTCTCTGGGTTTATTGGTGTTTGTGTGTGTGTGTGTGTGTGTGTAGGTGTGGGTGTGTGTGTGTGTGTGTCATCCTCAAGCAAGTCTGTTTAACAGAATCATTTTACTGGAGCGCACTGCAAAGACAGGAGTAAGACAAATCACTTTACAAGCGAAGGGCGAGCCATAGCTCACACACGTGCACATGCGCGCACACGTGCACAACCAGAGACATCTGCACTGAAGTAAATAAATCCTGAAGCTGTCCGTGCAAACGCAGCTTTTAAGCAACAGCGAAAACACAAGCTGCACATTGAGAGCTACATTTAAGGAAAGCTGTGTTTAATAAATAAATAGAGGGACAGTGACAGGTGACTGAGCTACTACCTACCAGCTGCTGTGACAGCTACGCTGAGGGACTACTTAATGGCTGTCAGGCCTGTCCGTTTGTCTGTCTGCTGCGTGACAAGTGAAGCAGTGATGCTCAATGAAGACAGTAAGAACTGCTAAAAAAAAATAAAAAATATGAAAAGAAAAAAAAAGTAGTGTTCAGGTAAAACTGTCCTCTTGTAACAAAATAAAAAAAAGGAAAAAGGGACTTTCAAAAACAAAATTTTCTTAGGGAATGATTCTTGAAAGAAAAAACTATTTATAGAATAAAAGTAAAGAGGATATAGTGAAGATCAACTAAATTTTGATTAACTGATTGTCCACCAAGCCTTAGAAATGACAGTTTGATCAAAGCAGACAAATATCTTGGACGATATATAGAAAATATCCTATTTCATATAACGGCTGCACATCATGTCGAACCTTCTTGGATGTGATATGCCCTTCAGGTTGTCAGTCTTAGACTTTTCTTTTTCCTTCAGTTGACCTACTGCACTGGATGTCAAAACAAATAAACTACTTAACTGCAGACTTATTGTTATCCCACTGAGCTGTGAAATCGAAAGCTCAACATTTTGGGGCAGTTCATGAAAAATACCGACTCCACAAATGAGATGCATCTAATCATCTGTTGTTATTTTGGTTAGCGGCTCCTCCTGCTACTCTGGGGTCAATGGCTGACAGTAATTACATTGCTAATCAGGTTTTTTTTTTTTTTCCCTATAAACACAGCTCAATGAAAAGCAATTTACAATTGTTAATCTACAAAAAATGAATAAATTCTCCTATTATAAACTCTGCAACCCGCAGTTATCAACTCATTTTAGCACCAGGCTCTACAAATAAGTCAAAGATATACTTATAACAAATCATAAAAAAATGTTATTCCATTACTATGATTGACCATAAGAGATAAAAGACACTCATCTATGCTGCTTAAGCTCCTCCATTTGTCCTCGTATTTATCTCCATCATGGCTTAAACTAAAAGATAAAAATAAGCCAAATGTGCTCAAAACAAAAAGTAAATCAATCTTTCCTGCAGCCTGATCCAGTGTTTCTTTTAGCTAAAGAGGGGGAAAAAAAGGAAGCAGTGAGGCTTCGTTTCTTAGCAATTTAGAGAATTCGACCAGCTCTTATCATGGCTGCCACTTAGATTTTTCCGGGTAATTTCCCTCAGTTAGGAACCGCCTCAGAAGAAAAGACTATTTGACTGGTACCCCAGTCTGGATAGGTGCTGCAGGGAGGCAGACAAAAAAATACCCTCTATTATTATTAAACTGAGCTAAAATGTGCATGCAAAGAAGAGGTGAAAAGACAAAAAAAATGGCTGAAATTGATCATGACTGTTTACAAACCAGTATGCATGGTTGTGTACATATTTGACATGAAGAAGTACTGAGCGTTGGTGAGCTCTGGCCTCCCAGCAGGATGACACCGACGGCGGACGATGAAGACAAACGACATGTCAGAAACTATGGACCGAGACGTTGTCATTTTACTGATACACCTGACAGCCCATTTCCCGCACACATACATCCCAATATAAAACGCCGCAGCTCGAGCTGCCTGAACGCAAGCGAGGGGGGGGGTGAGAAGTGCTCTCATTTCCTATAAGCAATAACCGTAAACCACCCAACATGATTGACTAAAAATTAATCACCGGATCACAACAGAAAATTGCCGCTGTTGGTGTGGCAGTCATCACAGAAGATGACTTCAAACCCTTAATGACTGTTGAAAGTTTCTGCACTGAGCTGAAGGCAGCAAGCCGCTTGAATCAAGGACATTTGCATAGGAAATTGTTGAGTGATTTAGTACACTATATGCAATTTCAAACATATAGCAGGGATTCATCAAAGTGGAGCCTTACTGTTTTTTTTTTTGTTGGTTTTTTTTATCCTCCACGTCTTTTGCCCATCCCTCTTTGGCTGCGCGCAATCTCACCCCCCCACCTGCCCTTCTCTGGTCCCTTTTTCCAAATACCACTCTTCAATTATTGACACTAAGCTCTGGAGGGCAAAAACACCAGCCATAGCCTTCCCATCTGCAGCGCTATTCAGCAGAAAGAAAAGAACACAAACACAAAAAAACACATATTCCAACAAAAGCTGTGCTGGCCCCCCTGCCGCCAGTCACATAGGCTTTTACCTCGTACTCCTCACACTCCATGAGTAGTTTGGCTGTGGTGATGCGGGACTCGTATGGAGGGATGTCTTTCTGAAGACACAAAAAGACGAGACAAGATTTTACTGGAAACCTTGTAATTCCAAGTTACTATGTTTATGTGCTGTGTTCAGATCAACCAACTGCCTAAGAAAAGGTTCATACCTGAAATCATTTCTGAATGTTTTTCTATCAACTACTATGCAAACTGTCTTAGAAGTTTACATTTCTTTCATTTGTAAACTCAAACATCAATAAAAATGTGTTAACCTCTTATTTATGTTTTTTTTTCCATTTTGACTACCCCTCTATTTTTTGACTCTTTTCGCATCCCATCAGTTTGCATTGGAAAACACGCTGACAACCCTCAGAGTTTCATAACACAAAAAACCAAGATCCTGTGGTGTGGAATGCAACAGGAACGCTGCAGCTCACCTGCACGTCTTCCTCTGTGCTGGAGGAGGATGTGCTCTGTTTTTGTGCCGGGAGCCAAGTTCCAACGCTTTTCAACAGGTACTCTTTGCCCTCCTAAGCAGAAAAGAAAATCATACGTGCAAAAGCATGAACATTTCCAAGCAAAAGCATCTGTCTGTGTGTATGTGCTTACAGCAGCAATTAAAAGATAATACACTGCTCAGAAGCAATCTCATAAAACTTTCCTCTTCAGGCTATCGGAGTCTCCACATAATTATTTGACCTATGTATTCATGTAAATTCAGCTTTAATATATATCCTTATTACTAAAAAATATATATATTTAAGCATTTATATTTGTTAGAAAACTAGAAAGCTAGATCCAGTCTGACCCCTAGAGTTTATAGGTAGAACTGCGGGATAAATTAAGCATATTGTGGCACAAAGAGAAGAGTTCTGTCTTTCTCATTAGTAAATACAAAAATAGTGACTTTACATTTCGGCACTCTAAATGCACACAATATTATTTACTGTGACTTTAATAGGAACAATTGTAAATATTGTAGGTTTCTCAACGTAGCAGCTAGGCTATGGATTCTTATTTTGTAGTAAGCATATACATTATGATTGAACTATAAAATTAGGAAAGAAATCTCATATTTATTTCAAAACTTAGGCGAAAGCAAGTGGTGCACATGTCAAACAGTTCATTAAAGTAAGAGATGCTTTTTACTGTTTTTGAAATCTGAGAGAAATACATGTATGAATATAAATACTAAATGTTTGTTATATTCAGTATCAATGACTTAAGCAAATCCCTTGGTATCACGTGCACATCCTTACATTTGAACTGTGTTTAAAGCTAAAGAAAACATAGTACAAGTGTGGCTGCTTCCATTTGTTAGTTGTTTACACATCACTATATAGACATTTTTGTATGCATAAACATGAATTGTAACTTTAATTTTTACCTTCCAATTAAAAATAATCAATTCAACCCCCCCCCCCCATTAAAATCAATTTCAAATTATTATTTTGTAGTTTTTTTTTTGCTTTGTTTTTTTTTTTTTTTGGGGGGGGGGGGGGGGGTGTACAGAATCCCCAGTGCCATGCAGCAAATTATCTTCAGATTTTTATAAACTGAGTCAAACATGTGGATCATCTCTTCCTCTTCATCAGATGACTGTGTGACCTCAATGATGTGCCCAGTAATTACCATTCCTATCGGCATGACCCATCCTTGTGTGTGAGCATGTGTATGTGTGTGTATAAGTGTTAATGTAAGTGTCCATTTACTGATTAATGGCATACACTTCAATCTGCTCAGAATAATTAACTCAGCAGATTCCTGCTTTAATGTGGTGATAAGTCATCTGAAGTGTGTGAGTGTGAGTGTGTGTGTTGTGTGTGCAGACTGACCTGGTTTCTCTCTGCACTAAACAGGTAACTGGCCATAAGCTGGAGAGCCTCGGGATTGTCGTGCTGATACTTTAATGCCATCTCAATAGACTCCCGGCACTTGTCTGCAGCACCCTCTTCCATGCTGTAAAACAGATACAGAAAAAATAAATCCAAGGCTACATCTATGGGAGGGCTGTCAGTTTTACAGGAGCATTTCTGGATATGCTCGTACCAGAGATCTGTTAAATAAATCTCAGCAATAGAGCAGTACGCCACACTGACATCCTTTTCAGATGGAGTTTCCTTATCTTCAACTGTTGCAGCTGCAGCAGCTCCAGCTTTAACCTGTGAGAAAAATAAAGGACAGAAGTTACGAGCAGTTCAACAAAGAAACTCCCAACTCAATACTGAAAAATCAACTGTTTTCCTTTATAACCTACTGTAGAATCATTTCAATGATTAAATAACCAATATTAATATCAATATAATAAAAAATAGATGATGGATGGACTACTAAAAGGTATTGAATGAATGATTTATTTTATTCTTGCAATATAAACATATTTGGTATCACTTCGTAGTGTATTAACTAACACATACAGACCGTGGTGTCAGCAGAACTTTGAGTGAAAAAGCAGCCCTTTCGAGCTTAAACAATGAACAGAAAAGATGTATTGTCAAACAGCACCCTCTTGTGATTATAATAATGCCTAAAACCCCACACAATTTTAAAATACTGTTTTACTTTTTGTTTCATGATTCACTGAGTTTTTTTTTTCCCCCAGCATCTTTTCACTTACTGTTTCTTGTTTCTCCAATGTTGACAGTAGGACTTGTATCCCTTTAGTGTAGTAACCAACAGCCTCCAATCCGGTGTGGATTTGTCCAAGGTACATGTATTTACGGTGGCCTTCATCTGGACTCAGCTCCACTGCACGAAGGAAAACTTAGAGGAAACTAGTCAAGGAGAAAAATTATATCGAAAATAAAGAGAAATATAAAAGCTGTGCCTCTGTGACTGAAGATTAACACATAAATGTAATATTATTCTAAAGAAAAAAAACATAAATGATAGGATATTCCTTTGGCTTTCTGTGTGTCTCCCAACTCAGAGCAGATGTGTCCCTGCATGTCAAGTGCTTGCAGGTTGTTGGGGTCCACATCCAAGGCTCGCTGACAGAAGAGGCCAGCCATCTCAAAGTCAAAACTGTCCATGTATTCTTCAGTCTGTACAAATGCAGTTAAGACCAAGTTATTCCCCGTAGTATATTAAAAAAAAAAAACCCAAGCATGCTCACAACAGGACCTTCTCAAGTAGTTGCTCCACTGAATATTTCTGGGATGTCTTCTTCTTAGCTTTCTCGTGCATTCTTAGCTTCATCCTTTCTTGAGGTGACAAATCAACAAATCCTCCAGCATCTGCTGTAGTGACAGGCTTAGTGTTAGTTTTGTCAAACTAGATCCCCATAATAGTCAAAGCAGGTAATATATTAGGTTATTTTCTTGTGGTTATGTTACCATCCAGTCCACACACTGACTAACTAACGAAATGACTTTGTCCTGTGCATATTACCCTTTTTAGTGCGATGGTTTTTCCTCTTCGGTTTGTTGTTCTTTTTACTGCTCTTTGCCTGACCTCCCATGTTTATGGATAATCGGTTTTATAGATTTGTAACGTGATTGTAAATCAGACTTTTCCCCCAACGTGAGAACAGGGCAAAAGCGTGTTAACGCACTAGCCAAAGGCTTGAAGTGCGCATGCGGCAATTGTTGACAAATTAACCACTACGGAGGCTGGTAGTGGACATTTTAGTACCGTTACGACTTTGCTTAAGCAACCATTTCATTTTGAGTCTTCTTCAGTAGTACTACTCTATCTTGAGTCTTTCTTTATATATTCATTCTTTAAAATTTTAAATTATCATTAATTTTCACGTATGAGAATAACAGTCTTTCTCTTTGTTACGTAAATGTGGGCAGGTGTTCAACTTAATTGACATATCATTTGACCAATGAGGTAACGGTTTGGCATCAGATGGCCCTTTTAATGTCAACCAATTGGGAGATACGTACAGCTTACGTACGTACGTTTCTCCCCCCACAGTTTGCTGTCTGTAAATACACGAATGACGGAAAAGTGGCATTCGGTGGTAATTTCATCAAAAATATATTGACAGAGAAATTCTGACAGCTCGACTTTTTACCGAGGTGACCGAAAATTCTACATTTGGACTTAACTGTTTATTTGTAGTCGCTACTGATTAATGGGAAGTAATTGAATGACAAAGCAACGGTTAGCTGGTAGCGTTGCTGTGCTAATGCTAGGCTAGGTTTGGTTATTGCCAAAACAGCTTTACTTTTTTTTATTATTATTATTACATGGTGAATTATTTTAAATTGTAGCAAACCAGTGGGCTCTTAATTTTTTAAAATAAATTATTTTGTTAATTCAAATGTATGATTTACCGTTTGGTGATGCAGCTCTGTTTAGCTGTGCAGTTTACAGTTAGCTAGTTTCAAATATTGCAGAAACATATTATTACGTTATCAGCCGTCATCAGTTCCACTGCACTTTGACATTTGAGGTCTGACTTAATCCTTAAACTGCTTCTGGGTGATAAACCAATAGTAATTTGTGTTTTTCACCTTTTATAGCTATAGGTTGATCTGGCAAAGTTGATGTCATCACTCGTGCGTTTGGTGCCAGTTTAGTCACAGAGTGGCTTGTGGCAGATGTCACAGGCACAGCCTTAAAAAAAAGTGGATTTTAAGAAGAGCCTAAATAAAACATGTCAGAGCTGAATAAAGAGGTGGTGGACTTGGTCTGGGGGAGGACCTCTGATGGAGGTGTATCAACCTCAATATTTCGAAGATGGACCCAAGGTATGATCATGTATTTGAATGTCCTAAAATGAACAATAATGTTTTGAAATCCCTCTGAAACTCAAATTTAATGTGGGCCCTTCTTGAAGTGGAGGTATGAGTGCTTCTTACAAACTCAGAAAATATCAAAGTAAGTTTTCTTTTGCACCTTATTTTCTCTCCTGTTAAATAGGGTTTGTTTTTAGCGAGTATGAACCCACAGCGCTGGAGCAGTTTGAAGGAGGACCATGTGCTGTAATTGCACCTGTCCAGGTACTGTCTTGTTGCTTTACCAAATCAAGATATAAAAGTTTTTTTGAACTTGCCATTGAGTCTGTCCTTATGCAGTCTGAGAGGTTTTTATTTTTATTTTTTTTATTTACAGGCTTTTCTTTTGAAGAATATACTTTTTAACAGAGAAAGCTCCAACTGGAGACAACTACCAGGTAGATTATTAGCGGGGGGAAAAATTCAAGCTACAAATTGTGGTGTTACCTATGTAGTTTTGTTACATTTTTGTTTCAAATAATCAACATTGGCTCTATATGTTAGAGGAAGAACAGAAAACAGCCCTGTGTTCTACGTTGAGCGAAATTCTTGAGTCAGCCTGTGCCAGCCTTTCAACTGGGTTCTGCATTGTGACCTGGGCCAAGGGACATTCCCCACACACTAGCAAACTTACTGCAACAGAGCCAGAGTCCGAGGTACAAACACAGGACAAACCCGAAAGCAGCAAGCCCCTGCAGGAGCAGCAACCCAGTAAGTGCTGTGTCTATCCCTTTCTAGCATGACATGCATGCATTAGTTTAGTGCCCTCTCATTTACTGAGGCGTTGTTTTAAGTCAAAAATGGGGAAAACAATGTTTTTTTTGTGACTAACCTTTTCAAGATTTTGTTTTGCTTGTTAAGAAATTGTGTGTTCTCTTTTGCCTAGCTTATTTGGCTGCTGAGGATCTTAGCTTTGAACGATTTCACAGTGTTCTCCAGTAAGTGACACTAAGTGTTCTAACATAAGAAGCACTTTGCATCTTGGCAGAATTCACCTGATGTAATCCTAACATTGAGTAATGCATTGTGGTTTCTGGAATGTTAAGACCTCGCACATCATTTTTTTACAGTTACATGTATTTAACTTTTTCACCATGCTACAAATTTGATGACTCAGGACTATCCTTCATACCCAGTATGAAAATTAGATAAGTCTTATACAGTACACCATGTTTTTATATGGTTCACCCAAGTGAAATAAATGCAGTCTGAGATTTGTAAAAATCTGTGTTGACTTAAAACACAGAGAGGTTTGGTGACTTTGGTGGACAGCTCTAAAACCAAGATTTAGGATTCTTCTGCAAACCTGCAGAATATGTTTTCTTTTCTGTTAGATTTAATTAGTCTTTTTTTAAGCTTCAACACCCTAAAACATAGAATTTTTATCTTGGTGACACATCCTAAAGGAATGACTGATTTGTCTTAATTGTTGTTGCAACAAATACATATGCAATGAAATTGCCCATTTAGATGAGGAGAAATCACATGGAGGAAACAGTGGTAGCAAAAAAAAAAGCCTATCGGATCTGACTTTATTGATTAATTAATGTATATATGTATTTATTTATTTATTTATTTATTGCTCTTTTGAACCTACAGTTGATGTTTATCTTTCAGCAAACGAACCATCCTGTCAGCATCAGATCTGAGAGAAGAGGTGTTGTCTCTCTACCACTCCTGGAGGGGGTGCTGTGGAGTTTTACTTTTCCTCTACTCTGTCATCCTCACCAAGGTAAAAATGTTAATCCTTCTCTAAAAGTAATTGCAAAATATTTGTTTGTATGTTTTTTCTTTAAAAAAGAAAAATGCCATTAAATAGTATTGTTTTGACCTTCAAGAGGATTTTGCATCAATATTCTGGTTTCTGTTTTTTGTTCATGCAGGGCATAGAAAATATTAGGAATGAGATCCAGGATCCAACAGAGCCTCTCATAGATCCTGTGCATGGTCATGGAAGGTATTAAAACACATTCTCACCTGTTTTCTGCCCTTGTTAGGTCCTTTGTGTGATCAGGAATGTATCTTCAACTGTTATCTATTGTAACTCAGAACCCCTTTAATTTTGTCTTGTCCCGTTTGCCATTTTTTTAATCTTCTGTTTTGTGTGTTGCAGCCAGAGTCTGGTGAACCTGCTCGTAACTGGCCATGCTGTCTCAAACGTTTGGGATGGAGATCGGGAATGCTCTGGCATGAGTAAGATAGCAAACTGAAATGATGAAAAGCAAAGTTACTGCCTGAAAAAAAACAGTCAAATTAACTAAATAGAAACATGAATATTAGATTGATAGAATTCTGTACTAAAATCAACCACATTTCCTAGTGGATTAGAATTTCTAGCATTAGCAAAACAAAATTGTTTCTATTTTTGGCATTATACATATGCTTTTGTTTCTTTTTTGAATCTCTGCTTTATTACTTTTAGAGCTACATGGAATTCACAAACAAGCATCAGTTGGCTTCCTCACACTAATGGAATCCCTGCGCTACTGCAAGGTACCAACACATCCACAAAAAGTAGAATTTCTATGGTTGATACTCATCTTTTTTGGAATTAGGGTTTTGTTTTTATAATAAAGCTTGACTGAACAGAGATCAACACAAATTATGTAAACAAGTTCGAATATAATGAAAAAAAATAAATGCACAAACGCTGTTAGTATAAACTCTGGGTTTTGAAACATTTCTCCCCACAGGTGAAACTATAGCCTCTCTTTCTCAAGAAAAAATGTATCTCTGGAACATATCCTCTCCTTTGTAGCACACTTTCCAGTCCAAAAAAGTTTGAATACTGAATATTTTAAACACTTCCTGCTCCTCTTTGTGTTATTTTTGGTAATCAGTAAAGCAACTTTGTGTTATTTAAATATTGTAAAGGAGTGTTACCTTACTGATGCTGTTTGCAAGCTTTAAAGTATATAACCTATAAAAACAAGAATTTGTTCAAGAAGACAATTGCTATGTATTTCTTTAATTTTTTTTGCATATGCACGCCTGCATTTTTTTTCTCTTTTAGGTTGGGACATTTTTCAAGTCTCCAAAGTTTCCTATTTGGATTCTTGGCAGTGAAACTCATCTCTCTGTATTTTTCACCAAGGCAAGTTCCAAGCACTTATTCAGCCCCCACATTTTTCACACAGCCGACACACAGAGTGTAACACAAAGCAGTCTCCTCTGCAGGTTAGAAAAACCAAAATAAGGAATGTTCTTAACAGATTTAATATAATGCGGATCAGATATCAATGTGTGGAAAAGAAGGGAGGCTAAAGGGGAGCGGGAGAAAAATGAGTAAAGGAGGCTGTCATATATGGATGTTGCTGTTTCTTGGCTTCCCACCTTTCAAGCTAGGAGAAGTTTTTCTTTTTTTTACTCTGCTAAAAAGAGCTGAACTAATAAAGGTATTACATAACCATTTCCTTGGACTCTCCAAGTAATTCTGAGCTTTACTTGTTGTTATGGTGTCAGCTGCTTTAATGTAGACAGTTGACCTTCAGCAGAAATGACATTTCAGTTCAGGAATCCAAAACCAAGATTAAAACAAGCTAATTGAAATGTTAACATGCAGGTGACATTGCATTCCTCAGATTGTTCCCCTCTTTAAAGCTTTAGTTCTGAACAGATGTCTTCTTCAGAGTTCTCTGGTTTTTAGATGGTTTGGTTGTTGAACTTGAGTCTATAGGTCGGTCTGTTTCAGACTGGTACGGGTTTTTGGGTTGTCCGCGGCCGTGGAGGATTGTAGACAATAGTGGCCGGATCTTAAATTAAGGTGTGTCTTGCAGTTTCCTTGAGGCTCGTGCAACCACCTCAAGGGGTGTAAAAAAATGGACCATTCTCATGCGTGTGGTAATTGTATCGGGAAGCATTTAAAGGATAATGCTAGTTACTCGCACTAATGACGTACTGGTGATGCTATCGTACGGTCTAGTCATTATTAAGGTGCGCGCTGGATCCTTAATGACCGTGTGCAAATACTGGACGCATGGGGTGTGTACGTGAGACACAAGTGCCCGTAGGACACACACTGTGCTCTCATTGTCTACCATAGTTTCCTAACTCCCAAAAGTCTGGCTGCGCACAAAGAGCTGGCACTTATCACTTGAACAGCACTAACGGGCTCCTTGAGCTGTATGCAGGATTTTGGGGAGGTTGAAAAATCCAAATGACATGTCTTCATCTCACCTTCTTGTGTACTTGTTTACCGTTTGAAAAAAAAAAATGTGCACAGACATTATCACTCTACGCATTCACCAAGCCATCTATGACTGATATTTCATGTGGGCCACCTGTGTGCACCGTGGGGGTTTGCCCATTTTTCACCCATAGACACCCGCATCGTGCAGTTGTGACTAAAGTTTAGGACAGAATAATGTGCGGATGTAACGTGTATATTATAAATCTTTTAGCTTTTTAAGTTATTGTTTTCTTAAGAGCTGCACAGATTCCACTAGTCATGTACGTGCTGGAATCTAATGTCTTGCAAGAAATATATATATATATATTTTTATTATTATTTTTTTCACCTCTTGCTCTTTTTGTGTATTTACCATTGAAGGCTTGACTTTAAATTGTTTGGTCTTTCAAAGATTAATGGGGAGCAACAAATCCTTCCCTAAGAATACAGATAATGATCTTTAAACTCAAGTGCATCAGAGATGTTATTATTCTCAAACATCACCTGACATTGATGCTGAACTTGCACGCCAATCAGTCAGGTTAGGTTACATTGTACGCATGTGATGTCATGCTGCTGTCACTTATGAATAATGTTGGGATTCTCTGTTGGAGCGAATCATTTTGATAAAGACTGCAGAGAGGCAAAGCAAAATGCTGCAGACATGAACCTCTTTCAAAGAACAACCACATTTCTATACCATTGATTAAACACTACATTACACGAATAAAGCTGCGGCCTGCTAATTGAGTGTATCATATGTTGGCTCATTGATGACCTGGTGTCGTCATGCATGCACCGATGACTTACGGTTTGCTGGATGTAATCACACACACACATATGTGGTTTGACGGATATATTCCAGGAAACCTAATACTGATTAGCATTAGTGTTACATTTATAAGATAATATATGTGGCTTTTCAGGCAGTTGGCCTTCTGTAGGGAATCGAGTTCCAAGGTTTTCATCTGGATATGTTTGAGTAATGGAGGCTTCAACATACACATGCATTCATGCTTGCACATTCTGCTGACTTCAGTTTGTGGTGGCAGAAAATTTGCTCACCGACTTTGTGGATCAATCTGAGGTGGGAATCGTTGCCCCTGCTGGTAAATCTCAATGCAAACCTGTGTTTAAAGAACTAATTTTAACCTCCTTATTTTTAAGCTTTGAAAGAGAAATATTTACCCAACCTAGTTATACAGCTTTTAGCTGAAAAAGAAAGCCTTTTCTGACAAAAGCAGATAACATGATCCCTGCTACTGATGGGTCACTAGCTCCTTTTTTCTGCCATAAGAGATAGGTGTGCATTCCCTTGAGTGCCTGTCACTGCTTTCATACCATTAGCCTAATAGAATTTAGGATTTTTATCTGATTTCCATCTACAATGGCTACTCTGCCATTTTTGGTCGCCCCCCTCACAATACCGCCTGCTCTCTATCTTTAGGATCTATGTATTTATCCAAGTAGCTCAGAGCTTGTAATGGCACGTCATGTGATCTGTTTTCTGACTTTCTGAAATGGAAGAAGAGGGACAGACAGATAAATTCGGATACGTTTAAAAAAAGATTCTTCTCTCCTTTCCCTCCGCTGTCTTTGAAGTGGTTTTCCTGCTCCTTTCTTCAGCAGCCCAGTTGTCCAAGTGAAGGATCCCCCCAGTGCATTTCAGTCAACTTCTTCAGATTGTTGGTCCCGCAGGGGAAGGAAAGGGGAAGAAAGGAAGTAGAGAAAGGATGCACTTAAAAGAGCTCTGCCGTGCTCAGTCAAGGAAGGAGCTTAAGGGGGGGCGATCCTCCTGTGACTTTTCTCATCACTCTGTACTCAGGCCTCACTAAGTGATGAGGTTCGCAGGCTGCATCTGAATCTCTCCAGAGTCACAGGCATGTATGTGTGCATACATACAGTAGTTGTGCTTTGGGCCGGTGGATGTCTAGGAATGATTGGAGACTTTGCAGTGCTTACTTTTAGACTCCAGCTTCAGTCTGCAAACACACACAGAACGTCCTTTAAGGACTTTGGGAGCAAGAATCTGACCCTCAGTGTAGGTTAGTTTAACCAGAGAGGCTCTGTTTAAACTAACCAAAAGACAACCAATTTGTCTTTTTCTATTTGAAGATGTAGAATTTCATTTTCCTATATATTCAGAGGCTTTTTAAATAATTTTATTTTTAGAATAAAACAAAAAATAAAAGCAAGAAAAGTATTATTTAATAAAAAAACAAATATCCCATGGACACATATAACATTAAATGATTTTTTTCATCTATGACATCTTAAATTTATGCTACTCTGATTCAAATTTAATATACTATATTCAAGACTAAGTGAAATAATAAATAGCTAACTTTACTAAGGTAAATGGTCAAATCTTCAAACGGCTCTAAGAAACTAATCTGCTGCAACTTGAAAGGGTTTTTTTCTCCTCCAAACAGAATTACTTTCTGTTCTTCACATGATCAATGGGCACAGGCCACATGCATCCTAACAAAGTCGTTTGCATGAACAGCCATTAATAAAGTGTGACATCTCAAGCTAAAGGCCATGCAGATAAATGGTTGCATTTTTTGGTGTGTGAGAGCTCTGAATTGTTGTTTCTGTTCCCCAGAGCATGTACAAGTGTAAGACAGCCCATCACTGCTCAATACAGCGACTCTCTGGTGTCCTATCTCCTTTGTAGCCAGATGCACCTTTGCTTATTTAAGACATCTTCCATAAATCACTGTTTTGTTCCGTTTGTCACATCTGAACCACACACACACTCACAAACACACACCTACCTGCAGGAATGATCCTTTTTCTCCCCCATTTTTGTCTTTGGATTGGAGCACATTCAGTAAACCCAACCAATCAGAAATGCAGACTTTATTCGTAGCAAACTCTTTTACAGCGTTTCCTCTCTGTCATATTGTGAGTTTTTATCTTTTTACTTCCTGGAAACAAGACAAGAGACACTGTTCAAGACCTCTGCTTTGTTGTTGAGAAAATGATCGTCTCCAATATGCTCAGTAACCGCTCAAAGCCCTTCAACACACAATAGTTCTTTCAGTTGACTAGCCTGAGGGGATAAAGGGTAATTCTAGTAGAGTGCAGTGACTACCTGTCTTACAAGAAGTAGCAACCTGCATACAAAGATAAAGGATAAAAGGGAAAGGAAAAGAAGGAACAAAAAGTCAAGTGTGGGACGCAAGGAAATACTCCAAAACTGGAGTACCTACTTAGCACAGGAGAAGGAAGGCAAACACTGCATGAGAAAATAATAGAGGAAGGCCGCCTTCAGGCCCTGAGTCATCAAGACAAGAGGTCCTCTTAGCTTTATGGGGTAAAGACGGCAACATACAAAAGAGTTGTGGTCAAGATTAAAGTCAAATGTCCAAACACAAAATGATAAATAAGGTTATAAGACTATTATATGTTCTGTATTTGTAGCAGTGTTGAGCAGAATCCCTAATATTAAGAACAAGATGCCACACAAAGTAATACTTGTCTGTTAGACAAGTATTAGTAAATAAATGTAGTAAAGACATGTTTGATTTCTGCTTGTATCCTGGTTTTGCTTAGAGCAAATGTTTTCCATTACATTGTGTATTCAAGTCTGCGGGGTAGCCTGTATTTGCGTGTTATTCTTGCTTTACCCCTTTAGGGTTAGCTTGTTGTTGCTCCGACGTACAGGTCAAGGGTTTGCACAAAAAGGTCAGGCTGTTGGCTTTGGAATTTGCTTCTTGATTTCATTAGCAACTCTTAAAAGAAGCAGACCCTGGTAAAGCCGTTTGTTTGTCATTTTGCTGTGTGTTTGCCTGAGCACTCCAGAGGATTTTTCTACTTCCACATAAGCAAACTCATTCTCTCAAGAGAATGTCGTGTATTTACTGCACTCATTCTGTCTTTTGCAAACACATTCACATTGGAGAGAAACTATTACTGGGGCGAATGCAGACTTAAACACGCCGCCTCCCGCAGAGTTTGTTAGCTCCATGAGTTGTTTTCCAACTCAGCAGCGTCTTCCCGAGGCCTCTAATAAAACATGGATCAAAGACCAGCAGGCTGACCTGTCATTGGTCGCATGTGCACACAGACACGCACAACCTCATCATCTGTGTGTCCAGCCATTGTCTATGTTCCAGCCAGGCTGCTGCCTATGAATTACAGTCTTTTCTGTTGTCTCAATACAAACATTTAGGTCAATCAGCTATCAGCAAAAGCATTCATCCTAGTTTGGAGGATGACCTGTTCTTTAGTTGATGAAGATCAGTGGGTTTAGGTGAAGTTGGACATTTATTAATCCTCTCTTCATCCATCCATCCTTTTTCTAAACCTGTTTAATCCCATTTGGGGTCATGAGGTTGCTGGAGCCAACCCAGCTACTATTGGGCAAAGGCGGAGTACAGCCTGTATGGTTGCCGGGCCACATGATCACATTCACTCCTAGGGACAATTCAGAATCCCCTCAACCAATGAAAATCTCATTTGACTTTATTTTTGGAATGTGTTCACACTTTCCTAAAGTAAAATACAAGGCATAGGAGCAATTTATCAACACAGTTTATACTTCAGCTGCTACGGGCACTTTATTTCTCTTGTCTACATTCATAATGGAAACATAGGCATTTCCAACTAATGATAAATCTACTGTCAGATTAATGGAGCTTGTAATGTTAACAGATCAGGCTCCAGCTATAGTCGGGGTGACAGAACATCGTATGACTGCATGTCTGTTGGCGTGCAACTGTTGTTCTTTGCATGTGAAGAGCCTGCAGCTGGGAGTCATCTCCTCTTGATGTGCCCCCCCCACCCCTTCCAAACACCCCTTTATCTTCTGGTGTGCTAAATTGTAAACTATGAAAGCAAAGCAGCTTTTTTTGAATCTGAGGCTCAAGCTTTTAATAAAGAGATGAGCTGGCTTCACTGTCGTGTTTGTCCAGTGATTTGCTGTTATAAATACTTAACTCATCCAAATTCATAAAAATAAAAAAAAGAAAGGATGAAGAAACCCGCTATTCTTATCTGCACATTTTATTAAAGCATGAGAGTAAAAGAGAACTTGTATTTTTTTTGGGGGGGGGAGTTTGTTTCCCCATTTTCACCAAGTCTTTTATGTTTGCAGTAAATACTCTAATAGCATTTTTAAATAAATTATTTAATTACTTTGTGTTTTGTGTTTTCTATTGGTAAATCTGACTTTTGGCTAAAATATATAAACTAAGCATTTAAATGTTGGCTTAGTATACCTAAGTAAATCAGTAATGACCACTATAATATTTAAAATCTTAAAAAAAAAAAAAAGCTAATTTGGCAGCTGTTGAAGTTGCTCTCCTGCATTTAAAAATTGGATTGTTGACATAAAAAAATGTGTTTTTCATCACATTACCCCAGTTTGCACACCACTCCTTGAAGTGAACAACCTTCTGACTCATTCAGGTTCTTAAAGTTACACAATTGTCAACACTGATTCCTGTGATAATCTGACAAGTGTTTAACGTGAAGCAGCCAGAGGCTCTGAGTGTAAGTTTCAGTGATGGAGTGTGTTTTTAACAAGTATATAATGGCAGGGCTGTCATAAAAGCCATTGACTTGTTTTCTTATTTCCTGCCAAAGCTGCTTTCTTTAAAACTGTACCAACAACTTATTACAAATCTTGGTATATTTATGTAAGACTTGATTTCCTGATTGTGTGTTTGGAGTAAAAACAAGCCATCTGAGTTTATCAGCACATCAGTTAATAACCCAGTGGTCTCTGCTGATTGCTGAGGCCCCGTTCACATCACTTTTTTTTTTCTTTCTCACACTCAAAAACTCAACATTAGACAACTTCTGCACCATTCATCTCCCAAGAAAAGGTTCCGTGTCATGTCTGCATTTAGTTTTTTAATAAATTCTATTCTTTATGGTAATGCTACTTCATTTTGGCTCACCGCTGATGACGTTTAGCTTGACAAAAGATAAATGCTAATCCTCTTTTTTTCCTATTTAGTATTAAAGTCATAAGTTTCCTTTTTGATTACAAATCAGCACACTTTCTTTATCTCCTTCTCACGTCTTTCCTTTCCTCTGGCTCTCTTTCATAGGAAATGTCACTGGTAGGTCCAGAGTCTCCAACAGAACAGGCAAGAAGGGTCTTCCAGTCATTCGATCCTGAAGGTAATAAGCAAACAAATGTTGCTCCTAATCTTCACCCTCCATCCTTCTTTTACTATATTTGTTTCTGTTGGGAGCGGTTCCCTACTGTATGTGTGAAGTATTTGACAAATCCTGGCTCGTGTTCTTTAATTAGTCCCAAGTTTGGAACGGCCACCAGCACAAATCAAGAGAACAACATCCTGGACCTGCTTTCCTTCTGTGTCTCCAGTTCCAGACCATTTGTGACCCTCACTGTGCCCCTGGCCTCCTCTCTGTTGTTCTGTTACATTCTTTAACAGGGAAAACACGGTTCTGGTTCTGTCCTCTCATCTCTGCTGCTGTTGTTTGACTTAGTGAGATCAGCTCCTTCTACAGCTGAGTCAACCATCCTGCTTCTTTTCTCCTCTCTTTTTTTGTTTCCCTCTTCTCTCCACTTCCAGGTGATGAGGGTGAAAGGCAACGGGAAGGACACTTTGAATATTTTTAAATAGTTAACGAAAACCAAAGAAGTATCTTCCTGCATCTGAGATGCGTTTTCTCATGAAAGAGTTGACCAACATCTAGAAATGTCATGAAAGGCCTCAGAGATGAGAAGATTCAGCAACAGGGTGATACTCCCGTCTGTGTTTCCTTACCTCGCCAACATCTACACAGAAATATTGCATTCAGGCACATTACGAGCTTCGTCTTTAACTGCCAACCACAACACATAAAGGGGGTTTGTTCACTGTGCTGCCAGATAGATCTCCTCCATTTATAGAACTGATGTCTCAAGTGAAATTTAAAAACGGCACAGAATTAACTTGATTAGAGCCAAAACAGGAAACAAGAGTGGTTGCAGGTTGCAACACAAACCACAATTAAGAGTAATATGTTGTTGTTGTTTTTTAATGAACAACACTTTTGCTCACATGATGAATTGTGTGATTGATTTACAGTAGTTGGCAATAAAAATAAATAAAGATACTCACAATGTACCCAACTGCTGGTGGGGAAATGTATATCTGGAGGCCCTTTGTTTATGTTATCACATGACCAACACAACTGGCTCTTGTTTGTCTTTATCCCTCCAGGTTTTGGTTCTGGTCGGTTGTAACAGTTTAGCATGACGTAATCTGTTCCAACTTCCTGACCAGGCTTTACTGTCTGCTTTATTCTTTCAAACCAGCAAATTAGACTTGTGCTTTGCTGCATCACTCCATTTGCTGCATGTTTGTGTGTCAAATAGATGCAACGACAGATCAGACAATATTTGGTGTCACACAGTCCTAAAATATCAAGCATCGAGGTTGAGCCAAACTCAGAGATCGCTACTTTCATTAAAACCCTTCTGTTGTTTTTATTGTTCCCCCTTTTTTACTTCAATATCAGGAAAATGAAAAAGAGAGCGATTTAGGAATGACAGGTCATTGCTGTGCACTGTTTTATCATTCTTGGCACCACTCATATTGAAGAGAAGTCAACTGTTTCTATAAATCACCAGTCAGAATGCATACCTTCATATTTCTGTGCTTTTATTGTGGAAAAAAAGCCTGCTTTCTCTCTTGCCTTAAATGGTAAAACTCACATTCTGGCTCGAAGCGTGGCGCTGCAGATTTCTTGAGCTCCATCCATTTTTGATGTAGTGTAACCCTGCTATGACTCACGTCGATTTTGAGGGGTCTTGCTCGCTCAGACAGTTTTGACAACAACAATGTAAACGAAACTCTCATATTCCCATGGCAAAGATTACCACCTTAAGCAGCCATCATCCTGCTCGCCATCTGGTCTTTCTGGTCTCGAGCAAATGTACACACATCTGTAACCTCAGGTTTAAATGCATATTTATGCACACATAAAAGGCCATCATACTGTACACAGCACACACACATATACATACAACAGTGCAGTTGAAACTGTCAAAGAGCCATAAATCTGTTTATGTCACACAGAGTTGGTACAGCTCCCTGTGTTGTGGAACAAGGATACCACACACAGTCACTCTACGGTGACCCACTCGCAGACCTCCCCATTCAGAGTGAATTTGTCACATTTCTGTCTGGTGTTTGTGCGCGCCCCCTCCTCTCACTGTCACTTCAGTTGATGAGGAATATCTGGTTCTGGAAAAAAAGAAAAGAGTCCCTTTAGCAAACAAGAACAACACATGTCGGTTAATCTTCTTCATGAGACACTCGGGTGTTTGTGTTTGGATCTAAACAACGGATTCCCATCGACTTGCATGCCACTGTTGCAGTGACACAAACCGATGAGAGCTGAATCAACCAAAAACCTGCTTAAACCACATGTTTTGCTGCTTAGAATTGCTCCTCTAAGGTAAAGCAATCACCCTTGTCTTTAAAATATAGGTCAGAGAAAAAGAACATCTGTATGTTTAGTAGAGTGTGTCAGATGAGTTCACTGCCAGTAATGTAAACAGTTCTTGCTCCACATGTGTAGTCAAGTTAGACTCTGAATGGTTAGCAAGTCTTTCCTTGTATCTCTTTCCCACTGTCTCTTTGTCTGCAGATAATGGCTTTATCCCAGAGTCTCTGCTGGAGGATGTAATGAAGGCTCTTGACCTCGTCTCCGAGCCTGAGTAGTAAGTTCTTTCGTGTTCATATGTCTGCATGCTTTAGTAAGTGCGTGTGTGCGTGCACAAGCACATACACCACCTGTAAAGTGTCTAGAGTTCTGACTCCTAAGTCAAGGCCAGGCCAGGTCAAAAGCCCTATGCTCACATTTCACTGCCGCACTACTATAAAGGCAGATTGTAGAGAACCCACCATAAAAAACTAGGAAATAGAAAAAAGGGGGATAATTAACAGCAAGAAAGGCTTGAAGAAATCTACAGTACTGCTGCTTCAAACAGGAACAGGTTGTCTGTCGAGGAACACTGAAGTCGTAGTGCTGCACGCGTGGGCTTTGGAAAGTAACCGGACCACAGGTCTGGTCTGCACTACCAGATGGTTAATAGATCACAACAACACACGGCAAGCAGGCAAGTCTTGTTTTTCATCTCACAGCCAGAGCTTTTGTTGGGGTTCCTGCAGGTGAAAGAAGTAGCATCTTTAGTGCAGGAAGGAAAGGATTTCCTAGGAGCATCAAAAAGCTCAGAAAGAATCTATTTGAGGCAAGTTTCCTTTCTTTTATTTATACCCATCTGACTGTTGAACCCATCTGAACTACAAGGCTTCCTATTGTTTTGCCACATCTGATAAATGATACTATGTAGAGATTTTAAAAGATAAAATATTGTTAGAGGTACAAATATTTGATTTGCTGCTAAATCTTTGTGGCATCTGTCATGATTCCAATAGATCCAAAACTCCTCTCAAATGTTAACTGGCTTTGTTAAACACAACAAAAAGCTCTACGCACAATAAGTGGCTATTATATCCCATCTACATGCAATTGTTTTCCACATTTGTCTTACAATAACATTTTAAAATTCAGTCCTATAGTGTATAAAAGCATAACTGTCCGAATCCACCATATCTCAGTTTGTTGTTGTTGGTGTTGTTCCATGTTTTCAGTTTGGTTCCATCATGCAGTCCTCTACAACCTTTAGAAACTCGGTTTTGTTTTTCGGCACTACTGTCTGTCTAATCAGCAGATAAATAAATGATGGTTCTCTTCTGCCTGTCTGGGTAAAACACTCTTTGCTGCCTTAAAAGGCCATTCTAAGCGGATTCTTTTTTTATGTTTTTTTTTTTATCAAGAGTGGAATAACAACACTGATCTAACACATAGGAATGTCTGGAAAAGGTATATTTAGTTGTACCACAGCATTCATGAAAGCATGCACACGCTGACCAAAACATGTACCAGAAGCTGACTGATGAGGGAATGATATGTTTGGGTCCTTCAGTTTGGCTTTGCAGACGCATTTTCCTTTGCTCCCCTCGGCTCGTCTCCATGCTTCTGTTGGGGTTTCTTATCTGGTGTGTGTTTTCTTTGTTCGTGCCTTTTCAGCGTCAGTCTGGTGAAGACCAAGCTAGATCCAGAGAACCTGGGTGTGATTCTTCTGGGCCCGTTCCTGCTGGAATTTTTCCCTGATCAGGTATGCGTCGGCGTAGAAATGAGCTTTCACTGAGCTGTGATGTGAGTGACAGCTTCCCACACATTCATGGAATGATATTCTGGTGTGAATCAAAAAGTTCCTACATGAATATTCATTTTCCTAATTATATGTTTGCTTCTTGGAAAGTTTAGAGACAGCTGAAAGCAACCTTTAATGAGATCGAACAAGTGAGGAGGATGGACAGAGAGCAGAGATGAAGAACTGTGTTAAAGTGATCAGGGCTTTAGAGACCCACCAGAGGAATGGCTCCGGACCACAAAGAATTACCCTACCATTAGCCAACTAGACACAAACTACACTCACACACACTCAACAGACGCACAAGGGACCAGGGGTGAGGGCTTGAGTTTCATATATTGGCATATAGAGACGAGGAGCTGGACGCACTCACACCCAGCAAGCGTTCTCTGCACTTTTACGCCAGTTTTCTTCGAAGCAATTTTGGCTGCTTTGCAGGAATCCGAATTGGACGTTGCAATGCAGAAATGAACACAAATGTTTGATATGTTAAATAGAAGGGTTTTAGTCTTCAGACCAAAAAAAAAAAAAAAAAATGTTTTGCAAATGTTTCATCACGTCTGTGCCATTGTGTGCTCAGTCTCTTTAACAGCACACCGGGTTTCCACTCAACTCTCGTCTCTCTCGCAGGATTCAGGAATCCCAGACTCATTTCCCATCTACCACTACAACGGACTCAAACAGTCCAACTACAAAGAGAGGGTAAGACGCTGTTTCATGTGAGGGGGGGGCGTTTTTACCGTTTGATTATTGCTAATGCTGTTGTTTCCTTAGTTATATTCCATCCGTGTCTCCTTATTACCACTCTCTTCTTTCCGTCATCCTTCACACACGTTTGCTCTCGCGTGCACACAGCATGAGGCAGCGGACCGCTCCAGGATAAACGCTGTCTGTTGTGAGCCTAATGGTGCGTCCATCTATCCAAAGACCCTGGAAGAGCCTTTTTATTTCTCTAAGTCGTTTTTGGCACAAAGACAACTGACTTGATAAATGTGGAAGCGTGAGCCTGTCCTGCAATTGATGATTGATGATTGTCAGTAAATGTCGTCAGTCACACAACCCTGATACCCAGAGACATCCATTTTTCCATCTGGCTCTGCTGTAAAGCCTTTCTTTCCGGCATTCCTACCTGTAGCTGAGGGAACGACGCCACATACGTGCCCACACAGAGACTCCTGCCGACATATGGCGCCTGTAAGGTCGTGATGGCAATTCCTTTTCTGATGGAAATACCAGACCCTGAAGCGGACGTCCTCTAAAGCTGATGTGTGTGGGGGGTTCAGAGAATCAGCTGTTTATTTGGATCCTGGTCTTTGATGTTTGCAGAGGAAGTCTTTGCACAAGAGTTCAAAAACATGTGTCCTGACTAATCGTGTGCTTTGTGTTGATTTTGCCCTTCTTTGTGCTTTCAGGTGGAGTACGTGGAGGGAACGGCTTTGGTTCTGGGTTTTGAGGATCCAATGGTTCGCACTGATGACACTCCAGTGAAGCGTTGTCTACAGACCAAGTGGCCCTACATCGAGCTGTTGTGGACCACAGATCGCTCGCCGTCACTGAATTAGCACTGGCACAAGTTATGCATACGAGTACGTCGATGGTCCACTACTGCTCTTCCCCTTCAGTGATCTAAACACAAAATATTAGTGGACTGTAAAGTTGAGCGAGACAAACAAATGAGACCATGACAACACTCAACTGTTTGTGGGCTAATTGTTTAAACCTAACCTTTTTTTTTTACGCTTTTACTCACATTTCCACACAAGTGCAAACTCACCTCTGCAGTCAGTGTTATGTATTCACCTTAGCTTGTAAATTAACACACGGGATGTTTGATGTGAATATTTAAAGAAAAAAGGGAGCGATTATTTATTTTTACAGCTCTGCTCTGTGCCGACGACCTCTGCTACAGTCCTGTAGCGGATTGAGACCGTTCAGAAAGCAAGCTAGTTTGGTTCAAAAAGAGTGAAGTGCTACACTGAACCACAGGTAAAGCCAGTCGACTGTGAAACACTGTTAACCCAGCTGCAGAACTGTTCGAGAGAAAACCAACCAAAGCCTTCCACAAACCAGAACATGCACTCACAGTCATGATGAGAGTTTACAGTGTCAAAGGGACCAACCCAGATACAGAAATCTGAACTGGAAGTTTTTTGGTGTTTGTAGGAGAGATGAAGTTGGTGTAGGTGCTCTACACTGGGATCTTAGCTTAGTGCTCATGTATTTATTGTCACACTCAAGCGTTCTCAAATAAACACTTTTTTTTTTGTTCAAGTGTTGTGCGATCTTTGCAGCTTTGAAATCTTAGACTTTCTTTTTATTTTTTTTTTTTCGTTCGGTAATTAGCTCATAAATATGTCTTGGCTCAATATGGTGCAACCTCAAGTTTCAAATTTGCAAGTACTGTTTGCATCAATAAATCACATGCAAACAGCTGTGTCCCAGAGGGAGTTTAGGTCAGTCATTAAGTAAATCTTAAAAAACTTTAGAGACAGAGTATAGCAACATTTCCACCAAGTACAAAGTGGAAAACTTAAATAAGGGCGCCAAAACATGTTTTGTAAATGAAATATGGGTCATTCCCAAAGAATCACATTAAAAAGTCATGTTTTATTCCTTTTAGACACTTTCTTGGGAGAAGTGTCTTTCTTGGCACAGTTAAGATAGCTTATTGTTTCTCCAGATTGTACCTTCAGCTCCTATTCAGTAAACAAATGTATTTTAATATTTTAATAAAGATATGTCACTCTATTACTGGTGCATGCCCAAACCGTCTCCTTATGAGTTTGTTTGGAGAGAGCAGGAGTAAAGGTACACTGTAAAAGACTGCTCACTACTGTGTGCAGTAATCAGTGCAGAATGACCTGCAGTCAAATTCTGATCAGAGAACATTGGCAGACGGACAACCTGAACAACGTGTGTGTGTTTTCCTGGTAACTGAATTTTATTGGGTGTAAAAACGGTGGAGAAAATGAATGCAGATGCAATGGAGCATATTCAAACCTCGATGCATTAGAGACCCACTCTGATGAAAGTTGTTTTTAGAATGTTCTTGTGGCTTTTATTTATTTATTTTTATTTGTTTTATTATGGAGGACATATTCAAAGAATATTAAGCTTAAACTTACTTTTGTGAGGATTTCCTTGTTAAGATTTTTGTGAAGCAGGACCCGACGAAAAAATACCAGGGAGGGGAAGGGGGGCGGGGTTGCTCTGGGCCAACACTACCAGGATTCAAAGGTGAATTTTTTAATGAACTGTTGCTGCTCTGCAGAAACTATGTTCTAAAGAAAACGACACAGTTCTTTTTATTTTGGCTAAAAGACCTTTGGGAGCCCTTTTAAAATGGATCATAAAATGACCAGAGTAGGTTTTTATAGCATTAATTACCTGATAAATGGTGTCAGAATAGATGTAACAGCTGCTTCATCTTCAATAATAACTTCGTCCTGTTTGTTCTTTTTTCTCTGTTCCAAAGTTCCTAAGTGTTCTTTTTGCAACCCGTTCTCCCTCTAAATCACTTTGCTGCTGCAAGAAAAGGAACCCCAGTCTGTAAGACATAGAAAAAAAGAGGAAGGGGCAGGATGGATTAAGCAGGTATAGTGTGTGGGAAGGTTTCCACTCTTGACAGGTCAAGGTTGGGTTTCCTCTCTTCCTCACCTTCCCACCTGTTTTCCATCTTCTGTCCTGACAGAAAACAGCCCAATCAGACTTTAAAGCGGCTCACTGCAACCTCCATTGTATGTAATTTACTTTAAGCCCGTTTCCCATAAAGCCAGGTTTAATTAAAATAAACCTCTGAGATCACACAGCACAATGTGTAGCACCACTTGTTCCCAATTGCAGACAGAGTAAGATATTGCAAGACAAATGGTCCAAAGAGCGCAAAGCTAAATATACAGAGAGAGCCTGGTGCGGCATGTCACCTCTGTGAGACGCTTTCAAAGCAGGATATCATTTTCGGCAAAGTGAGCTTGTTACCTCCGTGGTTTCAGGGGAAATGACTTAGTGTTGAGTGAAGTTTGGGGCCTGAAATGCCACAAACGTGTGCAACTTTACAGATTTCTGCCCTGAGTCGACATAATAATTAGTGCCATAATTACAAGAGATTGTTCTCAGCGGAAGGAGAAAATGCCTAAATCTAAAGGTTTCTTCAGCTTGTAAAAGAGGAAGTGGTTTAATTTAGTCTGTTTTAATGCACTGCATTTATCTTTTACCAAAATGTCACTTTAATGCCATCAAGAGATTTGGAAGGTCCCGGAGAAACGAGCTGCGCCATAAAAGGAGTCGTGACGCGCCAGCCTCCTTTTTGCGCGCTCAGATGTGGTTTGTGCTTGGTAATGTGTGTGTAGGGGGTACCGTTTATGTGGGGGCGGGGGCGCGACTGTGTAATCTTGGAGCGCAAACCTGGTGGTGTAAAAGGCATCGGGGAGCGCGCGCAGACATCCAAAGGCGGGTGATTGGGGAGGAACTTTGCGCAAAACTTCTAATCACCTGCACCCAGGAACATCGTGGTCACTCCAGCGGTGGGACAGTGCGCGCAGCTGGTTGTGTGTCGGGATGGAGCGCATCTGGGATTGTTGGTCTTCTGCTGGGATGTTTACGCTGGGGGTCCTGTCTGTGCTGTGGCCGGCGCCGCACGGAGTTCGAAGTTTTAACCTTTACGCAGAGCATCCTACTGTTTACAAAGGACCCGTTGGGAGTTATTTTGGTTATTCTGTGGACTTCTATCAAGCCACCAGCGACAGAAACACGTGAGTTGAAGCTGCAAAAGATGTAACCCATCATGCCCCTTACATGCTCCTGTTTACGCTCCGTTTGGGATAATATGTGGCCCAGAAGGGGGACAGAGGGGTGCTGCGTAATATGCAATAACTTTAGGCAGAACAGACATGTGTTTTGTGACTCAGGTTGTTCCTTTCCTGCATGTCTTGCATGTGCTGTGGTTTTCCCCTTGTGCCCACCAGGATCAGCGTGCTGGTGGGGGCTCCTAAAGCGAACACCTCCCAGCCTGGCATCGTTGAGGCGGGAGCTGTCTATTACTGCCCTTGGCCTGGAGTGTCTGGAACCTGCAGGCAGATTCCTTTTGATAATTCCAGTAAGTCGTCAGTTGGACATTTGCCTTTTCAAACTCATGGATCTGAAGTAATTTGCCTGGGGACCGACATAGTTTAATTATGTTCCCAAGAGTGATGTTTTCGAAATATTAAAAAAAAAAAAAAAAATCCCTCTGTGGTGCTCTTATTTTTTGTTTTGCAAATGAAATGTTTGGGTAGAAGTCAGCAAACAGCCAGCTTTAGTGGCCATAGGTGGCCCTGGATGCCCTTTGACATTGATAGACTAAATCCAGACACCTATGTGTCACGTAAGTGCGTCTACATAAGCTGGCACCCACGGGGTTGCATGAGAAAAAGAGATAAGACATGTGGATCCCATCAGTCTAACATCTGCAAGTTTGCAGATGCAAGTCTCCATCATGTGTATAGTTTTGTATTTTATCATCAGTGTCCAATCAGCTACCACTTTGTAAATCTTATTTTTGGGAAGCATGCTTTATTTTTGAGCCATCAGAATGTCTACTTTAAAAAAATGAAGAGAGGATGGTTTCAACTGTACACTCATGGGAATTTAGCTCCTGGGGGAAAAGGGGAATACTTTTGTCAGATCTATACTGTGTCTCCCCATTCCCATTCCATTGTCCTGTATCCTTCATAATTCCATCTGTCTCTTTTGCTTATTTGAAAAGAATTCTCAAAATAATTTTGGAAGATGATCAAAAGGAAAGAAACTGACTTGCTCCCCCAACGTTCATGGAAGTGAGTTTTTGAAAGAAAGGAAGAACTCTGAGAAACAAACTTGAACGAGAATTTATGCAGCAGAAGCTGTAGGCGCACATGACTGCTTTTGCAAGCTCTCGATTACTGTTCTGTTTGAACTGAAGGACCACTCCTCCTTCCTCATAAACTTAATTACAATGACTTCTCACCATGCCTTTCAGGGAGTAATTTCAGGTTTGAAGGATAAACCTTGCATGGGTAGTCATCAACAACCTCACCATGAAATATCACCCACTCTAAAAGAAAAAGGTCTACCACAATGCATGCAGATTTGCAGGCAATTTCTACTGACCCTGTGAAAAATTGCAGTATGAGAGGTGAACATCTGTTTGGACTTGACTAGTTTATGTCATAGATCAACTTCACATGTGGATGTTGTGCATATGTGTGAGTACCTGTGCATGCAAATTCTTCTGTGACATAATGCAGATGTGTCAGGCCATGCAAGTGGAGTGAGGAGAGAGGGGGTGATATGTTATCACATTTTTGATAGATTGCATCTCTGTGGTTTGAGTGGAGAAGTTTGGCAGGGGAATCTTATATTGATGTGTTTGATCTTTTCGACAGAACTGGACGCATTAGAGAAAAACTATATGGACGGTGTTTTATTGAGCAAAGAATGTCAGTGGTCTGATTCCCGATTCTTCCACATTATAATGCATTCTTGGGCAGGACATAGAAACCTCTTGTTTTTTGGTCTATTTGTCCAACCTGAACATAAAGTGTTAAAATGGTTAAATACTTATATAGTGCTTTTCTACAAAGATTAAGGACCAAAGGGCTTCATAGTCACAGTTCCATTCACCCCTGCACAAACAGATTCACACACTGATGGCTGCTCCGCTTCCAAACAAATCACCAACCTGTAGCCACTAGGAGCAATGCGGGGTTCAGTGTCTTGCCCAAGGACACTACAACACATTAGCAGGCAAGGAGGGAACCAAACCTGCGATCTTCCAATCAGAGATCAACCTTTCTACCTCTGTGCCACAACTACAGCCACATTCCAAATGCTGCACGTCCCCAAATGACCACTGGAGGCTGCTATCAAAAGAGGAACACTTCCCCATTAACTCCAATGTAAATATATATATATATATATATATATTCCTTTTCCTTTCCTTTCCTTTTTTTTTCCTTTCGAGCTACTGTATCTTAAAAGTTTTTGTTTAGCTATTACTAGAACTTAAATGTATACATAATTAGGGGCGTGGTTTTGATTGGCAAGTGGGTGGACCCAATAAAATATTCACCTTCATTTGTCCAGGTGTTTCCATGTGCTAAATTGGACATAGGAAACTCCGGTTTATGTGCCCGTCCCAAGTCAGGCTTCCTTTCCCCTTTCTGAATCCTATGGAAGACATCATAAAGGATAGATTCAGTGCACATTTTTTGAGCAACAATCTCTCTGGCTGTCTAATCCATCCATCCGTTTTTTTAAATGGCACTTGGTCTGTATTTATTGTGTTTCTATGTTTTCTGTGAATTGATGTTAGTGTGTTTGTGTGTACATGCTAAAACAAGGTGTTTAATGAAGACAGGTCTAACTAAAGCAAACCAACTGGTCCTGAAACTATGATGGAAAATTTCTACAACAAGCAAATGCAAACTTCCAGTCTGCAGTTTTACTGTAATTCCACTATCAAAGGAAACAATTTGTTCACATAAACATGTGTCTCTGCGTCAGTCCTTCAAATGTTGTTGTTTTTATGAGAGAATAGAAAAAAAACCCTTCATATCCTGTCGAATGTCAGGTTCTGGGGTGTTTTGAAGTGTGTTTACTGGCCTGTTTAAGATGTTGCTGGTTGCTCTTGCTCATTAGGGAAAAATGCTGCAGACCACATAGGTTCAACGTCAGCAACACTGGGGAGAACATCTGTCCAGTTCGATGTTTCAGTGTTACCCCTGCTTTCCTTTTTGTTGTCATCAGATAACAGAATGATTAAGGTGAATGGCACCAGAGAGCCTCTGGAATTTAAGTCACACCAGTGGTTTGGGGCGTCTGTCAGGACACACAAAGGAAAAGTAGTGGTGAGTATACACAATAACCTTTATTTAACTCTTCAATACCCAACACATTTAAGAGTATTGTCCTCGTTTAGAATCTTGGTTTGCCTGAAAGTTAAAAATACAGACCTACCACTCTTCAGGCATGTGCTCCTCTGTACCACTGGCGGACAGTGAAGAGAGATGGGGAAAAGGACCCTGTGGGGACCTGCTATGTGGCTGTGCAGAACTTCAGCGCCTACGCAGAGTACTCACCCTGCAGGACCAGTGAGTAAATCTGCAGGCTCACCTGCCTGCAAATGTCTTTATCCTTGCTCTCCAGTTCTTCCCACCTTCTCTTCCCTTTTTACTCCCAGTATTTCCAGTTGCCTGATTGCATCTCTGAGTCTTTCAGCAACATAGAATTCAAGGGTGGGCATGAACTTTGCTCTTTCTATTTCATTTTATATATAGCTATATAGCTGAATGAACTACCGTATAAAGGCAATACAACCAACAGTCAATGAAAGATCCAAACCTGCTTTTTTGATGTCAGAGATACCCCCCCTCAACAGATAAGCTTTTCTGATGCTGTACAAGTCGGCATAGTTTATCAGTCTCTCACTTCAGCCCTCTTCTTCCTGTCATCGCCTCTGTAAATGGGATTTATAGGATGCCCCCCACACATCCGCGCAAACCTCCTCCTTTCCCAGCTCCAGTTCTTTTTCTCCTTCTTCTTTGTTGCTGCATGTTCTCAGCATGAGCAGCGTTATGATAGTTTACATTTTAAGTTGTCATTGTTATCCTCTTGTGTCTTGTGAATGTACATGCTCTCTGTTGTGTTTAAAAAAATGAGCTTAAAATAAATACAAAATCCTGTGTGAGAATGCATCGGTTCAGTTTTGTTGAAGATCTCTGCTTCTGCTTGTCAGCTTTGAGTAATCAAAAGTAGAGTAATCACATTTTAAATTGAACAGTTTGAAACAAGGGAATTATTATGAAATTATTCTGATTACTTCTCAAGAGAGAGCAAGTGTTTCTTTACGGTGTGTTTAAGCAGGATTTTTTTTTACCACCAACAGCTTTTTGGCTTCATCTTCGCTTGGCAGTCAGACACTCGAGCTGTAACGGAGTTATTGTTTATGCTGCAAGTGCGCTCATGTAATTTACGCATCATTAAGCTTCACCTCAGGGTGCCACTAAAATGAGGAAGAATTTATGTGCGCGTGACACCTTGTGTGTTTGTATGTACAGTCAGATGAGATCACCGAAACACGAAAGCAGCTCAGGAAATTCACGTTTTCAAGATTTTTGACCTGGTTGTTGAGAGGGTTTGTGTTCTATGGACATAATGAAATCATGAAGGATTTAAAACTTTGCTTTTATATGAGACTGACAGTTTAAGAAGGCAACAAAACCGAGGGATTTCACTGTTAACTAGAAGCTATGATTCTGCCAATCTGCCATTTTTCATGTTTAGAGAGTAAAAAACTATTTTTAGATGTTATATATATGCTCTTTATTTTTCCCTTCTTAGCTTTGGCACCCTTTAAGGAGTAAAGCACAGACAATCAATTCTTCTCTGATTTATTTAATTTTTTTTTTAATTTGGAAGCAAAAACATTTGACTAAAATAGCCTTTATAATAGCAAAATCCAAGTATCTAAACTTTTAATCTTAAATAAACTAAGATAGAACCATTTTATGTGACAAGCAAAAATACAAAAAAACACATTTTCAGATATCAAATCAAATATATTCATCAAACAAGAAGAAAGAATTAATTTGCGGAAACAGTTTAAAGGTCCTGTTTTACACATTTGAAAATGTAAGGTCTTGTAATGTAAAGTATGCTATTCTATAGTGTAGGAGCTCTCAAAAAATAGTCCAACAATGTCTAGCATCCAGAAAAGCTCTGATATAACGCAGTGAGAGATCTAAATAAGATTATCTGTACTAGCCAAACTGAAGATCAATAACTTTAAATCAATGTTAAAACAAATGGAGCCAGCAGAGTGAGGCTGATGAGTTGTGAGGCTGACATTTTTAACGTATCATGTCTTCATTCATCTAGATAATAGATAGGTTACTGACAGACACCTGTCAGTTCAGTCAAAGTTGATGGTATTATTGTCAGGCATAGAACTGAATATATGAATTTTCATATTACAAACAGTCATAAGTATCATGACTCATTGAGCAACTTTAGATGAAAAAGCCTGATTTCATTCACCAAACGGCAGCACACTTGGTTTTAATTTTAATGCGAAACCAAAAAAGAGCAGATGCTAAAAGTCTCTCAGGCAGACAAACAAAGGCTGTATTGAGTTTCAGAGAGTTCCAAAATAAAGTCAAACGTTAGAGTGCTGTTTAACTTTGCCTGTGTGTTTGTGTCGTGTTTCAGATGATCCAGACCCAGAGGGACAGGGGTTCTGCCAGGCTGGTTTCAGCGTGGATTTCACCAAGGTGATTTCACCAGGCCCCCTGGAAATAAGTCCAAAATTCCTAAAATTCAAAAACATTTCTTAAAAAAAGCAAACAATCTGTCCATAAAAAAATGAGCTTGGCAAGAATTCTTATATTTAGAAAAAAATATATTCTCTGAGACCTATTTTCTTAAACTAAGACTATTTTGGTATTGAAAAAGTCCTTAATCACGTTATTTTTCCTACAAGACAGAAAGACAAAATTCCGTTTTTGCAGCATACATCACTCCATGCATCACCAATGCAACAACCTGAATGTTCATACATGAGACTGCCATCTTAGATTGATGAAGCCTTTCAACACCATAGACCCACATACATTCTTTTGCTGTATAGCCTGAACCATAACAAATAGTCACATTCTACCCTTCTGCACAGGAAAATGTCATTTTTTGAGACCATGACTACAGAAATCATATGTGCGCTGACACACATGGACAATAAAAAAGACAAATTGATGTCATGTGATTTGCCCTAACTAACTGCCTTCTTTACAGGAAGGAAGACTGGTTGTAGGAGGACCAGGAAGCTTTTACTGGCAAGGTAACTTCCAAACAGCAGTTTCCAGTCCTCATTTGGGGGTTTTTCTTACAAAGATTTCAGAGGAGCTTTAAATGAATGAAATGAATTCAACAGTCAGATCAGCCCACACCAACTCAACTGCTAAATCAAGTGAAATGTGTTTTCTTCTCCTTCTTTCTGTGCCCACTTCTATTCTTACTTTCAGCCCCCTACTCCTCTGTTTGAGGCCTGTCTCTGGCTGTAGAGTTACAGGAAGTGGGTGTTTGGCCACTGTAATGAGCTGATGAGGGGGTAATGAAGTGTGGAGGAACTGCCCCTCTGTACAGTCATACAGCACAGAGGGGCTGGATCATTAGGAAAAAAGACACTTAAATGAAGGCTCTCCCCTAAATTAATTCTGAAGAAAAATAATACCATGGTTTATTATTTTACTTCTGCCTATGTCCGGATTTTTAAAGTTGTTTTTTTTTAATGTGGATTTTTTAATTTCTACTAATCCAGGATTTAAAGTATGAAATAAATTATCTCTTTAACAGCAGAGGAGCAGGCATGAGGGTGGGCGATGGAGGAATAGAGAAAGTGAGCGGAGAACTGATAAGGAACTGCTAAGGTGATGACAGAAACACGCTGGTTCAGAGGGGGAGGAAGATGAGAAGGACGGGAGTGCTTCGAAGAGTCAGAATGAGAGCGGAAGATGAATCTCCTGCTTGATAAAGGCAGCGCTGAGGTCAGCGAGGAGGAGGGATTATTCTGTGTAGCTGGAGTGTGACATGGAGAAGCTGCTGAAGTGTGGCAGTACTCCTCCATCCTCAGGTGTTTGGCTGTTTATCTGGGCTTTCTGAATGAAAAGAGTCATTGGTGAGGAGCAATAAAGTTAATATTGACCCTTCCTTTCATTCCACCGCAAGATCAGTCAATCTGTAACGTGTCTTTTTTTTTTCTTAAATAGGAAATTAAAGACTCACTTCAATGAAAGTCATGTTTTTTGGGGGGTTTTTTTGCGAATTTTTAAAGAACTACTGCCGCTCTCCAGTATGTCCTAGAAAACAAAACAGGTTTTGAAATTTTTGATTAAAACCCCATAATTATATTTAAGTGACCACTGGAACATTCTTAAATAATGATTTTACATGTGGTAGAAATTTGGAAAGCCCATTTAGCATGTATTTGTCCATGTTAATTAGTGACATTTTATATGTCTCTCTATAAACTAAAGAGGTTTAAATGGCTTTAACTAACTAACTTGTGCTAATGAACTTATTTGCATTTTCTATTAGTTAACTATGACTACGCTGTGAAACAGCCTTCGACAAAAAAAAAGAATGAATCACAAAAGAATATTTGGGAAATTTGAAAAAGCTGCTTCCCTCTGCTTTGTGATTTAGTGTTTAGAGATGATGCTGTTGTAACATGTTGTTTAATAATGAATGCTACACAGAAGACTTAATGGACTGTCTGTGCCCTGGCAAGGCCGTCTGCCTTCGGTTAAAACACTTCCCTCAAATGTTTATAAAAGCACTCAGCCTGGATTTTATGGCGTCTAACATACTACAATTACCTTCAGCCTGATTCGTCATAAAAAATAAATAAATAAAGCTCGTGAGTACAAAGTAGTTTTCAAATAAGCAGTAGTGTCTCATGTGTTTGTGTTGGCAGTGAGCATCGCTTATCAGATAGCAGCTTTATAATGAGCCAATGCAGTGATGTGTTAGTTTCAGAGACAAACTTCGAGTGGAGGAAGAGGGGATAGAGGCGAGGTTAAAGGGCACATCTTCCTCCCTGTTGCTTCCACTCACACATAAAGAAGAATTTATGGATGGTTGAGGGCAGCCATAGATTAAAATGCTGTGTTTGTTTGACCTTTCATTCATCAGCTGAGAAAGAGTGTTGTTTGGGCGCACACAACCATAATTTACATTTCCCCCTGTGAGGGAATTTTACCCTTGTGCTATCCTATGATTCCACCCTTACATTGACGTGTTATTCCTACCATGACAAAGGTGGATAAAGGTGAAGGTGATTTCATGTAATCTATGGACACCAGTGAAGATCACATATTATTGAAGAAAAAAGGTTCAGCGCACTGTCTAGTGGGGTCTAGATGACCTCACTCCCAATGTTAATGTACCTAGGATAGCACAAGGGTTACGGGAGCATTGGGGCATTGGTGCAGCTGTTTTTCTGCAAATTATGTGCAAAAAAATTCCATTGGGAGCTCCTCGATTCAGCTGTGGCGCTATGCATCAGTCAGCTCCAGCAGAAATCCCCAACACAATGAGTCTTTGCCATTGTGTCCAAGCTGAAAACGTAAGTTGTTGCACCTTTTCTGCACCAAATAACTTTGTGTGCGTGTGTTTGTGTGAGTGCAGGTCAGGTGATGACGACCGGAATAGCAGAGATACTCAACGGCTACTCCTTAAAGGCGGTGCTGAGACAAGTTCCTGGAGAGAAAAAAACAGCAGCTTCTGATGACATGAATGACGACAGTTACCTTGGTAACAAACTCCTCAAATCAGTGCATCAATATCTGTTTTGCTCCTAGTTTAACCTCGGTGCCGTTTTGTTTTCAATTTAGGTTACTCTGTTGCCACGGGAGAGTTTACAGGAGATTCTGAACAAGGTGAGAAGGCCAACAGCTTATTTCAACAAACCACACACAGCTGTGGAGGAATCCCTGACTTATGGCATCAGCAGCTGACTGGCAAAAACACTGCATGTTTGCCTCCTCCCGAATATTCTAAGGCAGCAGTGACTGATAGTGAGTGGTCGCTGCTGTCTTCTGTTAGATGCAGTAATGAGAACTGTCTCTGTATGTCTGGGTCATGACCTCAGCGGGACAAGGCTTCAGGAACCCCCCCTCAATAGACGGGTTTCCTGTCCTTCGTTTTGACTGATTATAGTTGAACACTGGCAGACCCTGCAAACCTCCACAGGTCAAGAGACCCTCCAGGTTCTCGTCTTAGCTTGAAATATTGGGTGTAAAGAGATGCAGCCACTCGTAAACATGACTTTATAAAAATAAAATAAAAAGCTTTGGGGGAAGAGCTGTTTTTTGTTTAAACTGTGTGGCCATGAAAAAAAAATGCTGAAGTTGCAAATGTTGAAAGTTAAAAACCCTCTCTTATTCTTTTTTTCCTTTGCTGTATAATTAAAACACACAAGCTATTTTCTCACAAAAGTGTCCCTTTTGATGAAGGAAAAGAATACGGAAAACAACTGCCACATTATTGTTTCCTGCAGTTATTTGCCCCCTCTTCAAACAGCCTTACCACACAGTCTATCACCAACATGACATTCCGCTCCTTCATGTCACTTTACTGCTCAGCCTTTGGTGGGATCTTCAGCTCCTCATCTTAATGTCCCTCATACCAACCCTGCAAAGACCCCAATCCCCCTCAGGCACAACACATGTCTTCCACATCCACAAGCCCACATGTGCTAGTGGATGTGTTGGGTCGTAGAGCAAAGTTTGTTGCGGTCGTGTTCCTTAAAACCTCCTCAGACTGGAGAACTGGGACTTCTGAGTGGAGACGAGGCTGAGAATTAGGCTGGTGGTTGAGCTAGAGCCACATGGCAGGAGGGACTTTATCTCCTCTCTCTGGGTGGGTCTCTCTGATCGTCTTCACAACTGCTATCATCAATCATTGTGTAATCAGAGTCTTGACTACTCAATCAAAAACACTTGGAGGTGGGATGGGCACAGAATGGAACTTAAAAGAAGTTCATTTTTTTATTCCCACACAAATTTAAGTTGGTTTGATGTTTTACAGAGCTGATAGCTGGAGTTCCAAGAGGAGCACAGAACTTTGGATATGTGAGTATGGACATTAACTAAGACAAATGACTGGATTAGTGGTAAATAATAATAATAAGACCAACACTAGCAGCAGTAAGGATTTTAAACTCCAACTTTAAAGCAAAAATGCTAAATATGGAAATATCTTTTGCAAAAACAAAGTCCTCTGCAAAGGGATTTATATTACTTCACTCCAACATAACAAGCAAATATGGAAAATACCCTAACTGAAATATTAAGGTGATAAACATAGATTGTATAACATTACAGACAATACTATCTTATATCATGAGGACACAAACACAACTGAGACACTGACACCCAATGATAGAATCTAATTAACAATTAGAAATCTTTGAATTTTTAAACATTTAAAGTGAATCACAAATATTGATCAAAAATCTTTTATCATAGTTATGTCATGCTGAATTATTTTAAGATTACTTATTAAGTGTTAGTTCATTTCTCTTTAATCTATTTCTAAGTTACTTGCCATCAGATTGATCTATTGTTACTGATTAAAACAACTATTTAAAAGGTCTCCCCGGGGATTATGAACCTGTGCTCTTCTGTGACGATCTCCAGGTCTCAGAGGTGAAATGATTGTCTTGCCATCACTCTGGTCTTTAGTTCTGGAGTTCTTGATGGGATTCAGGTCTGTTTTCTGGCGGAGAAGCTTCAGAAATGCTGACATTCTTTTCTTTTAACCATTTCTTGACCTGCTTGGCTAACTCTTAATGCTTTCCAGGACCAGGTTTAGTCATTTATTGCTCTTTGCTTTCAGCAAAAATTTAATGTTTTTCTTTTTTGTATTTACATTTTTCATAAATTAAGTTACCTTGTCTATTGACTAAGAAAAAAATACTAAAGCCTAAATATGATAAGTTTGGAATCGAATTGTTTTTCTTTGTATTATTACATAAAAGTTTCTTGTTTATTATAACTTCTTTTGATATAACCACTATTTATTTTGATGATCTGAAAGGTTTTATTGGGGGTCTTTAGAGCTATAGGCTTTTCTCTGGTGCATGTTTCTGTCAGGACATAATTTCTCAGTTAGGATCCATTAGAATCAGGCCAGTGCAGACTTAACTAAAATAGCTCTTTAGAGATGTATACATTATAAAAGTCATTCAGGGACTATGATAGATATTTAGAGACTAAACTAACATTTTTAATGAGTATAAAATATTTTTTTATCTATGTCTTCCTAAGCACCAACAAAACTGAAAAGTTCAGCCAATGTTTAACAGTGATGCCGAATAAGCAGCACACAACCAGGAAACCGCTTTAACTAGTGTATTTGCAAATTATAATTATTGGCAAGTAATTTTATTTTTAGTTTTTATTTATAATAATCACAATATAAATTATTAACTCTTTTTTGATTGTTCACATTTGTTGATAACATTTCATTTTCATGTCATTTCCATAAGACACAAGACAAAGTGGAAAGACTGACTATGATCTGACATGCACATGAATGTCTCTGAACGGCTACAGCAGCTCTGCTCATGTGTCTTTGTGTAAACTTTAGTTTGTCGTGTGCTTTCTTATGGGAACGTGTCCCCGGGGCTGACTGTTTCAATCCTCCCTAATGACACACAGCTTCCGCTGCATTTAGGGGGCAGTGACCTTACCTCACCCCAGTGACCCTTTTAAATGCACACAACGTATAACCTGCAGTTTAGCCACAGACTCACCACAACAGACACTACCACAGTCTGAGTCTAATTTCTGAAAAGGAGAGCTGGTGCCACAGAGGGTTGAGCTCACAGTGGGCATACGTAAGCCACGGAAGAGGCTCCTGAGGGGCATGCAGATCTGGTCGGGTTTCCTTTTTGGTCAATACGGCATATTTATTCAATATTTTAGTTTACACATCGTAATCTGTCTGCAAGTTTTTGAGTGATCAAGATTAGCATGTCTCCTTCTGCACATGTGTGTGCATGTAGCCCCTGGCTGTCTCCATGTGGTTGTTATTTTAGTTCTTATAAAGGAATTCTACAACACCCCCCCCCCCCCCCCCCCATTTAACTCTCCCAGTAAGCAATGTTAGAATGGGGGCAGCAGAGAAAGACGAGGGTAAGGGTGCAAAGATGGAGGCTGTGGGGGAGGGCAGAATTTTAGTGGAACAAAAGCTGTTTTAGCTGCAGTTTTACAAACTCTGTGTTTTCCTGTCTGTCGAGCTCTTTGATGTTATTAGATGCCCTAAAAACCAGAAAGAGTTGGTGCCCTGAGGAGTGTTGGTGTAGGTTCGATACACATGTCCCCTGCAAGTATTTTGTGGAGGGAAAATACTAAAACCATATAACCTATATGCTTTTAAATCTGTTGTTTTAGAGATGAAAGTACCAAATGTTTCAATAAAGAACGCATTTACATGACAAAAATGCACTTTTTTTTGTAAAAGGGCTCTTTGAGTAAACGAGACAAAAAATTAATTTTAGGTCTACAGGAGATTACATTATTGCACCATGTAAGCATGAATTTATTTTTTAGGATCCTTTGTTATGTTTGATGGCCTGTCTCACATGTTGCAGGTTGCCATCATCAATTCCACTAATCTGACCTACATCCAGAACTTCACCGGAACACAGGTATAGGATCACCCGCACATCTGGTTCTCAGTGTGTTGTAGAGCCCAACGTTTTGACTTTTCTGTTTGGTATGGGATGTCTGAGATCTGATGTATCTTAATTATTAAGGATTAGGGTTATAATTCAGAAAGTTTGTTTCATTTTTGGTCCCCCAGATGGCCTCCTACTTTGGGTACTCGGTAGCTGTCACTGACCTAAATGGAGATGGGTATGTGGAGATCCACTCTTTGATGTGTGCTGCTTCTGTCTCTGCTTATTGGTGTGTGTCTCCTCAGGACTGATGATGTACTTGTTGGAGCGCCACTTTTCATGGAAAGGGAGACAGAGAGCAAACCAAGGGAGGTGGGAAGGGTGTACCTGTACCTCCAACTGGCTCCGCTGACTTTTTCCAAGCCAGTCATTCTTACCGGCACATACACCTTTGGCCGTTTTGGAACAGCTATAGCACCTCTGGAAGATGTCAACCAGGATGGATACAATGGTATGGTTACAAAAAACAGCCCATTAAAGTAATGAAAATTTGGGAAAGAAAGACTAAAAGTGCTCTCATTTGTTTTGTGTTTAATGGGCCGTTCATTTTCTAGTTAAGGAAATCCTTGTAGAACCTGTTGTTTAAGAAATCTAAGAGCTGTCAAGGCAATCAGAAGTGTGGCTAGGAAAGGTGGTAAGTGTGTAAAAATGCTTCATCCTGTGACGTTGGGATTAAAGAGATGCATGTTTGAAGGAGCTATTTTTACCTCACCAGATGTGTTCTAAGATAAAATAATCTGCAAGGGTTTTTGTCCTGCAGCCCGGAGTTCATTCCTTTTCCATGTGTTTGTTTTAGTCTCACGTTGATTGGGGAAAGACACACACACACGCATGCACTCAAAGCCTGGAGCAGAAGTGCTAAGCTGATGCCCGCTAAATGCCCTCTTAAAGATGAATGAAGGGATGCACATCTGGTCAGTGGATGACATCAATCCCACTGTTGTATTTTTAATTTATTCAAAGGCAGAAGAGAGTGTTAATGTGCATACCACACCGTTAAGCCCCATTAACCAGTAGATCAATAACATTTGGATCAATATTACAGCTTTTTCTGGGATGGAAGCATCAATCAGAAGCGCTGGTTGTCAGTGACAGTCCCAGAGGATGAGTGACACAAAATACTTGCTGATTCAATGAGAGCACGGCCATGTTTGTGGTTGATTTCATTATACTGGATTATAGCAGAGTCGTCATAGCAGCTTTGTGATCAAGGCTTTCAACTGTGTGTTAACTGTAAACCTGCCCGCTCTGTAAGACATGATTACCAACAGATTCCTTCTTCTGACACCTCCCCCCACAGAAAGGACCACCTCTCCCAGAATTTCCAAAAACAAATTCATTCTGTCATCTTCATTGTCTTGCTGACTGTTCGCCGTCAAACTATTACAATTCAGCAAATGCATTTTTGCCTCCTGTTTAGAATTTTCAAACAACCAACATTGGTCCTCTGTCACCACTCATCTATTAGTTTAGGTGTGTGAGTAAGTCTCCTGTAGTTCGGGCCTCAATGAGCTCAGTGGGTGTTCCACCCGTTGTCTGCATCATGTGGGATGATGTTGAGAAAGTCTATGAGCGACATCTACATTCTTTAAGATTTCAAAAAATATATTTTGTAAAGACATATAGGCAGACATGGACACGCACAGGCTCATTTGCACACTAGCATACACACATGGTTGCATTTATCCTCTTTACCCCACAATCTGCTTCATGTGGAACCAGTTGTTTAGACTGTAAGAGAGGGGTCTGGAGACAAACAGGATGTCTAGAGGTATTTGGACAGTTACAGTACTGATGGTTGTCTAAAGGCAGTACATTGTCATGGATGGAAATATAGAGCTAAAGAAGCAAACATTTAAAATGTTTTGTTTTGTGTAACAGATCTATATTTGTATAACCTTTAATGTCAATAATATGTTACTCCTACTTATTTATTTTCTTATTTTTTCCCTCTAATATTGCACAGATATATTTACCTCTGGAAATATTTGGCTAGAGACACATTCCTTTTTTTTAATCCTAAATCTGAGATTAAAGTGCAGATAATCATTTATTCTCATAGAAAGTTTAAGATCTACTTTGCAAAAACAGGCCATCCAGAAATAAGTCCGAATTTCTTAAAATTTGAAATGTTAACTTGAAATGAGCAAAAACATGTAGTGTTGTAGTGTTAAAGTTGTGTAAAGAAAATGGTCTTTCTTATTTTAAGAAAAAAGTGTAGTCACTAAAGACCCACTCTCGTGAAAATCTTGTTTCTTAATGTGTTTTTGGAGCATTTTTCTCATGATGGAGGACATATGAAAAAGAATTTAAGATTAAAACTGTACTTTTGAATTTTTTTGATTCAGATCAGGATGAATCAGGAACAGACGAAAAAATGCTATTTGACAAAGCTTATTTTGTGAAGCAGCAACTACAATGGATGGGTCAAAGTCTCTGATACATCGACTTACAAACAAATAGATCCATGTACATTTTTGTTTCCTTCGTCTGAGCTAGCATCTGGCTCAAAACTGTACGGCCGGTTAGCTGAAATATTGCGCGCCATTTTTGTTGCATCGCCAATGTTAGGTTGGGGTTTTTAAGGAGCTGTAAGATAGTGGGAGAGAGTGCAAATAAAGGGATGATGGGATATCAGCGGAAGCTTACTTCTGCAGCAATAGTTCCGCCAATAACCCAAAGGCCATTTTCAGATGAACTCCTGCTGCTCTGCAGAAACTATGTCCTAGAAAACGGCAGGTTTTTTGATTTTAGCTTTTGATAAGATTATTTTTCTTGCAAAATAGAAAATAAGAGAATCTTTCTTGAAACAATGCTTTTTTCACTTTTTTAAGATTCTATTTTACATTCTACAGTGCTTGCTTAAATGTCCAGATTCTGTCCCCTGTCATCATTCTAATTAGTCATAGTGACTCTACAGCTTTTTGCTCTAAACGCAGATATTGAAACTGTTGCCCAATTGTGAGTCTAAAATATTCTAAGGCTCTTTCACATTAGGGCAGTTCAGACCAAAGTTTGGTTTCTTGGATGGTCCATTCACTTGGCAAGTGTAAAAAATGTTAAAAGAATACAAATTCCCTCTGGTCAGATCATGATTCAATTGCAATGGAGCACTGTTTACCCTCAGTATGAGTACAGGTCAACTATCCAACTGTCCCAGGAGAAGACATAACAAAGCAGTAAGTGCATGTATCCAAAAACAGAATAAATCACAGAAAATTTGGAACATGTCTTGTTTGTAAAGGTAATGCAGTGAGGAGGTGAATTCAGTTATAAATGAATGAAACCAGAGGGCCAGAAAAACTAACCTCTAAGGTGGTTTTTGAGAAAATATAATGTTTTTACGTGTCCCATATGATGCAAAAGATACCGGACAACAAAATATTGTTTGTGGCAATAAGCCATACGGTCTTGTAATGCACTGGCGAACTGTCAAGGATGTACCCTGGTATCGCCCATCAGTGGCTGGATAGGCTCCAGCAACTCCATGACCCTTAACTAGACTAAAAACAATGCAGGAGTTTTGAAAGGTAATAAAACACAGTTCTTGTGTACAAGTTAAATACATTAACTGATCTTGCTTATCTGGTACAGCTTACCCTGAAAGGGGGCTTTTAAAAACTAAGACAAGCAATATGTACTTTGTTACAGTGTTCCTTTCCAGTTCAATACATAAATACATTTTAGAGTAAAACACTTAACTTTTTTTTTTGTTCAGAACAAAAACGTGCACTGTACCTGAGCCACCTCAAGGCAGATAAGTGAAGATAAACTAAGGAAAAACTGAAAAAGTTAAATAAATTGACATAAAATAGTTAAATAAATAACTGTCGACCTCCGCTAAAAAGGGTCAAGCACTTTTCCATCTTCTCCCTTCGTCTTTCTTTAACCTGAATGTTTTTCCCTGCTTCTGTCTCTGAGGGGCCCTCAACCCGGCTGATGTCTAAACCATGCATCTATGTGTCACCCTTCAGACGTGGCAGTGGGCTGTCCATTCGGAGGCCAGGACAGTGGAGGCAGAGTGTTGATCTTTAATGGAAACAAGGACATCTTAGCTCAAGGGCTGACCCTGAGCCAGGAGCTGAAAGCAGCCCGGACCTCCAGTGGCAGTTTGCCTGGGTTCGGATTCACCCTAAGAGGAGGCCAAGACCTGGACAACAATCAGTATCCTGGTAAATACCAATCATGTCAGCCCCAGATATCTCAGATTTCTATGTTACGGTCAAAACTCCCTCAAAACCTTGCTTTATTTTGACTTCACTTCTCCTCCAGACCTCATACCTCTGTCTTGACCTTCACATTTTCCTCAGGCGCTCACTCACTACCATCTCCATGTTCTGGCTTATTGCTTTCCCCATCTTCTCTGGTTAAGTCATTATACAGGGGTATGGGACGTGGGCCATGAACCTATTCTGCATCCACTCTTGAGGGATTTATGGTACTTCCGAAGAACATGTTGACTGCCTTTTTTTTTTTGCATATACCCTTAAACCTTGAAAGAAACAAAGGGAAAATAATGTTTTACTGGCTTATTTTCTCCCTAATTTATAGCCAGTCTGCTCTCATGATTATTTTGGCTTTAGACTTGTACAGATTAGAGTGAAATGTAAAAATGGTTTAGATTTACCTTTTCTTTGCGTCCGTGCCATTTCCCTTCTCTTCCCACTACAATAATACACGCTCATTCCACAAACAAGCGCACTCAGAAGTTCACGTGTGTGGATTGTGATCAGTTTCACTGGCGCCTAGGAAGTGTGTGTTCACAGCGTGTGCCAGGCTCAAGGTCACAGTCAAACCTGTGCCGTCCACATCAAATCAGAAGTATAAACAACACTAACACACACAGGGATTGCAGGTTCAACCGGGTAAGAAACTCACGGGTGGCAGAGCTCTTAGCCAACACACACATACTGTACAAACATGCTCAAATGTGCAGCCTTTCTGTCATTAGAGACGGAAGTGAGAGACACACACACACGGTCTGTCGTTTGCAGGCTAGTAAAGTTACACTGTTCAAAGGAAGCTGGGGTGTTTGATCAGGGTTACAAGAGGACTGCACATGCGCCTGCAAAGGCCTGCTGGAGCGGCCATATGGTTGCATCAACATAAAATGTCATTAGCCAACTTCAGAAGGGAAGCTAGGAGGATGAGCGAGCTCCATTTATGGCTTTAATAGATTTACATGTAAAGATTACATCATGAAGTTGCACTTGAGTCAGAGCCTGCAGATCAAAAGTGGTGGGAAAATCATGACAAAAGAGGCAGATGAACCAAAAATCAATATATTCCTTAACAACTTCATTATGAGCATCTGCTTTTCCACATAGCTTGACACGGGGCTCGTTGTCACGGGGCCAGGGTCATTTGTGTATCTAAGGGGTCAGCATGCTTCAAGATGCATCTTTGACTCACTTAACAGGTCAAAGGTCAAACTTTGACACTGTCAACCACAACAGTTTGCTGAAAACTGACAGACATGTACATGTTGGGGTTGGTAATCCCACACAAAGCCCCTATCTTATTACATTTTAAGCGTTCATTGTTTTCTATAATGTGTCACCATCTGGTCGCCTTTTATGGACTAAATCAAAGAAAATCTGGAGGAAAAAGTTTTTACTCCCTCAAAGGCACAAATGGTGCCACGGCTGAAAAAAAAAAAATAATTCAGGCTCTGCTCTGCAGCTATAAAACAGTATGCCTCAAAAATGTTTAATAGTTTGCTGCTCAACAAAAAGCCCCGTAATTAACCCACACATGATTTAATTCAGAAATCCACCATCCAGTCTCTCTCACAGGCTCTTTTCCCACTGTGTTTCTGTGACATTTTGACCTTTCCTCATTAGGACCAGCCCCCCTGCAGCTAAACAGGCAGTTGCAGCAGACAGTCAGTGACAGCTTGTCTAAATCCTGGATGATTGTAATGTTTTCCCACCCTAGTTCAGACACCACATTAGTTGAAACAGCTCAGCTACCCAGACCATCCTATCCACACCTTGAAATGCCATTGGTGTTGGCCCACACCGTGTGGATCAGCTATAGCCAGCATTCCTCCGCGCTCCTCAGATCAGCAGCGGTCAGTAAGCTCTGCTGTATGTCGCAAATGGGATTTACATGGATAGGAAAGTGGGCCTTTATTTGATTTTGAGCTCAACGCAGTCATGTGTGCACTTACATCTTTGCACACACTTAACCCCAAAGGTGCCCCGTGCTCCAGTCGGTCTCATGTCATGTATTGTTAAGTGAGCAAACACTGGCGCTAGATTTAGCAGCAACCATCATCTGTCAAAATGACATATTTGTGGCAAGAGGCAAACTACAGTTCCTACTGTAAAGAATTTCAGTAGTGAGGTGGTCCTGCTCCCTGAAGAAAAGCCACCTTTGATTGCTTTCACAGATTGTGGTTTAAATGCAGAGTACATGATCCTCCGCTCTTGGTATTGATATTATACCTTTAACGTATTCTGCAGGCTTTCCTATATTTCTCAATGGAAAAAAAAAAACATCTTGGGATCCTTTTTATTTTTTTGTGCTCACTCAAACACACATAAATGCAGGGTGACACACTCGTGGATCAACGTAGTTAACCTCAGGGGAAAAGGGACAAATGTTTCATGTTGCGGTTCCAGAGGGAACTCAGAGACTGCGTCCAAAGGCAGAAACAGATGTGCCTCTCTTAGATTCAATTAGTCGTTTCCTTTTCAAATACGCCACTGAGGAAAGGCAAAGAAAAGGTCTTGAAAAGTGTTTAAGTTAACTTTTTCACGTGCTGCCATCCTCCACAAAGCCACCAAAGCTTTTTTAAATGCCGGTCGTGCAAAGAGTTCATTGATCAAATCAGCTAAATAGATCAAGGAAATTCTAATTTAATGAAGGCTTATGAAAAAATGTGTAATTATTTAAATTAATTTGATAAATTCGATAAAGAATCTCCCAGAGTGGCACGAAGATTTTGTATCCTTCACAGGCCTAACAACTAAACTTCCTGCTTCATCTGGTGGCTTTTATGCATCAAAAGGTTCTCCTCAGTTTCACATTGTTTTAATCAGCATTTGTGTTAGGGGAGGTGTGTGTCTGTGTGTGTGTTTTGGTGCGGCTTTGGTTGGTATGTGTCCCCTGACCACAGCCATTAAATTCTGTCTCTATTTTAAACATTCTGAGCCAATTAAAAGAGTGTGTTCATCACAAAACCCATGAAAACAAATAAAAATGGCACAAAGATGAGATCTGTTGCTGCTCACAATTAGGGATCGGAGCTGCATGGGCTGTTGGGAAATGCTGTTGCCTAACAAATGGGTGATGTGAACTCTCTGGGATACAGCACAGGGTGTTCTTGTACATGCACGACACAAAAAGACACAAAACACTGGATTTTTGTATTTTAGTCATGTTTGAAACAAAATACTTGATGATATCAGTTTGTCAGGTCTGCATCCCAGTCTTAGAGTGTGTGTGCATTTTACATGTGCGGCGTCTGCGTTTGATGAAGATTGTTGGAGACCCTGAAATCAGTCCCATCTGTGGCGCTCTTTGAAGCTCACTGTTTCCCGTCTCCCCTTGCTCTCTCTGTCTCTCTTTGCAGATCTGATTGTGGGGGCGTTTGGCGCAGATGAGGTGTCAGTGTACAGGTACAAGTCTTGAAATAGAGACTGATGTTTGTCACATTTGGGTTTCTCTGTTGACGTGTCATATATGAAGGCTTGTCGCATGTGTGTCTTTGTGTTTTGTACGTACGCAGGTCTCAGGCTGTGGTGTCTGTGGAAGCCACGATGACGCTGACTCCAAAAGTCCTCAATCCTGATGATCGACAGTGTCTCCTGCCTCAGACTGATATCATTGTTACATGGTAAAAAAAAAAAAGGTTTTCCTTCCTCTTGAACTGTATTGTGCATTAGCAATATATGTATGTGCCTCACATTCAAATAGGGGGAGTGATAATAAAAAGCCCTGCTATTTTAAATAACACAAAGAATTAGGGGGTGGGTATCCCTGCCAAACTACTGACTGAACTTTACAAGTTTATACTTTTATTTTATTTGATTTCTTATTTATCACAACTGGTTAAAATACAAATATGTTCAATTGAGGCTTTTTATGTCAAACTGTTTTGCATTGCAGTGGACAAAAGCAGAACTTTAAGTTAAAAAAATATTAATTCTTAACTGAAAAACTAGCACAAAAGGAGTTTTTTTTTTGTGCTCAAAATAGTCAAAAAATCAATTTTAAAGAAAATTAAATCAATACTACATTTTTAGGTGATCCTTGTTTTAATTTTTTTGATTTTTTAAACTCCACCTAGTCAAGAATTTAAGCATTAACCCGATGCCAACAGTTTTTAAAGAGAAGTTTATAATAATAATAATAATAATTAAAGCCGCAAGCGGCGTTGTATGGCCCGCAGACGCAACCCGCCTTCCACGCCCAACTCTACGCACCACCGCCGCCCTCAACGCCCTCACCGCCCTCACCGCCCACCTTTGATGAGGGATAGTAAAAGAATAAGCTAATAATGCTAACTATGCTAATCATGCTAGTTATGCTAATTTTGCTAAAAGTGCCAGCATAGTGATCAGCATCATCAACTCGCCCGGAAAAACACATTAGCTAAAATGCTAATTATGCTAACTATGCTAGCTATGCTAATGTGGCTAAAAGTGCTAGCATAGCGATCAGCATTATTAACTGATTCAGAAAAACATATTAGCTAAAATGCTAATTATGCTAACTATGCTAGCTATGCTAATGTGGCTAAAATTGCTAGCATAGCGATCAGCATCATCAACTGACTAAGAAAAACACATTGTTTAAAATGCTAATTATGCTAACTATGCTAGCTATGCTAATTTGGCTAAAATTACTAGCATAGCGATCAGCATCATCAACTGGCTCGGAAAAACACATTACCTAAAATGCTAATTATGCTAACTATGCTAGCTATGCTAATGTGGCTAAAAGTGCTAGCAATGCGATCAGCATCATCAACTGACTCCAAAAAACACATTGTTTAAAATGCTAATTATGCTAACTATACTAGCTATGCTAATGTGGCTAAAAGTGCTAGCATTGCGATCAGCATCATCAACTGACTCGGAAAAACACATTACCTAAAATGCTAATTATGCTAACTATGCTAGCTATGCTAATGTGGCTAAAAGTGCTAGCATAGCGATCAGCATCATCAACTGACTCAGAAAAACACATTGTTTAAGATGCTAATTATGCTAACAATGCTAGCTATGCTAACAGGGCTAAAACTGCTAGCATAGCGATCAGCATCATTAACTTACTCAGAAAAACACATTGCTCCATTGGTGAAAGCTATATGTAATGAGTTGACAAAAAACCCACTTTTTTCAAAATGGCCGCTTTTATGTTGATTTTATCTCCATAGCAACCATTTTATGTTTTGTTTGCCTCGGGAGGACGAACGGATTGACGTCAGTTTCGGACGAATCGGGAAAAGTAAACTTTTTGTTGTCCTTAGCAACAGTGGTTTTATGCTAACTACGCCCACATTCCTTATATGTCCTTGTCCAGTGTTTTTCAATGTATTCAGATCCAGGCATAAATGCATGCATTCAATTTTCACTGTATTGTATTGAAAGGCATGGGAGTTATAACAGTGCGCCACTTTGCTAGCTCGCCACGCGCACGCCGTTCAAAATCTACAACTTCTAATTCCAACATTTTTTCCACAGTAGCTTGCCATTGATGCCCAAAAAGTTTTGAGATGATCGTTGAAAATTCCAACGACAAGTTTACGTTTGAATCAGATGGTAAAGGTGTTTTTTATAGAAAATTCAAAATGGCGGCCTTTTCCCGAGGTCAAAGGTCGACGAAACTCCAGAGGTGATTGTAGACTTATGCTAGGGACAAGCCAGTCAAATTTCGTGAAAATCGCTCGAAAAAAAGTTCATTTTTCCATATTGAGTAAAAACGCGAAAATCTCAAAATGGCCGATTTTGGCACAAAATGGCCGCCAAACCATAGGTCGTGTCGCCATCACGTAATTATTTCAAACGTTTGATTGGATATATCCAACAAAGTTATCTGGGTTTCGTTAGCCGATTCGTAAAAATAAAATCCGAAATTTTTTTTTTTTGCCGAGTCAGCACTTTTTTTTGCGATCGTTTTTTGCTTACCACGCCCACATTCCTTTATCGATTTGTTTGTATGTGACATCGTTTTGTTCAGTGTGGGCCAGGGAATCGCATATTTCAATTTCAAGACATTCCGATAAAATATGTGCGACCTAGCTAAAATCGTGACGGTTGCGAATTCGCCACGCGCACGCCGTTCAAAATCTACAACTTCTAATTCCAACATTTTGTCCACAGTAGCGTGCCATTGATGCCCGAGAAGTTTCAAGACGATCGAAAAAAATCCCTAGGACGAGTTTTCGTTTGTATCCATTACTAAAGGTGCTTTTTTCGGAAAATTCAAGATGGCCGCCCTTTCCCAAGGTCAAAGGTCAACGAAATTTCTCTGGTATTTGTAGAATCAAGCTGTTGGCATCTGTATCCGATTTCATGAAAATCGCTCAAACAAAAGTGTCGTTTTCCCATATTATCAAAAAACACGAAAATCGCCATTTCTCAGAGTTTGCCACAAAATGGCCGCCAAGCCGTAGGTCGTGTGGCCATCCCATAATGATTTCATAACTTCTTTGGGATATCTCCAACAAGTGTGTTTTGGTTTCATAGCTCTACTTTGAAATATTTTTTTTTGGCCCCATAAGCGATTTTCGGCCCATTCATTTTTTTTACGGGAACGCTCGCCGTGATGTCATCATCGTGGGAGGGGTGACGTTCTCTTTGCCGAAAATTCATTTCACATTTATCCTAGGTGTGTGCCAATTTTGGTGAGTTTTCGGGTATGTGGCGGGGGTCAAATTTGAGCTCAACGGATCCGTTAGAAACAAGAATAATAATAATAATAATAATAATAAACGAAGCAAAAACAATAAGAAGTTTTTTCCCCAGGGTGCTTCCTATGTATTTCAATGCAGCCAGTCTTTTACTATAGGCTGGGCATGTCTTTTTGGCTTTAAACCCGTCCTTTGAGGGCTTTTTGGGGCTTTTTCGTGTTTTTGTCGTTATTTTTTGCGACTACAATTTTGTCGTTTGTGCGTTGGTGTTGTGCGTGTGTGTGTTTTTTTTTGTTGCGTTACACAATTGTTGTGTTGTTTTGTGCTTTGGGCGACTTTTGACCCCATTTTTTGGCGTTTTGACGCGTTTTTTTGACGTTTTGGGCTTTTTGAGTGTTCGACCCTCGTAGCAGTTACAATATGGTCCTTGCAGTTGTGACTGCTGCGGGCCATAATAATACATTTTATTTATATGGCGCCTTTCTGGGCACTCAGGGTCACCTCACAGTACAAAGTATGTAAAAACATAAACATACAACAATAAAATTCCAGAACACAAAATAAGTTAACAGTTAAAAACAGCAATTTAAATATTATGAGCTAAAAGCATGACGGAAATGGTTAGTTTTGAGGTGTTTGGAAAACTGAGAAAGTGAGTTTATCCCAAAGCTCTGTTAACTCCAGAGGGGCAGTTGCTTTTATCTTCACCAAAGGTCATTTTATAGGTAAATCCATGCGGGTTTTGCCAAATAAAACATGCAAAGATGTGCACGCTGCCCTAACAGACAAACTCAGGCCCTTACAAGCTGCTCACTTTGTCACTTTAGACAACAGCAATCCACCACTCTCACACAACCTGGATAAAAAAATGACATATCTCCTCACTAAAGAGTGATCTTTTTGTACACAAAGTATCAAGAAGAAATGTTTAATTCTTAGAAAAAGATAAGTCGATTTAGAAAGGAGAATAACTGGAATACTGCAATAAGTAAACATGCTACAGGGAATTTTTCAGCATGGAAATCTCAATATACGCACGGACTCATTGTTTCTCATTTGTTTTGGGTTTTTTTTCACTTTGCTTACTTCTTTGGTGGTAAAAATGAAAGGAACAAGTTGAGGAGAGCATTCAGAGATAATCATACATTGAGAAAGGAATTTTCAAGTGTCAATTTTTGCACTAAATTACAATTAAATTACATTTCTGTCTGTGTATGTCGTGGTGAATTCAATCTAAATGAGTCAAAGTTTTAAAAAGGCACCAAACTTATGAGGCCCATGACTGTGCTCAATCTCATAAAAATTGTTCGACTTTGAATTCAACATTCAATGGCAGACAGGACAAATATTCCACTCTTAGATGTCGCTCATCACCCAAAAGCTGTTTGCCTGTTACTTCTGAGCAAAAATGTATCAGCTAACTGAAAAATAACCCTGAAAATTCAGATTTATAGGACCCCTGCATTTAATTTAAGACTGCATAATACTGTTTTGATTGTCTCATGGCTCATGTGGGAGGCAGGCTGTCTTTGAACTGCCTCAGGGTGAGTTTCATTGAGAGGAGTTGGTCTGAAGGTTCTTGCTGCTTCACCGCAGTCTGTTGTTGGTCCAGATCAGTTCTGCTGGGATTATGTAGACGAGAGACACGGGTTGGGCTGCCTGCCATCGTGGTTTCTGAATGGTGGTGTGTGAGTATTGGCAGGGAGAGAAAAGTGGGAACTGGATTTGGGTCAGATCAACACAGAAGACCAAACTGAGTCAAATTTATCTAAGCAAAACTTAATTTAAATAAATGTTGTGGTCAGTTGTATGCTATCAAAGAAAATTGGAGTTGTATGCAAATCAAGCGTCAGCACAATTAATGGATGCCACAGGCACTTGCGTTCGTGACGGTTGAGGATTTAAAACATTTCAGACAAAGAGAACCGATTAAAGGTTCAGCTTTAGTCTACAATAGCACTACCAGTAAATGTGACTCACAAAGCAGAGCACTTGATTTTCCTGAAAGCAGTAATTGACCTACAGTCTTTAACCTTAGAGGTCGTGAGACACAACCGGCTGCGGCCCCGACTAAACCTCGATGAAGTTCAAAGACTCTTTTAATTGTCTGACAGAAACATTTTCTCTGTATTTCAGAACTGTTGCTGAAAAAGTGACAGTGATATGGCGACATTTACATACAACCCAACTTTAATTCATATGTTTTATTTAGTGAAAATAGCATTTTGAAACTACATATAGTTTTAACCAAGACAAAACACCTGCTTTTGTGTTGTAATTTTCTCTTTTAGAGTCTAGATTTAACACTTCACACATTTTACACATAAGTTAAAGGGAAATCCTTCATTTTCCCACCATCTCTTTTCATTTTTGGAGAATAACTTACATTTGCTTTGATTTACATTGATATTTCAGGTTTACCACTGTGTTTAATATTATATTTTCTCTAAAAGTCACATAATTTACTCCATTATTTAGTTACGATACATGCGAGTTTTAAAGGCAAAATGCAGTTATTTTCATTTCATTGCAATTTAGACTGTTGTGGATGTATGAGAGCCTTGCCAGCAGATGGATGTCCATGTTTGGATGAAGATGAGAAAAAGAAAATCAAACCACAAACATGTTTATGCAGCACTTAATTGGTATCCTCAGTAATTAAATATATTCATTCCAAATTGCTGCACTCAGGGTTAGATGAAACATTAGCCTGGAGAGAAATGAGGGGAAACAACAATACGAACAAAAGCATGGCTAATTCACCTCTGCCAAAACTGCAAAAAAGAAAGTTTTGTTCCATTTCCAGCTCTGATTTAACATAAAGAAGAACATTTGTAACTTAGTGAAGGTTTTTTTTTAATCTAACCACATAAACATGTATTTCTCTAGTTAAACTAAATCTTTTTATCAGATATTATAAAGGTGTGCGTGGTTTATTAAAGTTGAACAACAGAGGATCAGGCAGGGTATGAGTCTACTGGCTGGACGGTGGGCCACAGATGCATGTCGAGGAAAATTACAAAGAGTAATGAAAAACCTAGGCTTGTTTCTGGGCAGCATGCACTGAAGGGACACACGGAGCTTATTAAAGTCAGACCTTCCCAAAACTGTGAAACACACACGGCTGTGCACAGGCAAACATGAAGCCAGCTGGAGATCCCATAATCTATAGGAGACATTTTTATTTTAAAAATTAAAAGGGAAAAAAGTGTTTTATTACATCACCTGACATCTGCACTGCACAGGTTTGAATGTAACTCATCAGTCCTGTCATTTTATGAGGATGCTAATTATTAACAAACAAACAAGTACCTCAAACATCTGCATTCTGGTTGGGTTACAGTGTGAACTTAACCAAACGATATGTAATTACATGAGGTCATTAGCATCATACCCCATGTGGCTGGCTTCACTGTAGAGGCTAGAGTGTTACCACCAGAAACTTCCCCAGATTACTGCCTATTAGAGATGCAGGCCTCCCTGTCTAAGAGCCACTTTCCTGCGCTTGATTAACAGTGTGATAACGCTCAGAAAAAGCACACTTACATTTACAGTAATAAACAGAGAAATAGGGGAAATGCAGAAAGGCTTCCCAGTCTCCCATGTCTGTGTCTAATGCTGGGGCCTCTGTGGTAATTCCCAAAGCCCACTGGATAACAGGAAAGAGGAAATCCCTCACTCCGTCAGTCAGACATTCAATTTTTTTCATAAATAAATCTGAATAGGCTAATAGGAAAGTCAAAGTAAACAAAAAGCATAGATTTGTGTAATGTGCAGCAGGTGATTGCATTCTTGTTCCTTTTTTAATTTCTGATAATGGTTTCCTCCAGCCTGAAAGTGGAAGTGTGCGCAGGAGTGAGTGGCGTGGAGATCCCCACCTCTGTGGGTAAGTGACTGCACTCTGTTAACTTCTTTACCTCACTTAACCAGAAACTGTAGTTTTCCAGCTAAGGAACAACACCAAATCAATGATTATTCATGCATTTATTTTATTACGCCTGAATTATTGTTACAGTCTTTGTACTTGTTTGAGCCAAAAGGATCTTTACTGCCTCGAGGCTGTTCAGGCGCATCTTTAAACCCACACCACGCGTTTCAAACTTTTAGAACACCACGCATGGTCAGCTCCCACATTAGATTTCACTAACCATCTTGTGCTCTTAGATCATCAGATCCAGTTTTATTAGTTATCCCTCGCACACATTTTAAAACTAGAGGAGAGCGAGTGTTATGAGCGATGGCTCCTAAGTTCTGGAACGCTCCCTACGTTCCATTGAGTCAGCACAGGCTTTTAAATCTCACCTGAAAGTCCTATTACTTCAACAGCCTATTAGGTATATGTGAGTTTTTATCTTGGGAGAATTCTGTAATTTTATCTTTTAGCTTGAAAGTGTTTTACTTCATGTTTTATCCTGTTTTCAGCAGTTTTTATACATAATTAAACTGTACTTACTTCCCTAGTAACTGTCTATTCTCCATCCTTTTTTCTTTCTGCCTTCTGTCCAGATCTGAGAGCCGAGCTGCAGCTGGATTGGTTAAAAGGTGCCAGGGGTGGAGTTAGGAGAGTTCTTTTCTTGGACACCCAGCAACCCCATCACTCGGGGCTCCTAAGGCTCGGTTACAACCGCCAACACGCGTGCCTGAGCTACATGATTTACCTAAGAGTAAGCAAACCACACCCACTGACTAGATACAATTGTGAGGTTGGCAAACTGTTACTGCAACTCTTGAGGGTTGAATTGGCTGTTTGACATAACTACAGTTTTGTTTTGTTTTTTAAGTAAAAAAAAACCCACTATGTTCTTTTGCAGGAGGACGATGAGTTTAGGGACAAACTCAGTCCCATCTCGCTGGCCCTGAACTACAGTCTGGCTCCACCTGCTCATGACAAAACCCTCCCACCTGTTCTTAACCAATATAGCAGCACCTTCCTCCAAGATAATGTGAGTTTAAGATTGTGTTAGTTGTTGTGGTGCAACACAAACATATATCCCTGAGCCATTTGATCATAGGGATACAAAAAAAAGGAAACAACCTCTAAATGAATTAAAATGTAATAAAAAAATGGGACATTACAGAAAGAGGAGACTTTTTCATCTTATTACTTTTTTCTTACACATTTCGGTATCTGTGTAGCTATTTCTGCATTATCTGATGAAATGTTTGATAAAATTGTCTTTAAATAATCATAAGCCATATTTTTATTCAGTTTGGAGGTCTAAATTGCAGCACTGAACCACCAATTACTTCTATCAATCTTCAACTTTTCCTGTAATAAACAGCTCACAAAATCAAGTTAAACACCAGAGCTGTGCTACAAAAAAAACCCTGCATGAATGTAATTCAGACTAATCAATGCTGTAAATAAAATGGCCTGTTGAGAACCAAAAAAAAAATCAAGCTTTGGAGCAGCTTCACAATGGGAATGCATTTTCCAAACATGAAGGCCTGATGGAAAGTATGCCCTCCTTTGATTGCTCTGTCACTTCAGGATGTGTTCAAATAAATATTTCAGCCTTTTAAGTTTTCCAGAGCCGAGTTTTGGGTTGCAGTGAGTCTAATTTTATATTTTTCATTCCACTTCAGAGTTATGTTCACAGACTTCTGAATCATGCAGGATTGCAGTCTTTCATGGAAGCACACTATTTATAGTTTTTAAACAAATGACTATGTTTTTCATGTTTCCATTTGCCTACATGTTATTGTTAACACACCCACAGGTGGGGGGAACCCACAGACAGGAGGCTTTGTTCATATTCTTTGTTAATAAAAACAAATCAGACCTTTGGCCAGAGCTGCCTTAAGTATTTCCTGAACTAAAATGCACAACATCTGCATCTTTGATTGTCTGGCTGTTAAATTTTAGTCTATTTGGGAGTTTGAGATTATATTTAGTGTTCTTAAGACATTTCCTCTCTCCCTGTGCCCCTCTTCCTCTCAGGCCTACATCCTCCTGAACTGCGGTGACGACAATGTTTGCATACCCGATCTCCAGCTCTCTGCCACCATGTAAGGCCAATCGTAACCTTTGACCCTAATGTGTGCACGTTTCTGCATGCACGCAAAGTTATTCTCCAAATAACCAGCAAAGCTTAAAAAGAATGGGGTTTTCCATGTTATAGCCACATGTGCAGGAGTTTTTGCAGTCCAGCGTGTGTTTCCTGCTGCATGACTTCTCCATGTCAGCATTACACAAACATCTTCTCATCATCTATTTGACGGGCTCACACAGGCTCTTTTTTGGGGCTCAGAGGGGCTCTTTCGCATTCCCTGCAGCTGATTGCACACAAGCACCATTTTAAATGTGGTCAGAGTTAAATTTGCAAAAATCCTAAATCCATTATATTATTGCAGCAAAGCCACACATTTTTATCTTTCTGTTTTGTTCTCTTTTTCAACACAGGGATCGCACAGAGCTGGTGATTGGAGATGACAATCTGGTCATGCTAACGATCACTGCAGTGAACCAAGGAGAAGGAGCTTATGAGACAGAGCTGTTTGCACTGATACCACCAGAGGCTGACTACATCGGAGTGTCTCGCAGAGTGGAGGTAAATTCTCATTGAGTGCTATTTTTCCAATCTTTAACACTTGTAAATTATTTCCCTAAACCTTTATCAAATATATGTGATATATCTTACGGAAAACACCAAAGAGTGAGACTGCTGTCATTAATTTTTCCCACAATTTTAGGCTGTGACTTCTTGGGTTATTTTTTTATCAGACACGGTTTGTGTTTTTTCACATACCTGACATGTTTCGGCTGAATCACAATCCACTCACATTTAAATATGTGAGTGGGGATAAAGATGAGCTAGTCCTGCTCTGAGTTGGGTTGGTAACATTACAAACCCTTACTAATCTGAACAGCTCACTGAATGAGGGATTTTTAAGCCTAGGTGGTCACAAGCAAACTCTCATGCTGAGTTTTTATGTTGATCTAAATACAAAAACTCTAGTTTTTGTCTCTTGTAAGTAGGTAATTCAGGTTTCAAGTTAAGGCTCAGGAAGGATGGATGGTTCCAATAGAAAATGAAAGACTGAAGCTATTTCCTTGTTTTCGTTTCCAAGTTCCAAACAAAAAAAGGGGTCTTTCTGAGGCTGCAGTTGCAGCGCTGCGTCACATCCTGATATGTCTCTGCAGCGTGTTTGTTTGCCGTGATTACGGAAAGACCATCAGCCGGATCTGCTTTGCTGGCAACAGCCCAAAATCTCCTATAATGATTTACAGGCCACATTAGTGAGCGGGGAAACGGATAGGGTCAGCTTGTGCATGCGTGTGTGTTTGTTTGCACGTGTGCGTTTGCTCTAATGAGTGTGTAATAGGGCTGTTTGATAGATGACATTGTTCCTGTCAGGGCATCCATCACTCCACCTCTTTTGTTTCTCCCCTCTTGCTGCTCTCTCAAAAGGAAAAACGACGGCCTCTCATATCCCAGTCTGGTTCTTGTCTTTCACTCCAGCCTTCCATTTGTCTCTTTTTTTCCCTTTTATTTGATCATTGTTCTGTTCCTCCAGTCTGTCTCCATGTTAAACTGTGACTACAAGATGATCAATGAATCCAGGATGGTGGTGTGTGACCTCGGGAACCCGATGGTGACAGGAACAGAGGTGAGTTCTGACGCCGAAAACAGAAGAAAAAAAATGCTGACACTACTTCATGAAACATTCATGCCTCCACTGCTCTGTAACCTGTCAGGTTTAATTCATATAGACTGATAGTTTCCAAAGATCGCTGATCATCACCTTGACCTTCAGCCTTTGCACGCACGCATGATAATAATCCATTTAGCTGCTGCCTGTGACACGTGTAGAAAGGTTTATGAAATAAAGATCAGTCTGACATCAAACTCCACCACTCTGTTGTGCATAGATGTGTGAGCTTGTCTTTCAAAGATGTCACGAGTGGCAGAGAGGTGGAACACGACGTTCTGATAAATCAATTATGTGGTCATGTTTCATAGTTTGGAGGGGGGGGGGGGGGGCAGCTTTAAACACCCTTGCATGTATTTCACTCTCGGGAGAGGCGTGTGAAAGAGACTAAGCATGTGCATTTGTGAGCTCCTCACCAGTCCAGATGTTTCCCATATTCAGCCCCCCCTCCAGGCCCACCCCCCTCATGCTGTTGGACATTCAGGAATCATGAGCTTATGCAGTACATACCTCCACGTACCCCCCATGCACGCTCTGCTTCATGAAACAGTACTGATGGTCTCCGTTCATTCCCTGTGCTGCATCACTGGCAGATCAGACTGATCAATTTATGATTGAGTACTTTATGTGTGGTCTAACTCTGGCGGAGGTAATGCTGCTGTTGTCGGTCATAAACAACTTCCAGACCAGTCACTATCATTTGAGGAAGAGGTTGGCCCGACTGCAGCTGCGCAGACGGCTGCAGTTGAGTGATCTTGTGCTTGTTGTCAATTTCATCAGTGAGCAGATGAGCGGATCAGACTGTTTACATGGATACAGACTCATGAGAAAAAGAAAACATGTTTTCTCATGATAATGTGATAGTAGATCTCGTTATATCACAAGACAAAACGCAAAAATATAAAAAATATAAGCAAGGCAGGCCGTTCTCTATATATGTAGTTTCCTGTTCTTAATGTAACATTTAGCTTAATGGAACCACAAATGTAATGACTACATCAAAATTATCATGGAAATTTGGGTTTTATAGAATAAATCATTGTCCGCCGTTAGCGTGAAAGCTTTTGCTGTGAGTACTTTAGCTTCTGCTTCTGGACTAACCCCTTTTTTTCATTTGTGAGGCTCATTGTTTCACTTCATCAAAGCTATTTACACTAAAAGGATAGCTGGGAACCTTCCAAGAAGTCAACAAAAGCTATTAATTTCATACATTTTAGTTGTGTTCATAAGAGTTTTGACGAGTAAAACTTTAAAAGATTTTTCTGATCATTTATTTTAATAAATATCAATCAAAACCAGCTGCCTTTAACAACAGGACCACAAATATTGCTTTGTTGCTTGACTTCTGTTCTGTGGCCTGTCCTCTCCCCTTCCTCCCATCTGTAACAGGAAGCTGGTAGCGATGACTCTGAACGACACATTTGGTGGTTGCTTCTTTAGATCTCCGTTTCCAGTCCCCCTAATGTATCCCATAAAGATAGCTTCACTTTGTAGTCATTCACCCCAGCCTCCCTCCCTCCTTCACTCCCCCATGGGTCTGGCTCTTGAAGCTTCACTGCAAGTCTGCATGTTGTCATCTACCTCACTGGACCATGAGCTTGACCCTTTTTTTTTTTTTTGCAACACAGCTCATGGCATATGTATATAATATGCACTTATGTTGCTATGTAGACTATGGTGATCTAAACTCTGCACATGTTTTGAGTTTTCCTGGAGGACAGGGGGATTTAAACCAAGCTGAGACAAAAATGTAGCTGTGGTTTTTAAGTATGTGGCTGTAGTCTGGCTTTTCTCATGTTTAGGAGTTTTAACACAAACTGCATAATGTTTGATATGGTATTCTGAATATTAAATTAACCAACAGGATCTGATAGCTAGAGATTTTACGTTGAGTTTTTTATGTCACACATTATGTTTGCTTTCAAATGCATCTAATGTCCATGCATTTTTCACTGTCATTCTATCAGTTTTTCATGCTTTAACTGAGTTTTGGGGTTTTCTTTTTTTTTTTCTGCCCAGCTGTCTGTTGGTTTGAGGTTTTCGGTCCAAAGGTTGGAAGATTCGGGACCAGAAATCCACTTTGAGCTGCAGATCCACAGGTGAAACACCCACCAACACTCATGCTTCCCCCTAAAGCCTTCAGCCTTCACACTTGCAAAGGACTTTTCTTGGGATTTGTAGAAAGAGATCCTGTCTGTCCCGATCCCATTACTGTCTGCGGTCACGTGAAAATAACCGCAGCGATAAAGAAAGACAGATTGCCCAAAGGAACTGCAGGCAGCAGACGGGTTTGACACAAAATGCTTACTGTTTGCTTCATCGCACTTATTTCGAAACATCACATCATTAGATGCAGCTCTGGGCAAGGGGAAACATTTCTCAAGTCAGCTGAACATAGAGAAATTATTTTTAGTCATGGTCTTCACTCAAACTCTTTTACAGACTCATTTCAATGGTTTCTACAGCTGAGAGGAATGCAGAGCATTACAGCGTTACTTTTAAACAGAGTGAGCTTTAGTTCTGTTGGTAAAATTTAAACAAGGCAGATCATTGGACATAAACTGCAATGTGTCAAATGTGGAAAAAGAGAATAAATATATTTAAATTCTATAAAAAAAAACATTACTATTTCTCACCATGTTTCCTTGCAAAAAAGCTATAAGCTGACTGAAGCACAGTTCTTGGTTACAAACAGATTTTCACTTAAATTCAGTTGTGACCCCTGACTGTGAGATGACAAAACTCAGTTTTTTGTGACTGATTTTAACTTTGCCTTTCTAGTATGAGACTGAAGCTTCTATGTTTAACCAACTATACTATTATCAACCAAATCCCCAGCTCCATTTTGGTAAAGAAACTCCTAAACAATAATTTTACCACCACATTGTTACACTATAGATGTATTGTGCTCATAATGTTGTCTTGAGACAGATTTCAAGGATTGCACTATAGCTAGTTTTTCTACATGAAAACTACAGAGCATTATACTTGTATCCATCCCGTAGCTTCTGGTGGAAGCTTTTATCTCCAGAGAAGTCCTGTCCTTGCCATACTTTATTCAAGCCTATAGACAACAGGCGACTGTTGTCTCGTGGTGAGCAACTGCTTGTAGCTAGGAAGACCCTGACATTCAGCCTCTTTGATCATCTCTTGTCTTTTTATCAGTGTTGCAGGAATGCAGAGTTCTTGGTAGCATCACTGCCAGTTGTAATAGTTGTCTAAATTTGGCTCTGCTATGTATCTACTGTCCTGAAAATTCTTTAGTAATTCTCACACGATTTCTGCCTTTCAGAAAAATATATTCCCAGTTTAGTATTTCTGGATGAAGCATGACTTTTTGCAGAAAGGATCTCAAGGAGAACCAACATTTTTTATGTGGATTCAATCACAAAGCCTTGAACTAATGACAGGGATATACTGTTTGCCCAGAAATGCAGTATAACTTATTCTAGACATTCATAGTTATTTTAAAGAGGTGAAAAAAGCTGTTACATTAGTTGTACTTGATTCAGTGACATTTACTGGTTTGTACTTAAATTCTTGTAATCTCTCCATAGCTCTAATAAAGATAACTCCGACAGCAATTTGATCAGCTTGAGTCTGTCCATTGTTGCCAGAGCGGAGCTGGATTTGCGTGGGTGAGTCTGCTATCTCCACGTCGTGTTGTTTATCTCGATTTCAGTTCTTTTTTATGCTAAGATCTTCCCTTTTAGAGATGTTGGAATGTGTGCCATTTTTGGATGTAAAAGGTCACCACAACTGTTTTCTTAAAGTAGGTTTGAGTTAATTGTGTGACGATGTCGGCGAACGACAATGACATTGTGTTGCTTGGGTGTGGTTTCTCTTGTACACACAAACAAAGGAAGACCTGCAATGAGCAGAAACGATAGCACAATTCACATGATTGTGTTGCTTCAGCAATGCACAATCTACATTAAAAATGTGCTGTTTGACTTTTAAAATACCGGAGATATTTCTGGTTTTTATTTTTTTTAAACAGTGACAATAATTCATGTGTTTTAAAACTCATGTGTGATATTCTAGCCGTGGTTTAGTGGCCAAGTGTAGTTTGGCCGATCAAGACCCGATTGTGACCTTTTACTCATGGAAATCAAACTACACATAAATCTGTGGCATGTGTCAGCGAAATAGATTGCAATTGTATTACAACAGAGATATGTCTGTGTAAATTGAATTTCTGCATAAGATAACATCCTTACTTTCAGTTTGTGAGACTGTTTGAGTGTTTGTGTTATTCTTAGCTGTCATTCCAAAGGGGGAAAAAAAATATAAATAAAAGCTAAGTTAAAGAAGGTTTAAAGGTTTCAGAGCAGAACATTTTACCTCAAGTGGGAAATGAATGCACATTTGATTAAAGCTGGATGAAGCTAAACCTTTGCTAGCATTTCTATTTGTGCATTGCTCTTTCCACAGCGTCACCACACACTAGGTGACCATAAGTTCCCTTTTACTGTAGTTGTAGCTGAGGCAGCATGTAGTAGATGTGGCACGCTAAAGCAAATGTCTGAGGCTTATTGTGGTTTTCTCATCCATACTGTTACCTGGGAAATCTCCAAGTGGTGTATCTACTGGCACCACTTAAAACTACTTTTGATTCATTAGTCAAATACATTTTTGGATCAAACTATAAACTGAAGTTATATAGGGTAAACAGTGTATATAGCTCTAAAATCCTAAATAAGATTATAGTGAACATATCAATGGAAGAAGAACATGGTTGTTAAGAAATAAAATGCTTCTAAGTTGACCTCTCTCAGCTGGTCTTCTTGAGCCAACACGGCTGCATTTCTCAAGACATCAGCCTAAAACAGCATCTCTACCTGTTAGCATATGTTTTTGATTTACCATGGAGCCATAAATGTTGCTATGCCACACCTGGCAATGAGATCCTCCCCCATTCGTTTCAATTTCCTTTTTTGATTGTTTAAAAATCCTACTTCTTATGTGAATTGTTATGACCTAATAACAAGGTCAAGATTTTAGCAATTTAATGCTTTCATCGAAATCTTTCTCATGTGCTATAATCATGAAAGCTACTTTTGGGTCTGTCAGGGTGTCTCACCCTTCTCAGGTGGTGCTGCCATTCCCAAACTGGGAACCTAAGGAGAAGCCTGTCAAAGAGGATGACGTGGGGCCACAAGTGACACACATCTATGAGGTACAAAGAAAGTATTTCTGCTCATTGCCTTAATTAGGGTAAGTTAAGTTGAGGTAAGGTAAACTTTATTGTCCTCAGGTAGGGAATTTGCTCTGGGCCACAGAGCTACTTAACTGTATAACATCATTCACACATCACGTACATAGAGTGAGAATAATAAAAGTACATAAAATGAATATATAATAAATAATTTAAAAAAAACTGGAGTATACAGAATTTCTCCCAGACCTGACCCACACAGTTAAGAACATGCATGATAAAATATCTAATTGAAACCTTAAAACCACAAGTTTTGAAAATAATTTCAGTATAATACATTATCAAGTCACAAAAAAACCTCAATTAATCTACAACAATAGACAAGAGCACAAAGTAAAACACAGTGAGAGCGATGGACAACATACTGTTGCAGATGTGCTTAAGAAAAAACAGAGCGCACTAAAAATTAATTACCTGAGATGCACAGACAGCTCAGTCAGAGGATGGAGTGCTGCAGACAAACCGGCGACAGTTTACAGTAGGTGACAGGTCATGTGTGTGTACTGTACATGTGATTTCATTTGGCTTTAAATAAGGGACAGCTTCACTGAACCGGAGTGCAGTGTCTGGCCCGACCTGCAGCTGATAATGATTTTGGTTCGTGGTTCTCTTCCCCAGCGAGCAGCTGGTTCCAGTTAGAGAGGACAGAGTTTTGTGCTCTCTCGGAATTCCAGCCCTGCAGCAGCACCAGGATCATGTCCTGTTTGGATGACTGTGTTAATGACGCAGCCTGCATGTGTGCGGAGGGTGTCTCTGCGTGCATGTGAAGGAGAGATGGGATTAAAGGAGGATTCCTCCAATTGATGGTTCATTTAGACTCATAATTCATTCATCCTAGTTCTGATGCTGTATGATTACTCTGGTAATGATGTAGCTTTTACTAGTTTTACATTTCAGTCTCTAGAGGCTGAAGGCTCCATTACTGTTATCTTCACAAAATCGCAGGTGGTCTGTGTCATCATCCCACGGTTGTGATAACCTCATTATGGCCGGGGTCATACGAGACCCACTGATCAGACCAAGGAGAGCAACGTCCTGACAGCTCTGCTCCTCTCTCGTTTTCCAGCTTCACAACTACGGTCCCAGCAGTATTGGTGAAGCAGAGCTTCAGGTCGGCTGGCCTTCCCGTTTCCGTGATGAGAACCTGCTGTATGCCATGGAGATTCAAACTGACGGCCCAATTAGCTGCAGGACAAACACCAGCCTGAACCCACTTGGGTTGCAGGTAACTTGACAGCACACATGTTTTTATACTTAGACACACACAGAAAAAAACATTAACATACTACCCACTCTAACCTAACATCTTTCTCATACACCTGCCTGCTATCGAAACCTTCAATCTGCAGGAATTTCGGAAATCTATTTTTGCAAGCTGTTAATTCTATCATCAGTTTCCATGTCATTTAGATCCACTTATTTAAAACATAATTGCAGACATTGTTCAAACATAATTATGCCATGTTTTTTGCCAGCTGGCTCCAGAGAAAGGAGGACTATTATAAGCAGAGCTGGAGGAGCTTTTCATTATCTATGACATCATCTGCAAAGCAATTTCTAAATCGTGTAAACATTTCAGAAAGGTGTTCTTTTTATCATCCTAATGCACCTTGACAAATTGTGTCGCTAATGTTTGGTGGAGTTGTTTCAGATCCTCCATGCAGGTGTCTGATGTTGACTGGAAAAGAAATCAGTTGTGCAACACTGTAATTTCATCTGTGTAAAACAGTTTTTGAAGCTCTTCATTTGAATATTTCAAGTATAGTACTGCAAAATCAATCACCATATTGGAAACAGGTGTATAAGTTTCTGTTTGTCACTTCCTGTGAATCTGCAAGTAAAAGAACTATTACTGTTCCTCTAAAATAAGGTGAATTTGGAGGAAAAAGCTACTTCTGTCTCCACATTCTCTGCTTTTTGAAAGATTGAAATGAAATTACAAATCATGTTCAATCCACATTCCCCTAAGGAGAAACATGAAAGCTGCTCTCTGTGTGTTATCTGACTCGAGGACACTCAGGTAATTTTCTTCTGCTTGGGTTATCTTTTCTTTGACTGCCAGCACGAAAATATCAAAGAAAACAAACCTCCTTGAACCCACCAAAAAAAGAAAAAGAAAAGAATTGATCAGATTAGAAAATTCCTTGTCCTTTTTAAATCTGCAGATTATCTGTTCATTATGAAAATCTGCAAATATCTTCAATGCCTTTGGCAAAGTTGCACAATGTCCCACATAAATCATGGCAGATACAGTCAATATGTGGTGATCACTGTGTTCCGATGTAAAACAATCATCCTCAGCACATGTTGTTCAGACAACAAAACTGTCACGTTGTTTGTTTTAGCCCCCCTTCGTTGCCAAACTTTTTGGTCTTCCAGTTTGTAAATCCATCTAACAAACTTCTAAAACTGGACTAAGAAATATTTATGCTGGGAGCACTCAAATAAAAATAGGTGCAGAACTACACTGCAATATAAAGTGTTGATCATTCGCTATTCCTTTTATCCTCTACCAGATTTCGGCTCTCCAGGACACACCTGAACTGTTGGGTTTCCTAAGAAACTCCAGTGCTCCCACTCAGCGCCACAAACGATCTGTCAGCACAGCTGAGAGCTACAGCGGCAAGACTTTGGTGAGCCCCACACACATGTGCATTTCCCAAGAAAAAACACGCTAGAGCACATGTTCATTAAGGAGTCACAGCTGCTTGATGTCTTTCTTCCTTCTTTTCCCATACAGAACTGCACCAACATCTCCTGTCTCAGGATCATGTGTGTGGCTGGCCGGTTGGACCGTGGCCAGAGTGCAGTGGTTAGGATCCGATCAAGACTGTGGGCACACACTTTTCTCCAGGTGAGTCTTTTTTTTTTCTTTTGTGTTGATTTTTTTTAAGCTGTCATTGGTTTTTGTTTTTTTCTAACTCTTGTATGGTGTTTGGGTCTGTAAGACCTGTTTTCAGGTTTCATCAAAAGAAATATGAAACAAAAAATATGTTTTCATCTTGAAATTCCTGAAATTCTGTGAAGAACATAAATCAAAATACAGTTTTATTGACCATATACTGTGCACTCTTCCATGAATTTATATTACATTGAGGGTGTAAAAAAGGGTGAAAAGTAAATGTCCTGTTTATCTTATTGATAGTATTTTTTGCCCCTCCTGCTCACACAGAAAGTTGCAACATCATTGAAAATGTACCTCCCAGCATCACCTGCTCTTACATTCCTGTACATTTGACCCTCTCTTATGTGGGAACCAAACTTTATTGTCTCATACCCTATCCCACCTGCAAATTAGGGATGTAAGACTACAAATAAGGTGTTGCCATTGTGGTTCCTTATCATAACTGATCAAGATGATAAAAAGATTATCTGCTGGGAGGGTCTTGTAATTGATTTTAGAGAGGCTTCTGATGATGATGACGTTGAAGAAGGAGATCCAGAGAGTAGAGATCTCATTTCGGAAAAAGACAGTGACTTTGAAGAAGAGGATGAGGTTGAACACCAGTTATTACCAAAAATAAAGATGAGCAGCCTGTCAGCACCCAACATCAGGACACCTCCATCCACATCCAGCATTAGGACCAGAAAAAAAGGCATCAGATAGCAAATAAAGAAATATGAAATCTGGGTTCAAATGCACATTATTTCAAGATTAACAGCAGTAATTGACACATTTCAGCAATGTTTACTGTTCATATGACTTGTAATTTGGATTAAGTAAACATCTATTGAGGATTTTACATATAATTGTCTTCTGAAAACCCCAAACTCTAGCAGGACCAGATCCATGAACACTGCCTTAATAACAAAAATACCAACACCATACAAGGGTTACATCAAAATGTTTTTTTTACTGAACATCTAATGGTTTTAACATCATGTGGGCACTTATTAAGGCAATATAAAGTCATGGAAATGTCATCCTTTTGTGTGTTTTCTCTGGAAGCGGCGGAACGATCCCTACATAGTTAATTCGACTGTGTCCTTCATGGTCATATCAGTACCTTATCGCAGCCAACCTTCAACCTTGCCCCATCGCAGAACCTCTGTAAGTAGCAGAAAGAACTTTCTGCGGTTTGTTCTAAATCCCGAAGAAAGAGCACAAATTGATTTAAATAATGTTTCTTTTGTTTCTGTAGATGGGAACCCTGGTTCTGTGGGGGACTCCTGATGTGTCATTCGCTGTCCCACTTTGGGTTATCATTCTAGCCATACTGCTGGGGCTACTGGTGTTGGCCATTCTGACATTAGCAATGTGGAAGGTATACTTTTTCTGCTTGTTACAAACTGTTTTTCTTTATTCATTTAAATATTTAATACTCTAACTGGTTGATTTGGATCCTCCAGTGTGGTTTTTTCGACCGGGCGCGGCCACCAGCGGATGACGACATTTCTGACCAGGAGAAGCTGACATCCGATCAAGCAGGGGACGCCTAAGACGACCTCTGACCATACTTGGCTGGATGCTTTAGGTTTGGGAGGGATGTGCACCTTCTGAATGACTGAAATCAGATCTGGGATCTGCCTTATTGGAGTCTCCACAACCAGGAGCTTCCCTGCCTTGTCATGAACTAAATGAAGCAAAGACTGCAGCACCAAATGGACCGGGACCACAACAATCATGTTAGCAGCAGAGGCAAAAAGTCAGTTCAAATCACACGCTGTTTACCCATTGCGATAAAGCTGAAGACAGGCTGGATTTTGTCACTTCTTTAAACGTTTCTCCTTCATTTGCAACACATAGAGAATTGATTGCTTTCAGAGTGTGTATTGTTTATGTAAATGCCTGAAAGTTAGAGTGCAAGTACTGTATGTGTTCATTAGGTGCCTTCTGCTTCAACCTCCATCCATCCTGATCCTGAGATGAATTTGATCTCAGTTTCCGTCTGACCAGGACATGAAGAACCACACAGAAATGCTGTAAGATAAAGCCTCATGTTTGATCAACGAAGGCACAAAGTCTAAAGGAAATATTTATGAATGTATGTGCAATATTTGGGTGTTGTTAAGCTGAAGCTCGTTGTTACACTGGCACTATTTTATGAGAGCTTCAGTGTTTATGTATTTTATGTGAGTGGACCGATTGTTATATTAGATGAATAATATTTCTGAAAAACCAAACAATTTTTAGACAAATTGAAGCCATATGAAAAAAAAATATTGAAAAAATAGAATAAATGAATCAAGAATTTAATATCTTACATAATTGGTGTTTCATTTTTACAATAAATGATTTGGTTTTTTTTACATCAGAAGCTCTAAGCTGCTTCTCAAAGCTGTGCATGTTTTTGTTTGTTTATGAGTTGTTGTTTTTTTTTTTTTCAGTTTTATTATTTTATGCACAGACAGATGGAGATTAGAAGCGGTGGGGACTCCAGCAACACCCTGAAATTAAAACCAATATTTCATGTGAAATTAAGGTCAGAATAAAGTGTTGCTTCATCAAAATAAGAGCAGTCTTTTTTTCATCCGTTCATTCATATAATGAAAAAATGAATGAATGAGTCTTTTTTTATTATTCAAAATATGGACATGACAGATGTGAAGGCTGGGTTTTCTTGTACAAAATATATAAAAGAGCAAATAATTCTCCTACCTTAGTTTTAGAATCAACATTATAGTACCTCAGAGAAAGGACCATTGCTCCCCCAAGTGGTTTAAAGTGAAAATAAAACAAAATTGCATCTGCAGAGTGAGTGTGCATTAGGGAGGGCAGCGCCGTTCTGTGGCCTCGCCCCACACAACTGTCTGCACTAGTTTAAAAGAAGGAATAATAGATGTATGAATCTTCCTACGCTTTTGGTGTTTACTATTGCGAGCCATTAGATTTTTATTAAATACAGTCTAATTACTTTGGTAAACAGACTCCAAAAGCACCCTGGGGAGTTTATTGCTTTGTAACAGTTGAGTTGAAGTATTGGAAAGGTGTTCACAAAATGTTCTGTTTTTTGTGTTCAACCCTTGTGATATCTTAGATGACCCCACCCTTACTTTGACGTGTTCTCCCTACCCTGACAGAGATTTCATGTAATCCTTGGACACCAGTGAAGATCACAAATCACTGAAGAAAAAAGGTTCAGCGCACTGTCTAGTTGGTCTAGATGACCCAACTTCCAATGTTAAAGTGCCTAGGACAGCACAAGGGTTAAATCATTTTCCCCTGTCAATAGTTTTCATTGAAAAATAATGCATTTTCGTTTTTCAAATTTTTTTTGTTTTGTTGAATTTAGCTCTCAAAAGTCAGTGTCTCTCAAAAGTGTGGGTTCTTGAATCAATTGTGACTTGTTTGAAAGATAGAAAAAACTGGAAAACTGGAGGAGAAAGAAAGAGAAGATATCAAATTACCTCAAAATCCAGAAATAATTACGCCCATGTGTCCACTTGCAGGCAGAATGTTGACAGGCCAGACAGGAAAAAGAAAAAGCGGGGCAATGCATGTCTGCATGTCAAAAGAAAACTCTGTCGTGATGAAGCTGCAATACCCTGTGCAGGTTTCAAGTCGCTACAAACCCTAAAAATACTTTTACCTTTTCTTATAAAACACACCTGTTACAATTGAATCGGTTAGAGCAAAAGGGGCCCAAGTCCAAGAGGTTTGTTTTTCCAGGAAATTATTTTAATTGTATAGCTTAAAGGGAGGCTACACCAAATGATTAATACTTTACCCAGATTTAACACCAGTTCATAGCTATCAAATGCTATAATATGAAGCACCTCACTTTTATAATTTCAGCAAACTAGCAAACTAAATCTCTGGACTTGGGCCCTTCTTGAATTAAACAGGGGCGCTGCCATATTGGATAACTAGTGCTGCCATCTATGGGATAAAGCAAAACCCATGCAAGAGAGATCCAAGTCCAGGAATTTGCATTAATGCATTTAAAATGTCAAGCATAGTAAATACATTACAACAGACTGGGACTTTTTTGCACATAATCAGATAGATTTTTCCTTGAAGACCATAGAACATATAATATCTCTATTTTGAAACAAATTGTGGACTTGAGCCGTTTTGTACTAACCGATTCAATTACATTGTGTCATGTTAAGTATTTATGCAGCAAAACAAAGATCTGCAATTTTGAGCTGGAGCTTTGCTTGTAATTATGCTTTATTTTAGGCCATGGAAATTTTTATTACTGGCTTTTGGATTATTTAAAATGTAGGTTACTAATTTAGTATATTTAACGTTAGGCTATTAGACTTTTTGTTAAACACCAATCTTTGAAGATAAACTGTTGACTAAGAGAGAAAGGGGTTCAGATCCAGAGCAGTCATTTATATTTCTAAAACACCTAAAATCTTTTAAACATTCATTTATTCAAGTAAGCATCAAACCACTTTTTAGTTTAAAATTACCTTAATTTAGCATCTACATGAAAGCAAAAGCTTTTATTTCTCTATAGCTGGAAATAAAGTCCGTCATCAAGAGGTTAACGCCAATTCTGAAAAATAAAAGACATGTATATTAACTGTAACTGCAAACAAAAAGTAATATCTGCTGATTAATATCATATCTGTTATCTGGTAATGGTTATTTATAGCATACACTACTGTTATTAATGTGCAATAACTATTGGCCACTTCATTTTGTGTTAAAAATTTTAAAGGAGGACTGCAAATGTGTTATAAAGGATAAGAAAACATTTTCTATGCATGAGAAATTATCTACCAGCTCAAGCATACAACTAACTTATATATTAGGAAAATGTCAGAACACCCATCTTTTTCAAGCTCAAATACAAAAACAATCCTGCAAAAAAAAAGAAAAAGAGACAGCCTGCATTTTTCTTAAGACTCTTTATTTTTGTTTTCATCAAATGTAAAACCAAATAGTTCAATTTCAAATTCAACAATTTCTGAATAAGGAATCTCAATATCTTCAAAATAAAGTGACAATATTGAACTTACTATTTAGTGTACGCAGGGCTTATCATAGAGGTTGGACCAAACACAATCCACTTAGTCTTTGACACCCTTCATTTCCTGGATTTTTGAGCTGATGGCTAAAAATGAAACAAGTACCGTATGTTGAAGAGAGGTCTTACATTTTTGACAAAGTTACACGGACGTCTTTCTGAAAAGGAATATTAGTTTATATTTCTGTACACTGGATGGTAGTGGTGTTGTTTTCCTTCACTTTCAATGAGGTCAGACTAAATTATAATGGAAGACTTTGGCTATTTACAAATTGTAAGATGTACAAATAGTGTGCACATTTACTCATCCATGCTATAAATGTCTTCTACAAACACTTAAATCCCCACACTGGAACACCAAGTCAAAGTGCAGTAAAAAGGATTCCTCCATATGGCACTTTTACACCTTTGTTAACAAAAAAAACTGTGAGCATTAAGTAAATACGTATAATTGAACACTAGGATTCATTGTCAAAACTGAAATTTTGAGAATGGTGCCTAACTTGAAGCTTTTAAATCCTTTCAGATATTTGTTCTGCCTTCAGAGGTGTTTTAACCAAATGAGACATTTTTCCAATTCTCAGGCATTTACTAAGTCATTGTTATTTGTTTTGTTTTTTGCTTATCTTAAGTAGAAATCCAATAAGAAAGCATAACTGTTTGAGTCTCCAGGACACCCAATGCCTTATTCCGACAAAAAAATACTTCACTTGCTCATGGCAAATCTTTTAAAGAAGTAAACTTAATTAAAGAACCAAGTAGTAACATTGTCTATCCTGGTTTGTTTATCTTGACATCCTTGTTACATGTGCTGATGTTGTCCAAAAACAATTAAAATACATACTATAAACCACGGTTTATTAATAGATAACATGTGCTGTTAATATGAGTAAGCACACAGCCATTTTAGACAGATTCTTGTGCTGCAAGTTCTTGCTAGAGCACAAACGCTGTCCATCTGCTTCCACAAAACCATCCCTAATGAGTATGGCTTGTGTAAAACAAATGGTCAACAGCCATGTTTTTTGTGTAACAACATATTTGCCACCAGATCTCAAAGATATGTGTGTGAAGTGGAAATTATGAAGCATCAGGATGCCAGACAAGACAGACAAGGAAACAATAATAAACATTTTCATTGACCAAAGACTGTATAAAAGTTGGACATAGCCTTAAAGTGCAATAACAATAAAGAAATGGCAAGGTATTAGACTTTTTTTTTTATAAAAAAATGTTTTTGTCTGCCTTAAGAAATTGTGATCAAAATTCTGTACTGTACTGACGGTGAAATTGGCTACGTTTAGTCCTTCAAATTACTGTGCTGGTGGTGCTTTAGAAAATTTGCAAGTAGGAACTAGATATTGAACCTCAATGGTGATCATGTTTGAGGACATGACAACCTTTTCTGATGTGCCACAGTCAATACAGCCCTTTTGATCATGAATACAAAAACCTAAATGCTCTTTTTTGTCTCAAGTAGGAGAGATACATAGTTATAAGGCTGGAAAATCCATAAAATTACTTATTTAGTCAAACATTTTAACTTGTATATTTATTTATGATCTCTCTGTGTGTCATTTCTGTGATTTTCTGTCTTCTTAGCCATAAAAGAAAATATATGTCACTTCAATACGATACTCCTGAAAACATGGTTTTGGTGTTAATTGAAAATAAAAGAGTAATATTAGTTTGATTTCACAGGAAAAAAAAAGTATCCTACTGCTGCAAAAATATTGTTGTAGATGACAAACTTTTCCCTCAAAGAAGAAAATGTCAGACAGTCAATGATAGTTACCAGTAAATAGCCAGTTTCTTTTGTTGTATCTTGTGTAGTTTTAAAATGTTGTTTTGAAAAAGTGCAAAAAACTATATTAAATTTTTTACACAAAAATAAAGATGTTAACATGAAAAGAACAGTGATATACAAACTAATTGCAAATGTTTGCTCATTAACTGTTGTCACTCTTTTTTCTTTCTCACCCAAAAATGCCTTTTTGTGACCATAAAAGAAAAATGATGGAATTTAAGTAAATTTTTGGATGCAGATTGCTAACTTAAAAAGTCAGCATGAGCTGTTGACCAAGAACTCTTTCTCCTGATCTTGTATATTCCATAAGAAATGAAGGAAAAGGAAATATTTTGAACATTCATTCATAACAAAACTAACCATCAACCTACGTTTGGTGGTTTCAAGCCAAAAAAATTGAACAACTTATTGCCATTCATGACAAAAATCCTATATGTTATTTAAATGATTAGTTTACATACCACTTAGTGGTGGCTCTATCCACCTCCATACAGTTCATTATAGGTACACCATACATTTATTTTTTTTTTCTTCTTTAAAAAGGAACTTGACATTTCACGGGTTGCTTTGCATGACATTTCAAATCTGCATTAAAAAATAAATTGCTTTGGGAAAGTACAAACAGGGGCCGCTTTAAAACAAAGAAAATGGCTATTAAGACAAACAGCAATATATTTTGTAACAGTGAAGGATAAAAGACAACATAGCTTTGGAGGAGAACAGTCAAAGGGCAGTGTTCAGCCTGAGCAGTCAACACAAACGGAACAGTCTGGTTACCATTTTTACAGTTAACACCTTTTGAAGAATTTCATGGCTATTAAGATAAAGTTTTAACAGATACTGCAAGTCGGATTCTGAGGAGGTCCTGTTATATAAGGATGTTCCCATGGAGCAACAGCACATTCATGAACAGTTGATCAATAGAGCTGACACGCAAAGCCCCAGAAGAGCTTGCTGAATAAATGGAATGATCGAAAAAGGAGGTGTAGTGGTACATTACAGTACATAAGCCACATAAAGGTTAAAATACACTCTGTACACTTTCCTAAAATACAATTAACTGTACATGATTAATACTAGCTAGCTAGTTAACTTTGCAACACTCTGTGTCCGTCTGAACAATTATTTCTGTAAATCATCCAAAAATAAAATTTACCCAATGTCTTTTTACATTCCTTAGATTTCTCTCTGTGATAAAACCTGCATGACAAGTGATGCAACAAGAAACAGTCTGTTAGTTTTCTAACAGCTGAGGGAGAGGATTGCCACCACACTCCAACTGGATACCAAAGTGCTGCTTCTCAGGACACACACACACACAAGTGACTGTGGACATGCATGTTCTCTCATCTCAGGTACGAGCACTCGCACTGACCACAGCAAACAGCCACACACTCATCCTGAGTAGGAAGTTTAGGAGCTCTCGTGCTTTTTATAAGAATAAAATTGTACAGTTCTGCAGTTAAACTACAGCTGCACTACACTGAAATATCAGTTACCTATAAATAGGCGTACTGTCATTGAAGTTGTAAAGTAGAAACCCAAAAACGTTTTGGCTGCTGAGAAAGTCTCTGTATTTCTCACTCCAGGGATTACTTTTCAGACAAACCCTAAGTTCTTTCTCAGTAAGTTACAATTTTTTACACTAATTTTGATGGATATGGGGGACTCATGGCCATCTTCACCAAGATTCATGTCCAATTTAGCAAGCTTTTATTTCTTTATTTAGATTAAATGGTTTTACTAAATGTAGTAATTCCAGTCTTCATCAAACAACAAATTAGTGAGCATGGATAGAGAGGAGCAAAATTACCCTCAGAAACTATCTGATGATAATGATTGTTCTGTTTCTCTATATAAATTATTAAAAAAAAAGTTGTATTATTTTGTATTGCAGTCATTCCACAGGTATTTAAGATGAAGCTTTTAATTTAAATTAAAGTTCTGACCACAGATTGTATTACTGGACAATGCACCCAGTCACTTATTGAAGGCTGAAAAAAACGGTAAAATAAAGCTTCAACATTATAGTCCATGGGTTTGGCTGAACAGCTTTTATGCTCAGTAAAGGTTCTGGAGTAGAAGTGTTATCCAAAGCAGCTGAGTATATATTGTTATTAAAAGCAAGTACTATCAAAGAAGTAAACACAGTTTTAACACTAGGAAATGATGTGCATTTGTAGTAAGAAATAAACTGAGAAGGTTTCTGTTAATACTTAAGAGATTCTAACCAACTTTCATTCATTTTTAATGGTTTGACTTTTGACTACTTTGTTGGTAGCAGACAGAATTCCACTACTGTGACTTTCTCTGAGGGTGGATTTGAAATCCTGCTCATTAAACTGGACTTGACTAATAAAAAAAATGCAATTATTTCAACTTTATGCAACTAACCACTTGTTAAAAACATGTACTCATCGTCCCAAATGGTATATCCATAACTTAATTCATCCATGATTTGTGGCTTACATACATGCCTTTTTGAGTCTTGGTTTATTCACAGCCACTAGGGCCAAAGAATTCCACATCCTGTGCTCTTGTTTGACACATAAACTAACACATGCGCTTGGAACTTTGCTGTCTGCAGCAGCTCACGCATTTGTAATGGCATGAAAAGGATGGGGGATTTAAAAAAATTCAAAGCAATGTCAGATGTTTGTGAGAGCAGAGCCCGGCCAAACGTCCCATTTTGGTTCCAAAGACAAATGAACTGTGAAACAAACAGAATGCAAATATAGCTACCCATTTCCTCCACACTGACATCGAGTTCTGTGCTTAACAGAGTGTAAATGGTTAACATGTCTGAATTCAACAGGTTCCATCCCCATGACAACGGGTACCCCACGTTATCTCTGACATCTCCCACGTCAGACTGCCATTCATACTTGACATTCATGCTGCATTTATTTTTGCTTTCAGCATTGATTGCACTGATCTTGTGAGCTATACCACTTATGAAGGTGCTGCACTGTACTTCATAATAGATATCAGACTTATGTGACAGAAAACATGTAAATACTGCACAAACTCAGTTTATATTACAGTGGCTGGAATAGAAAAAAAAAGGAAGCTAAGCACAAAGCAAATCACAGGTATTTAGAGTTTGCCTAACAGTTCACTCTTCTGTTTGCACACATCTCACTCCCAGAACTGGAGTGACCCTCTATACTGATTTTGACCTCCTGAGGGATGAAGGAGGGTTTGGGGAGAGTCACAGGAGGCTCCTCCTCCTCAGATCTCTCAGTCTGGTCCCGCTCTGGAGCTGACCAGCGTCTCTTCCGGACTGAGGGTCTCTCTTGGTCAACATGTTGTTTAGAGGGGGCAGACGTGTCTGTTTTTGAGGATTCCTGCCTTGCCTCTACAGTTACTTGAACAGCCAGCGCTGATCCTGCTGCGTAGATTCCTTCTCCCTGTCTTGGAAAAGTTCCTATCCCTCCTCCAGATCCAGCAGCATGTTGTCGCTCCATCCTTTCTGCACCAGAAGCTTTTATGAGAAGACCACAGTTTCCATCTGCAGCTTCAGAGCTCACGCGGTTCCTTACGTTAGGATCCATGTTGGGGGAGGAGTCAGGGAGATGACCAACCTTCAGCTTGGCCCCCAATGCGTGGTTGTCTGTTAGTGAACCATTCTTCAAGCTGCGCAGGGTCAGTGACACGCACACATCACCCACACAAAGCTTAGCGCAGGACAGCTCGAACAGCTGCGTGGTCCTGTCAGGGCAGCAGGATGACCAGCCCTGACCAAAAACAAAGAAAGGGTATTCCACCAGCACCTCCACACACACCTGGATCAAAGCAGAAGAGACAGGCACTTTAAACACTTTAACACACATCCGACCAATCATCATTATGTTTAAGAAATGAAAGAAATTCAAATATTATGTTTTAGTCAACTTGTAGTGAGTCATTTTTGCTTTCCATTTATTTACCATTATTGGTTACCACAACTTCCCGTCATTCATGTGTTTACACACTTTAATGCTACTACTACTAGTAGTGCAACAAAAATGGCGAGCAGTATTGGAGTCATCCAGCTGTACAGTTTTTGAGCCAAGTGGAAGCTCAGACGAGGAAAATGAAGACGTACATGGATTTATTTTTCTGCAAGTGGATGCATCAGAATGGAGCGGAGCAGGGGGCTTATGGCCTGTTTTAGTAAGTTCTACTTCAAACCTAAAAGCTTTTTCCAACTGCATTTTTGTCTACTACTGATTCACAACCATTTGAATAAACATATACTCAGCAATGCAGTTTAAAAATTAATTTTCTTTATACATCTTCAGAAAAATGCCACAAAAACCAAACTATGTAAAAAACACCTAAAACACGATTTTCATCGGTGCAGGTTATTAATAAACTCAACTTTTGATTGTAGATATAAATTGAATCGGTTAATTCAAAAGGGGCCCTAGTCTAAGAGGTTTGTATTTCCAGGAAATTATTTTAATTGCGTAGCTTAAATGCAGGCTACACCAAATGATTAATACTTTACCCAGATTTAACACTAGTTCATAGCTTAGAAATGCTACCATATGAAGCACCTCACTTTTATAATTTCAGAGGACAAGCAAACTAAAATCTCTGGACTTGGGCCCTTCTTGAATTAAACCGGGGGCGCTGCGATATTGGATAACTAGTGCTGCCATCTATGGGATAAAGCAAAACCTATGCAAGAGAGACCCAAGTCCAGGAATTTGCATTAATGCATTTAAAATGTCAAGCATAGTAAATACATTACAACAGACTGGGACTTTTTTGCACATAATCAGATAGATTTTCCCTTGAAGACCATTGTTAGGAATAATTAAAAATAGAATAGTTAGAAACTCCCTTTTTAATATTATTGCATTTACTTGTACCTTTTATTACACTAATGGTTTAAACTTAATTCACTGAGCATGTATTATCATCTCAAAATTATATTGCATCCTAAGACAGCACAACCAAACTATTGTCCTCACAGTTTCTCCTCATCCTCCCTTTTTACTTTTTGTGTGTTCTGGTGCTTGTGCTCTGGCAAATGTCTGTGGGAACATCAGAAAGATCTGATACCTGAAGCTTTACGACCTTCAAGTATCCAGCCTGCAACAGCATGTGGGTGGGTTTTTCACACCATAGACCCTCGGACCATCTTCTGAATATGTAAATGCCAGGTATATATACCAAGCCCTTTTCTGAGTGTCTTTGTTCAGACTTTGGATGCAGCAGCCTGTTCATCTGTCTGTAACCCTTCGTACAAAATGTCTGTGCTGTTTTGTGCGGAGTAAATCTTCACTGAAGCTAAGTATTGTCTCTGTGTCCTCATTCATTCATTTCTGTGTGCTGGAAACTGAAGGGAACGAACCAACCTAATATTCTTTATTAATACAGTCCTTTCTAGAAAATCCAGTTTCCTCACAACCATAGAACATATAATATCTCTTTTTTGAAAACATTGTGGACTTGGGCCCCTTTTGAACTGACCGATTCAATTGTTACTAGTGATCTGTAAAATAGGCAGTTAGATCAATAAAAAACATTCTGAGCACATGTTCCTGTTTGGGAGCAATGATGTGTCACTTTGGATTAAAATAATTCCTCTTCACAATGGTGAATTTCACCATTGGGCCCCAAGCTGCAAACAGGATGCTCTTCACTACCTGTGTCACTGACTGTCTTTGCCTTGTGAATTTTCTTTTTTTATTATTACAGTTGAAGGAAAGAAAAAAAAAAACACCAGTGTGCTTGTTATATGCATCAACTCTTGTTTGAGCTCAACTCAGATATGGATATGAGGGCAGCAAGATGTCAGTAAGGACCAGGTGAAGGTAGAGGAGGAGTGGGATGAGGAGGAGTTGTCTCCTATTGATGCAACAGCAGCATCAGGACTGAGACTTCTGCAGCTTCATCCACAAACTCGGTCTAGCTAATGGCAGGGCTCCCATCTGCTGGATTTCATACTTTTCATACTGAGATTTGTAACATTTTTTATTGATAGGAAAATAAAATCAATGATAATTGTATTCAAGACCAAAAATTCAAATCGCATGATCAAAACAATATTTTGAATCATTTTCCCATAAACTTCTCTTAGAATAGAAAAATTGACTGTTATTGGATTATTATTCTAAATGTTTTTTTAAGATAAAATTAACCTAAAAAGACTGGTTTCTGAACAAGTGTGTTTATAAGCACCTATCTACAAAACAGTATATTTTTATTTTTATACATTTTTATTTGATTACCACATCATAAAATAAGAGCTTTAATAGCAGTCTGGTTCTAATATAATTGTGTTGTTTTTTTTTTTTGTTTTTTCAAATTTTCAGCAGTTATTTTTAAAGCCTTTAAGCCCATAAACGCTATCCATTCATTCTAAAAAGGACAGTCTGAAATGTTTGTATTTGGTGACACAACTAAACTCTTGATTTGCAAGATAAATGTATCAAATAAAACAAGAACTGCAACAAAAACACAGTTTACTACGGTGGCCCTGAAGTGCAAATCACACCAACAAATCACTCTAAGAAAAAACATAACGACAATTAAAGAAGAAAAAATATAACAACGATAAAAACAACATTAGGCTTTAGACATCAAAACAAATAGCCAGAAACCTCACACGATTCAATTCCAAAAAAGTGAAACAGAAAAAAGATTAAACATTTCAGAAAACAAAAGTAAAATAAAATGTCAAAAACCGAAACACAATAAAAAAAACTGCAATGGTACTATGGGAAATTGCTGATTAAATGATGATGTTTTTCCATCATTTCAACTAAATGGTATTGCCTTGAAGCGATACTGCATATAGAAAAAAACTCAAACATAAAAAATCTAATGTCATCATCTAATCAGGGATGTCCCATAATACCACCATTTCCTATTTCTTATTGTGTTCCATTTTATAATATTTCATTTTGATTTTTCTTCTATTGATGTGTTGGTATGATTTGCACTTCAGGGCCACCGTAGTTTACAAAGACGTGATTAAAATGCTCAGAGAAGTTAAACATAATGTACAAACTTAAAAAAGCAAGAAGCAAGTTGATCTAAAACACAGAATCGAAAATAGTTAGACTTTTTTAAAGGCATGACACAGGTGGAAAAAGACAAGAAAAGGTGGAAAAGAAAAGAAAGATAAATGCAGTGATGCAACTCAGGCAGCTAATTCAGGCAAAGAGACAGAACCATGACAAATTATATCTGTATTTATGGTTCAGAAAAAGGCTTGAAACACAAAACAACAAAATGCAATTTAAAAATCAGAAAGTGCTTACCTGGGCTTTTAGCTCTCCCACAGAAAACTGTATGACCACAGCATTAGGACTTTGCCCAGTGTCAATGCGCTCCACAGTGCTGGAGTCAATCTTCAGCTCATTGCTGATTTCAGCACTCTGGATGAAATCTTCTGTTTTGAGGTCCTCCACCCGCTTCAGCTCTCCATCAGCCAGCTGAATAATGGAGCCTCGCATGAAAAATGGAGGAAGCGCCACAGGTGATGGGGGAGAGGAGACAGAGGGAGGTGCTTGGATGGAAACGGGGGCAGGTGTGGGAACAAGGGTGGGAGCTGGAGATGGAGCTGCCACTTCAGTGGGAACCGGATTTGAGGGGAGTACTGGCAACGCTGGAGGCTGAGCCACGGCGTGGGGTGTTTGATGTCCATCTGGCCCAAGTGCCTCACACTTGGAAAGGGCTGTGGCTAGATAAGCATGGGGCATGGCAGTGGATATTTGAGGGGTTGTGGTGGAAGTCAGTGCACTCACGCTACGGCTGGCCTCTAGTTCTGTGCCATTATTTGCACTACTGACTGGAATTAGGAGGGACTGCCCACTTGGTATGACCAGGTGCTGGGGCAGAGCTGCATGGTAGCTGACAGTGTGCTGGTTTCCACTGGTGATATAGCCAATAATGGATGGTTGTGTGGAGGAGTACAGATTAGCTGGAAGCTCCTCAGAAGGTAGAGTGGTCTGGATGACAGCATGAGGAGCAACAGACTTCACCATCTCTGAAGATAAATGGGAAGAGAAAGAGGAGGTTCTGGACATTTGTTTGCCCAAACAGATGTTTCCTTTGTCAGTTTGGACTAAGGAGATTTTATTTGAGTCATGTTCAGCTCCAGGGTTGGGCTGAGCCACTAGTACTAAGGAGGTCTGGAGCCCTGCAGGGTTTTGGCCATAGTCTGTGGGTAGAAGGATATGTCTTGCCTCATAGCTTTGGACTTGCTGATGATTTGCTTGTTGACTGGTGCCTTTAGCTTGTTTGCCCATCTCTAAATCCCCATTCAGCACACCCTTAGCATGCCCTTCTGGTTTCTTTCCAGCCGAACCATCTGCGTATTGAACTACAAGCTGTGATGGAGCGAGTGTCAGTGTCTGAGGGAGGACGGTTGCGTGCGGGTGGAGCTGGAGATGGCCCGTAGGAGATGTGACGGCGTTTCCACTGACAGTCAAAGGTGTTCTGCTGTCCAGATGAATGTATTGGCTCGTAACTTGAGGAGAACTTGAAACTGACACAGAGGTTAACTCAGTTGGGGAGATGCCTATCTGAAACTGCTGTTCTCCTTTAGTGTTTGGAGAGACAACAGCAGCAGCGTAACCATCTAAATGGGGTCGCTGTCCAACAATTGCAGAACTGTTCTGCACAGAACTAGCATTTGTTGAGATGATGTGAGATGATATGTACCCTGCGTAAGGCCCAGAGCTGATGAACTGAACGTTGGGCCCCAACTGAGCAAAGTGGATAGTCCCAGGTTGCTGGGGAATTGCGGTTGGATAAACCGCAGGCAGGGAAGCCAAAGGAACTGCAGAAAGTGGAGTAGCTTGAGAGGGAATAGATGTAGAAGGGGAGGAGGATGAAGCAGATGGGACAGTGCATCTTGGGCTCTCTGCATCCCTGGATCTGCAGCGTTCGCTGGCCACACTGGCTAGCCATGCCAGGTTTTCTGTGTGGGGACTGTCATTAGACACAACAGCAGGAGGTGTTGCTGCAGCGACTACCACTGGCCTCTGCTCTAGAGCAAGTATCTCTCGCTTTTTAGGAGGCAAGCATCCGTTGCTCCGTTCTTGATTGGCTTTCATTGTGTCTCAGTAGTCTTATTGTTCCCTCTTATGTCTTCTAGGTTCCTCTGAGGTCACGTACTCAACTACATTCAGTAGTTACCTGCAGGGACCAGCCTTACTGTGCTCTCTGAGGCTCTGACTCCTTTTGTGGTTACTGCTGGTCAGCTCCAGGCTTCACACAAGAGAAGATGGAATTACTCCAACTTCTAAAATGAGCTCCATGAACTTCATGAGGAATCATCTCGGACAGATCACCCTCCTCCACAAAGTCAACACAAACCTAAAAGAAAAAAGAACCGTGGGTTAGACATTTATGTAAAAAAAAAAAGATTTTCACAACAAATCTCAATGAAGCTTCCTGTCGTCTACATGAAATGCTTTGAATTCAGTCAAAAATGTATTGCATAAACCACTAAGTGTTATGAATCATCCTTTATAATGCCCCTGCAGGTTTCCAGATGTAGAACAGCAAACACCAAATACCAGTGTGGTATTGGCATTGTTCCTTAATCCCACTAGATGGCACTAGGCAATCAGGTTTACACCTGTCTGTGTATCTTTCTCAAACTGTAACCTCCAGAAGTTTCTCCCAGATTTATATGAACTAACTGGGACAATAAAATCTTTCATTATATGGAAAATCACAATTACACAAATAAGAAAAAAACAGCACATCGCAGTGGGTCATCACTTGCAGGTGTCAGATTAAGGTGTCAGTTTCTAGACGTGTTTTGAACTTCAGTGGTTGTGTTTGTGTGAATGTGTATTCCTGTTATCTCGCTCCAGGGTCAGTTGCCAAGAAGCAGATCAAAGTCAAGCAGCTAAATAGGGGGGGTTGTCTGGGTAACTTTAGTGTACCTTTAGGTAACTTTGGGTGGAGTCAGGGAGGATGCACTGTCCTGTAAATATAACATCCACCCCATGATATGAGCTCTAGATAGGTAGACACTTTTAGTAGACGCAATGCAGGTTTATGTTTGATGAAAAACAATTTTTACATTATTCCACAAGACCTTCTTTTTTGTTATCAAAGTTCAGAATTTTAACAATAGCATGCTTCTGCAAGCTGCTTCTAAAACTGGTTCAAAGTTCAAGGTATCTGAGAACAAACAGTGAAGAGAGAACTCTCATAGTTTGGCAAGGTTAGTAAAATAAGGACTGAGCAAAATGAGAAATGAAACATACCGGTATTCATGGCACACAAAAGGAGACTACAGAAATGTTCATTTTGGCCAAGTTAGGTTGATAAATGCCATGTTACTGGTTCACTGCCAAACACCAACCTTAATTATTTTAATCAGAGGTGGTCAAAGCCTGCACATAGTAATAGGAATAATATACATGTGGGTTTTACTTCTAGCAAAAATATACGTGCATTTTAGCTACCTGATAACCCCAAAGTGTCAGTGTTTCTTTACTGTTCTCCCCCTGCATGCTTATCTGTGGGTCAATGCAGAGCTACCTTTAGTTGTTATTAGCAGGAGAAAACGCTATAATTCACTATTTGACACAAACTGAAATCTCTTTCCACTTTCATGCAAACGCACTGCTGTGTATCATATGACAACACCGAAAGGTTTATTTACAGCAAAAGCTCCACTACATCAGGCAATCACAGGCATGTTACATAAAAAGAAGCAGGGGTTACAAGTCGACCTTGGTCATTTTTTTATTTGTGCATGTCACCTCCTAACACTGACAAGGTCACTGCATCTGAAAGCAGCAAGAACCTGTGCGCAGTTCAAGGCATAGTAGATCTACCAAACATAACAAAGAAGGAGAGGAGGAGAGCAGAGGAGATGGGTAAAAAAAAAAAAAAAGCAGCGGGAAGAGGGAATGTGGGGGAGGAGAGGGGAGAAAGCAGCACTAGACGCAGAACCCTATGAGCAAAAAAAGAGGAATATATACATATATATATATATATATATATGTTTGGAGAGGAAAAGAAAGAGAGATGGTAGGCAAAGGGGAGCATACATAGAGCCGCTTCTCCTGACCCATATTGAGCAGTGCCTGCAGCATCAGAGCGCCATTGCCCCCACCTCACGGAGAGATCCCCGATCCGCTACAGTCTAAGCTACACTGTGCAGCATCATTCAATGGCAACAACCACACCTCAGCAACACTGTGTCAACACTGTAATGACATCACATCTTAAGCATAAGGACCTCCTATCATTAAGGCAGCATTAGAAGACAAAGGCAAAATGCGTCAATTTTGAAAAGCCGGCAAAGACACATCAGTGGTTGGATCAGGCTACACTCTCCTCTGTGGAGGATAACACTCAAGCAAGCAGCCCAGAGCCTCTGTTTTCCTGTGTCTGTCTATAATTAGAGCATTGACACTAACAAACATAAGGCTTATGTGATACTATGGAGAACATGACTGAGCCACACAGCATAGGATTTCTGAGTCAGTCCCCGAGCTCTGGACTGACTCCTCTCAGACTGCTATGAAAGGATGACAATAAAGAGACAAGCAACACGGTGCGGTGTTGGCTCAGTTCATCTCACTGCTGTCTCTTAGTTCTGACAGAGTGACGGAGCCAGCCGAGCATGGGATCCTTGCTCTATGCACCCTCACAAATGCTACACAGACCAGAGAGCAAAAGCTTTGTGCTGTGGTGTGTGCCTGCCGTTAATGCGCAGATGAGACGATTTCCCTCCGCCTCATCTCCAGTCTCCAGGTGACAGGACCCCCTACAGGGTTACATCCTCTCCCCTAATGCTGCAGTTGCCAGCTCCACCGGTCCCCCACCTCTTCTTCCTCCGCCCAGTTCCGTCAGTCTTCTCCCGTTCTCCCAGATCAACTATTTACTCCTTATATTGATCCATGACTTCATAGCAACATTTCTCTGCAGCAGGATTATGCAGAGCGGCACCAAGAAGGCTCACAAATTGCTTTCTGACATTGCTCTTTGCAAAAGATTCATGCCTAATCCAAAAAATTGCAATAACCTTAGGGACATAAATCTGTTTTCAGGCTGCCTTTACCTCATTGTTCACAGAGTAAGCCTGTCAAAGTTAATCAGTAAGTACCCTGTATAGCAAATAGCTAAATATAGAAAACAAAAACATCTTTATCAATCTGAGCTCTGGTATGAAACAGAGGGGGAGGTACTGTTGAGGACAATATGTACGTGCATTTATACATGATCCCATGCTTATAAAAATAGCCAAATCTCATCCACTGTGTATAATTCTTGGCTTTTGCAGCAAGGCAGATCAATAAAGAGAACAGCTTTTTCTAATTTTCAAAAGAGCCTGTTTTCTGGGCCCCTGCCCTGTGCAACAGTGGTACCTTTGCCTTTAAGAGGCGGGCCGACTGTGTGGCAGCAGACAGTAAGAACAAGCAGTGGGGTTCAGGCTGTTTGTCTTCACAATGACTCCAGAGTTCTGCATCACTGCTTGACACACTCTGATCACAGCACATTTCAGGCACAAACATGCAGGCGCACATCTCTCTGAGGGAGCACAAACAAACAGGGTCAGAGCTGCTAAATCCTAGTGGATAGATCAGGGACAGATGCTGTGACTCCAGCCTCTGGGGGCTTTAACGTGAAAGCTCACGAGTGTAGTAGAAAGAAATACTACTTTGCCACAAATCAAGAAGAAAAGAGACACCCCCTCCCCCCTTCCCCTCCCTTCCTATGGTTAAAGTACTAAGAATAGCTCACCAGTCTCTCCACCGCCACTGCTTGCAGAGCAAGTCCAAGGTTTCTTCCTGTCACTCAGTGTTTGTGTGTGTTGGAAACGTGTTTCCTAGGACTCCTCTTCCTGGATCTCCTGTTTGTGCCGCTCTCCTCTCCTGGAGCTTGTGCTGTGGTTGCTCCAGCTCCTCCTCTCCACTCAGTGGGTTTTGGTTTTGAGGTTGTGCTGCCCCTGCAGTGGGAAGTAGAGGAAGTTCCCCACTGCTGGAGATCACACCAAGACCTGTGTGCAAGTCTGCTCCTATGTGAGTTATGCAAGGCCACCACTCCGCCAGATCTCTCCCTCTGCCTGGTTGCTTCCCTGTCTCCTGCGTTCTGTGTTTCTGCCTCCTTTCCTTTCCTCCCCTCCCTCCTCCCTTCTTTCTCTCTCTCAGTACTCCACTGACTGGCTCCTCCCCCAGCCAGCCTCATCAGCCGAATCAGGTATTCATTCAAAAAACACACTCTACTTGGCTCAGTGCCCAGACTACGCTCACACAGAAAGAGAAGTGGAGGCGGGGTAGAGCAACAGACAGAGGGCAAGGAGGAAGAAGAGAGCTGGAGATCCAGAAAAGGTTTGCTGAGACAGACTTGCAGCACGGATGTGAACTGCAGTGGGGGATTCGCCTTAGCATGCGCACACACAGACGCATGCATCCATGCATGCATGCATCCATATAAAGCCACAGAGGATTAAACTGCTCAGAGTGTAAATGCCCTTCTTCTCTCTCCGTCCATTTTCATATGTATCTTTCCCACAGAAACAAATCTCCCCTTAATCTGCACTGTGAGTTGCTTTACAATTACATTCTCAGCTGTGGACTGACTCAAGCCAACCAGCTACAGATCTGCCCCCAGCCTTCACAATCTCTTCCTTTAGTGCAGACAGGCAGCGCTGATAAAAACCACACACATACACCCAGCCACTTGGCACTGAAGGCCTCCTCACCCAAAGGCCTCCTCCTTGTTTATCCCGTGCAGCTCACAGCAGATCAGCTGCAGACAGATATTTCAGCACCAGGCTGGAAATTACAAGGATTTTTCTCTGGAAAACAGGCACACAACAAGCATAATGGTTCCTATTACAGTCACCAAGGCTCGTGCTACTCTGTTCACTTCTATATATCCCAGATGAGGAGATTTAACTCTTTTAATAACACGTGAAACTCCTATATCAATGTAAAATTTACGAGGGGAAAGTATACCTTGCAACACTTTTTTTTTACTTCTATTTGCAAACAAAATGTTTTCCTTCTGAGCATTAGACAAACTTTATAATTCATACCATTTATCCCTAATTATATTACCATCCATGATGTATGAGTTACTAAAATGAAATTAAGTCATTTAGTAAAATATTTGCTTCAATCCTCTTGTATTTTTTTCATATGGTAAATAAATGTCTTCCTAAAACAAAAATACATCTGTATTTATAGTTTTTTTTTAAGCTGTTGGGAAATTAAAAGCCAGATTTAGGTTATAAGTGATGTTTAATTTATTTATTTCCCCAAAATAAAGAACATAAAACATTTTCTGCATGTATTAAAGACATTTTGCATAGTCTAGTTGTTCATTTTTGTAGTTTTACAGCAATTCAATAACTGGATGACAACCAAATGTGTACATTTTACAGCTCTATTTGTGTTTATCGACTAGATTTTAAAATTTTAATCTGATGTTTCATATTTCTATTCCAAGTTTTCTTTATCTCTTTTTTTCTGTTTTAATTATTTTTTTACTTCTGTTTCGCCTGCTTTACATCTTGTGCCCTATCCCTCTGGTTCATGGTTCAGGTTTTTCTCTGAGGGACAAAAAAAGTCATCTTATCTGAATCTTATCTCACTTTATTTGTCGCTTGTGAAATAGTCACAGAAAAGGGGATACAGGACGTTTGTAGCTAAAAGGCTCATAACAGGAGGGATAGAAAAGGGTGTGTGTCTTTCAGTCACAAAGAAGTGAGAGATGAGAGCAGGAATAAAAAGAGTATCAGGCATCCAAATGCACATACTTACTGCACACGCCAAGATTGTTTTCTCAGCTGCTCAGCTTGAGAAGAAATGTGTTACATGTTTTCTATGCCAAGCAGCTGTAGTCTCTCTTTCTATGACTCATATTTCAACAAGAAAACTAGTCAGTGTGAACCTGGGTAACAACAGCAAAAGAATGAAGAGCAGCTTTTTACAACCTTCGCAGTAAAACGGAAAAAGTTCCTAAAAGGCGCTGCATTGCTTTTCCCTTGAAAAGACTCACCGTAAATGAACGGTCAACTGAAATAAATGGACTTTCAGCACAAATTGTTCATTACATGATCAGGAATGACTGTGGTTGTAGTTAGATCAAAGGTTTCCCACTGCTTCTGTGGTTTGGGAAGTCTTTGTCACAGTCCAGGGAGCAAAAACAAGTGAAAAACACTTTAACACTTAACAGATAGTTCTGGATACCTCAGAGAGGAGAATCATGTGGTCCAACCTGACAGGGAGGGTCTTTCCAGTCCTTTTTTTGGTGTATTCTGAGCTGCAGATGCTACATTCCACAGTGTGGTGCAAATCAAGTAGGAAACAAAAACAAGTTACATATCAACTTATCACAGTTACACATAAAAAACAGCTGACATAGAAGCTATCAGTCCACTTTCTCAGCAAATACAATTTACAACATGGTAGCATTCCTCTGTTTTTTTTTTTGTTTTTGTTTTTTAAGGACTCCATGCCCCTCCTGTTCCTTGCGCACTTTCCAGCTTTCAAAAGGGAAAAAAAAAACCTTGAAAACTAATATTAGCGTTAGCAGGGAGGTTGCAGGATAGTATGACCTTCACTGCAGATCTGAAGATTAGTTCCCTTCTGAAGTTTTAGCTCAATTTTCTCGGTTCCATATTGTAGTATAAATCTGGAGAAAAGAATCACGGTACCTTTTAAACTGGTGGGTGTCAAGCCAACAATTATCCAAGCATCATTACCCACATTTTGCACAGCCTCCTCAGCCTGCTTTTATGGAGACTAAGCAAGACTCCTTTAATGCTGGAAACATGTCCAGACATGCTGCACTGATGCACATGTGACTGGGCAGCTGTATGGTAAAAACAGAAGGTTGTTTCCAAATGTACACTGTCTTTAGCTTGACTAACCTTTTTATTTTACACATTTTGTAGGAAACTCTGTACAAAGATGTGTAATGCCAGTTCCAAACATTCTATAGTAACCATTTAGGCTACATAATTAGTGAAAAAGTTATTGAGGCTTGGCAGGCTTAACTGCAAAAGTCGTGCAATCCAAATATATTTAATAGGCTCATATCAGATATCTTAAATGAGGCGTCATGCAGGCAGTTTTTTCACTTTGGCTTCATTAATCCCCAGTGCTAATCAAAGTCTTGAAGTACACTTTAATTGAAAATTGCATTAAAATGTCTAAAAAAATTGGCACTTATTGTTAAAGCAGCTGTAGAGATTGATTACATGTTCTTAGTGCTGGGGCAGAAATAATCTTGTTTTTTAGATATTTGGTTAGATTCAGGAATGATGTGCCTGCAAGTCACTGGAGTAAGATCAGCCAGGTCATTCCAGGCTTGAGGCAAATGTAGATCCTTTAATAACCACAGGGATGTTGTTTCTTCTGTAATCAGGGAATCTGAAGACTGGGAACAAAGAGTACATTCTAGAATATGCCACATTTTCCATTTGATTGGCAGAACCACTGGGGGAACTGTAACTTGTTTCCTATTATACACTGCAAAAACAGAATCTTAATAAAGTGAAAAGACCCTTGTTTCAATAACATAACGTGTTATTTTCTGTCTTGCAAGAAAAACAATCTTTTCGAGAAAGTTTTTTAATTGCAAAATAAACATTAGTTTTAGAAAACATGTCTTAGTAATATTTTTATTTAAATAATAATACTTGGACCATTTAAGGATTAAGGACTTTTATACTTTTAGCCCAAATTGCAGACTTTTTTGGGGGGGTTATTAAATAAAAACGTTTTTGCAGTGTAAACAGCTTCTATATATAGTCCAAGTTGTTGTCTGGCTTTACCTAAATACACCATTTGTTTTACCAGATAATTTTAAATGAAGTTTATAGTTTACACAATAGTTGTTTGCAAGTTCACCATTGTGCATTTTGACTGGGCTTCAGTTACTTTTATTTTTTCCCAGACGGTCAAACAAATAAGTGAGATGCAGTGTTATCTATCACAGAACATTTGACAAATGGGATTTTTCTGGTGCCAATTAAACATGTTTTACATGTTTTATTACTTTTTTCAGCAGTTTGAACAAGAACTTTTTTTTGGATTGAAACTGTGTTCTAATTAAGATTCTTAGAAAATAGTATAATGGTCTCTAGTATATTGTGGCTTTATGTCAGAAGCAAAAGATTTTCCCTCCATCTGTATGTAATTCATCCCTCTACAGTGCATTTTGCTCTTTTTTAAAGTATGTACACTCCTTCCAATTAAAAACTCGTGCATCAACACCTAATGTTCTCAGTTGTCAAATTGTCTTTTGGGCAACATTAAAGACCTCATGGGGCATTTATCATTTATAGTTGTTCGGTCATAGTTCTGTGATGAATAAATGTTATGTAACACGGCTGGTTGTTGCATGGCCATGGAGAAAGTTACATTTGCAGCTGGTGGACAAAGGACATAGATAGTCTATACAGATTTCTTTACAATCACAACGCACTTATTATCAATGTCGACATAGCCTAAAAAGCATGATGACATTCTGCTGTCAAGGCTCTTTTCCTATGATCAGAATTTGTACTTGTAATTTAGTACGATGTCAAATTTAATTTTAATGAAAGTTGACCAAAAAAAATAAAAAGTTGGCAGTCCAAGGTGTGAAGGCCTACTAGGTCAAGTAGTATGGAAAATAAAAACCTCTAAACTTAATCCTGTCTGACAGCAGACCTTCCTCTATTGTGGCGAACTACACTTTAGAAGGAGCAACATGCCTACTCCATGTTATGTGGGGAGAATGTGAAAGTGCTAGCTGCCATGGCAACAAGGCAGCTCCACTGTCTCCAGTCCCCATTAAGAAAGATGGGTGGCAACGTGGCTGCAGCTCAATGGTGGTGTTGCATGACACGCTGAAAAGGCCTTTTGAAAGCCTGCGAATGCAGCAGTCAATGAAAAGGGGAAAAGGACAGCAGAACCATCAGGCAGGTGATGCCTACCTCACCTTCTCCTCTGAGAGAATACTTTTCCTGCAGTTTGTATCTGCTGATTAAAAAAAATTGGGAGTTTGTGCAAGGTTATTCCTATATTTTTAGTTTGGAAGGATCATTCAAGTCAGTGGAAAACTTCATTTTAGAGAAGTACATGGGGTAAATAAAAAGCCTGTTTTATACATGTTTTATACATATTTATATATATATATATACTTTTTTTGGGTTATAATATAAAATCTCCCATTATAATTCATCTCTCAACTTTACAACAATTGTGCCGCTGCTAAAAAAAAAACTTAAAATAAGATTTTAACTTTTTTGTCAATCAGGAGTCTAAAAGTTAGTCTAGCATAAGATCAACTTGTGCATTATGATTCATAGTTGAGGCTGTGTTTGCTTTATGTGGAGGAGTAGATGAACAACCTCTTAATCAACCTGTTACGTCAGAATGATTACCTCTATTGTCACCGTTTTCTACAGAAATTCCCCCAACGCCTTTTTCTCTCAGTTTTTAACAGTAATTGTCATGCCATGGGTAAAGATTTCCTGTTGACAGCAAGTAATTAAACATTAAAGTCACACTTCTCAGTCAAATGACTTGAGTTTACTGCAGGATGCCATTAAACTGAGTTGCTTGACTCTGTGTCATGTAGAAACTGTGCCTGTGGTGGGAGCCAAATTCAGCAGAACAAAACAGATTTCATCCTGAGTCCAAGTGACTGCCAAGACTCTTTCATTCAGCCCAAAATAGCAAGCCACTGCTTACGCACATCTCCAGAACATAGTTTAGGCAACTAAAGGATTGGGTGGGAGTAATTTGTGGAGGAGGAATACAACCACAGAAAGAACTCTGTGGAGTTCATTTGACAACATTAACCAAATAAATCCGACACACCAGATTGTGTTTAAAACAAGAAAAAAGAAAGTTAAAAAAAAAAACAAAACAAGCTTGATGTGCACCCATTGGGGGAAGTTGTTAATGAGCATTTTTTGCCTGTAGGTTTTGTAAAGATTCATGTGAGATGTGTGGGTTTGATTATCCTCTAACTAGTTCATTTTTATGTTTTTATCATTCAGATGCATTTTAGGTAAATGTCTTTTTTTTTTTTGTAAAAAGCGAAATTTAAAAAATGAAGCTATGAATTTGATGTCCAAAGCCTAAAATGACCCATTTTAATGATGCCCCCCTATTCCTCCTGCCTCTTCTTTGTTCAGTACCATTCTCACACAATAGAGGGCGCCACACTGGATCCTTCAATGGCAACAAAGAGCTTCATTTCCTCTTATCCTTTTTTTCCTGTTTGTCCTTCAAACTCATGAGACACTGATTGAATTACACTGAGCCCTATGCCTTTTTGCATAGAAACTTTACGTGAAAAATCAGTTAAGAAGGTGAATGATGTGTTTTAACGAGAAAGAAGTGAATTAAATCTCACTGTGTTAGACACTTGAGAAATTCAATGTCTGGACTGCAAAGGTGCTCCTTTACAGTAGCATGAAGGATTTCACTGTCTTCATATGCAAATGACAGCCACCACTTTGTCCTCTGTCTGACACAGACTTGTAGAAATGTACATCTAAAAACTCCAATGGAGTCTTTGTCACTTCTCTAAGGTTGCAATCTTTGTCGGTGGTCTTAAGAGGACTGTTTTCATGAGAGACTTTCTCTGTTGTCCAAGTAATAGTTAGCTGTACAACTCAAATGCAAAACGATTTAGTGCAGGGTTGGGCAGTGAACGAAGACAGGAAGGTAGCTGGTGTTAGAGTAAAGGATGTAGAAGACAGGGTTAGATGGAGGAAGCTGATTCGCTGTGGGGACCCCCAAAGGGAAAAGCTGACAGGATGAGAAGAATGCCAGTAGTTATTTGGTAAAAAAATTTTTGTCAAAAGATATAAATGAGGAAGATCCGTTTCTTAACCTTTACATTTGCTAGGTTTAGATCCACAACTGCTTTCAACACCACTTTTGTGGGGTGAAATAATTTGTTCATTTGTTCATCAGAGGTCTTTAATCAAGTTACATGACAATGACTATAAGCAACTTCTTTAAGAACCAGCAAAACTGCAAAAAGTCACAAGAGGACAAATGGCTTCACACATTTTTAATTCTTTTGTCTATTTACTTTTGCCTTTTGTCAAGCATTCCTTGAAATATAAATAGAAAATAAGAAAGAGTGGGAGAAAAAAGTCTGAAAATTCTCCACAGTTACTAATGCAGCATCCCACGGTTGTCCTGACAACCTAATATTCAGAGTCTCGAGGGGAAATCTACTGTATTAAAAAAACAGCCAGAAACCTGTTATGTATTAAAAAATGCCATGAACGCTGCGCTGCTGCACTTTAAGCACACACTAACAGACACATCTCTGCTTAGTGTTTTTACATCCCTCATCCAGAGTTTGTACCTGCTCCACGCTTCACATCTATTTTTACAGCAGGATAGGAAGTGGTGCACAGGCAATGTACTGTTCAGTAAAAACAGCTAGTTCTTTTGTTTATTGTTTTTTATTTGGAAAAAGAAGAGACATAATGAAGCTTAAGGCTGTTGCATTTCTGCAGAAAAAGTCTTAATCCTTTTAGAAATGAGGGAAATTAAGTCTTAAAACTCATTTATTTAATTAAAAAATACATGGCTTACACAGAAATCAAGTCCTCAAAATGTCAAATGCATTAATAGATGCATTTTTTTGGGTGCACAGTTTCTGGATATCTCTAGTGTTAAAGAAGGCATGTATGTCCCTCCCAGTCAACAGGTCTTCTGTTTATCAACAGCTACTTCTAACTCAGCCAACCTGAAGTGACTGGCTTCTCTTAAAAGGAATACCAGAAGGCGCAGACACACTGAGCGAGCAGCAGCGGTGGCAAACAGCGTTTCAGCCCACATCACATTTCTGCCACTTCATCTCACCTGGAGTCTGTTTGCATGAAGAGCAGCTGCCACATGCTGGCAGCACTGAGCTAAGAACAAAGAAAAAAAGTCTTCAAGGGCACAAATGTCATTAATTGCTGTGGATATTTCATCTCATTTGAGCCCTGACTATTTACCGTATCCCTCTAGCCTGTTCGTGGATCTGTTCAGACGCAGGACACATGGCTGTCAGGGAAAACTGTGAGCCCTTCATGCCACCTGCAGATGAATTCCCTGTTAGAGCCAGAAAGGCTGGACACTGCATCAACTCTGTACCGTATGGTGTGCCATGTGGTGACAAGGAAGTGGATTTTTCACTGAAAATCTGGACAAGGGTAGCTTATGGGAACTGACTTTCCTCCAAGTCCAGCAAGGAAAATGTTATTGACGCAACTGAGAAAAAGAACAGACTTGTAGTTTTTGTTTCTTTTATCATTTATGCTATAACCTCATTTTTAAATGACAGAGATCTTCAGAAAATGTGTGCAACGAATGATTCAAGGTTTGAATGCAACACACCTGAATCCCGTCACCTGATTCTGTCCCAAACTCTCATTAGATGCAGCAAACTTGCTCATTTTCTTCTTTGCTGATGCTTTTGCTCGCATCCTCCGATATGTGTGGACGCTCTTTAGGCCTTTGGGTTATATTCACCTAAAGTTTATGACACAGTGAATGGAAGCTGCATGTGTGTGTGTGGGGGGGGTCAGCCTGTAATCTGGCTGTACCATCTGTAGCTGTCATCTGAAGCTGCCACTTAGTGGGCTGAACACAATCACCAAGTCAACACTTGCCAACTGTTGGAGCTGCCATGGTCCCCTCCGAACGAGATCTGCCAGGAAGCTGGAACTATGCATGTCTCCAACAGCAGCTTTTCTGATGGAGCCTGACTCATGTCACGGCCACTGCCTGTCTGTGAGGATGAATGGACTTCACACAAATATACATATGCCAACTTAAATCAGAAATAGATATTACTAAGACATACTGCTTTCAGATATGTGCACTGGCTAAGTGTTGTTTCTCAGGGAGCAGCAAATACAAAGCACATGGAGCCATGCAGAGGAGAAAATGGTTAGTCTCAAGTCCGTTCATTTTAACAAACTCCAACCACAGATTCATCATTAGGGTCAAAGAGGTTGTGGAGCCTGTCCCAGCTATTCTGTTAAAGTCTCAAAAATGTCTTAAAAAAATCAAATAATGGTTTCATGTTCTGGCTATATCTTAGTTGGAGTTTATTAAAAAACAAAAAGCAATCCTATATATCCACCCCCTAAAAATGGTATTCTGCACCTTTTATAAAAGATAAAAACATAACAAAAACACTACTAACACTGGATTTTTCCCTAAAATTACAGCCTTTTAAGGTATTTAACTTCTCACACAAAATATGTATGATTTACTTTTTTTAAAAAAACAGCTAACTTTAATGCTGACACTTTTCAACAGTTTCTTTTTAGCTTTTCTCATGTTTTCTTAAATAGAACTGGAGACAAAGCTCCGTCGAAAACCATTTTAACATGAGTTATCTTTTCATTTATTGACCATTCTAACTTAAACTTACTGGTAACCTTTTTTTTTTTTTACATAAAACTAAATTAACTTAATTTAACAGTTAATGTAAGATGAGGTAAAAAAAAATTAACTGTCACAAAGAAAAAAAGCAACTGCCTTGTAAAACTATATATAATTTATGAAATTGACTTGAGTTGAGTTTCACTTTTTATAGAAAATAAAAATCATTTATACAAAATCTGTCACAAGCACACACACACACACACACACACATGCAGGTGGAGCAAATAAAGGACATGAGTGTGAGGGGCCACAGAAGTCTGCAATATATTTCAACTCAACTTAGAAGCACACTTATTGGAAATAATACATTTCTGTTTCCAAAAACAATGAGACACAGTGGTAACAAATTTCAGAAATAACTTGCAAATTTTTTAATTCATTAAGTTGATTCATTAGTTGTACAGTTTTTTCTTTCTGACCAGCTCGTGTTTCATACAATAGCAGCACCACTTTGCAAAGAGGCGTTCAGGAACAAAAATGAAGCTCAAATTATTTAGTGAAAATCACAGAATGAGGGAAAAAACAATCCTGAGCAGCTTTTGACGAGATATAACATGAAAAAACATGGAGAGGTGGACCGAGTGGCCTGTTAGAAAACTAATATGTTTACGGTAACGGAGGGGTACAGTTCACGCGGCACATCCAAGTTTGTTAGAATGCCATAAATACTTCAAATATTGAAAAAAAAAAAAAGTCTCTTGCATTCAAAACACTTTATCGCAGGTTCCATGTGTTGAAAAAACAGATGATGCTAAAGGGCTTTTTAGCTTGTCTGATACTCTATAAAAAGAAAAGCTGTTTATCAATTTCAACTAAAATTATCCACTAAAATTGACAATGCAATGATTTTTTTTTCCCCCAATAATACATCAGTTTAAGACATTTTTCCTTACATTCCTATTTTACAAACTCTCATTAAAGGGTTTTTAGAAACAGATTATAATATAAATACAAACTGAGGGTAAAGAGTCATTTAAACACTGTGTGATCCATGATATTCCCCTTTGAACTAAAAATCTATAATAATATTAACTTCAAAATAAAAAGGCAAAGCATGTGTTTGTAATAAAAAAAGTGCATTTACCACCATTCCTACTGTGCTTTAAACAGATACTGAAAGCAGCATGTAGACCTTCATGCAGAATTACAGTGAGTGTCAGGAATTAGTTTAGTAGTAATACACTGGAAAAAGTCCACATCGATGTGTCTCTGACTTTTAGAAGACACCTCAGCTTCACTGTATTCTAGAAGAAGCTGCTTACAGCAGCGTTTGAGTTCTGTGGTTGTTATTTAGTAAAAATCCTTCTGCTTTGGTATCATCTGATCCTGGATCGCTTGACGACAATTGTACCAGCAACCATGTCGTACACAGTCCTGTTGTGCTGGAAGAAGAGAAGTGTGATGAAGGCGGGGAAAAAGAAAGCAATGGAGAAGTTTTTATTCAAGGCTCGGACTGTTGATCTGAAAGAAAAAAAACAAAGGACGCGATTGACTTAGTGTGATGCCTGCTCAAAAACTCTGAAGGTGCACTTTATAAATTAGCCACTTACGCAGAAAGAGAGACATTAGTTGCTGGGACCACCAGCACCCTGTTGGGCTGAACCATAATAGAAGAATCACACGTTACTACTCGGAGTCCGATAAGAAACTTTCCCGGTGTGGCTCCTCCAGCTCCCCAAATGCACACGATCTGGACGGAGAAAGATTTTGGAGATTTGCACATAAATCCACTGAGGATTTGCACGTTACCTTGTCTCGCTCTTGCGTCAAAACTTACCTCATAAAAACACACCAGTATTCTGTAAACAAGGGCAACAAGCATCATTTTCTGCAGCTCCTCCATCGACGTGTCCTCGTCGATTTCCTCTACTATGAAATGCATGGCGAACTTTGATACATCTCTGAAATGCAGAAGGAAATAATCGAGATAAAACATTTTTCTGTATCCATTTCATGATGTTTCTTTATTTTTTATTTATTTATTTTGTTATTATAGAGGATTAAAGCAAAACGCCTGGGACGGAAACTTACTTGATTCCACTAAAATGCATAATACTGATGATTATGGTTGCTTTAATGAAAAACAGTATGAAGAAATCCACCATCTCAGCCATTAGTCTTTGGAGAGGTGAAGGAATGAGGTACTCCCGGCCTGCTAAAAAAACAAACACACAAAAGTGGGTTTTAAAAGAAAACCTGGATCAGTGGGTTGCACAGGGGCGTGGTGGTTTGGAGTGAGAAGGCCTGGTTCGAACCCCAAATGGGTCCTCTCTGCGTGGAGTCTGCATGTTTTCCGTGCGTATGTTAAGGTTTTCTCTGGGTATTCCAGCTTCACAGGTTAACAGATGACTGAGGAAGTTTGACAGCGACCTTTGTCAACCAAACATTGGTTGTAGCTCACCAGTGATAGTCTCATCAATTCTTGGGATGTTTACTGAAACATTCGTAAAGGTAACACTACAACATCCACCCATCACAGGGAAGAAATTCTGAAATCTTGTTTAGACTTAAGTATTTATGTTAAGCCTTTTCTTTGAATTTAACAAACATCTGATAGTCCTTTTTATGCAAGTACCTTTTTGGATCAATGTTGCCTTAAAAATCAATGTGAGCCCCACCTAGACTATTAGCTTCAAAGAATATATAATTTTGTGTTATTTTCCAGTATACAAGCCTGGATCATGTTAAATGATTGCAGACAAGAATTCGAAATAACTGGGATACAATTTTCAAACCACTGTACATCTGCGGTCTAAATAATACAGGTAAGATGCTGTAGTAAACCGGCTATTTGTCCTACCTGCTCTTTGGGCATGTCGATTCTCCTGCGGCGGCTGCGCGGGGACCGCAGCCCCGGCAACGCCTTCACCTGCGCGGCTGCTCGCGGAAGAGGTGGCGGCGGGCGGGTAGGGCGATAACGGCAGACCCAGCAGGCTCTCGTGCCACCTCTGAGAGCCGAAATCAACCGCCGTCGACGCTCCGCTGCCGGACGACGGGAAATAATACGGACAGGACATGGCTGACGCCGCAAGCCAGCTCTGCCAGTTCACATATCCAGTGTAGTACTGCCACATCCATGCCTGCAGCTTCTCGCAGTAGTCCGCTGTGGCGCCGCCATTCTTGCTGTCAAAGTTGTTCTGGTTGTCTGTACGTTGGGTTTCGTTGTCATGCGGGGACGTAACGTCTCTAACAAAAGGCTTACTATTTTCTTTATCGACTCCCATAGTTGTGTTTTCTTTGTCGACCATGTTTGAAGGCGTTGCGTCACGTACTAACGTACAACGTCATTCCGGGTCAGTTCATTTTGGACCAGAGAAATGAGATGCAAGTAATTATTTTTTTAAAACAATAACATGAATAGAGGGTTAACTTACATATTTTATCAGTAATATATTTAATACAGCGCACAATATATTACCTATTGCAAAACAATGAAACCAACGTTAAATTTGGATTTCTTACCTATTATTTGGGTAAAGTGGTATCTTCCAAATACAGCTTGCTATCATGAGAATAAACCACTAGAGAGAAGCATTTCGGCAATATTTAAACTGCAACAAAATTATAACTTTTTTTGATCTGATGATCTGATCAATACAGACTTAATTACAAATTAAAAACTAACAGCGTTGTACATTTTCTTCTAAATAATTACGCCCGTTTTGTTCTAATTAAATTACTATTGCTACTCTATTATAACAGCATTTATGTTGGACGAGGCCAAACATTCAGAAATGTCTTTCAATCCATTTTTTCTGATTCTGCAGCAGTTTGTCATATGCATGTTTCAGTGTTTGCAGCAGAAACGTAAGAAAATACTTCGAAATGGAGGGAAACAATGTAAAAACAGCTGGAAGTTGTGTAAAGAAGAATATAGCATTAAATGGTAAACAATGTTGACCTTATGTACAATTTTCAGTTTAAAAACTGGAGTGTCACCAGTTAAAGGCTTAAAAGTCTGGCTTAGCAAAGACATGGGTTATTGCCACAACAGTATCTTCCAGCTTTATATATTTACAAGAACACACACATTGTCAAGAACCTAAAAAAAAATATTTCAAAGCGCCAAATATTCTACAGTGTTACGTTGTCTACTATTAAAGGATTTTAATACTAAATGACTGGGTAAGTAGATTTAGAGCAATAGGAATTAACAGCTGATTGGGTGATTGTGTTTAAGGAGGTAAAGCCATTTCAGATGAAATCTGCTTCTTAAAGCCTGTATGCACACAGTTCTAAGAAAGCTTAATCTGTAAAAATAAGATCTCCCTACAATAAAGATTAGGGAAGGCCTGATGCTTTAAGAGAAAAAAACCAAAAAAAAAGTGGTATGTAACATGACCCTGCAATGGACTGATGAACCATCCAGGGTGTACCCCACCTTTGCCCGGTGGCTGAGATAAGGAAAAGCAACTTTTGTGTACAGAAAGACAAAGCGCTTAACAGAAAACATTCAAAAGAGTGATTAAAAAGAGAAAAAAAAGTTACATTTACACTACAGTGTTCATTGTTGCTTGATTACTGGGGTTGTAAAGTTTGTTTTAGGATTTATGTCTCGACATGCTGCTACAAAAGCTCCAGTTAAACCAATTACTTGACTGTACTCAGTACATCTGCACATCCAAGACAAAAGGCCGGAGTTGTAAGAAATGGGGGGGGGGAGTGGGTTCACAGCATTAACCTCAAGCAGGGATTTAGCCTCTTGCCTCTATTCACTCACATCCTTGTCATAAGGGCTTCATGCTGCTTTTGCCTTTTCAAACAATGGGCTTTTGTCTGCATCCACATCCAGCTAGCCTAGACATTCAATCCTCCCGTCAGATCATTGGAATAAAAACTGACCAGTCTAAGGTCTGGACAAGGGGCATTAGACTAAAAGCCAAAACTTCCAATGAGATCACTGCTCCTTGGCTTAGTGTGGCGTAAAGCAGGGGTCATTAGCCAATTAAGCCATTTGCTAGAATTTATATGCCTCACCATAATTTATTTGAAAGTACAGGTTTACATAAATAAAAAGAAAACTTTTTAAATACTTTTATTGGCATGGATGACAGGTTACATTGACAGATCATTCATGAGCAGACAGTTTCAAACTTTGACATCTTTAACAGCACAGTTGATTTACATGGACTGATGGACGAACGTCAAGGCTGATGTCATTTAGGAAAAGCATTTATGTTGCCTTCTCGTATGTCCTCACAGCAACAACATCATCCATGATGCATTTCTGTAGAGAAAGATTCAAATCATCAATCTGACTGTAAATTAGCCAATTTAGTGTTTTTTTAAATGCTAAAAGTATGGCCACATATTAGATCAAATGACAAACATTTTGATGGCTCTGGTGCTCAGTCAACTTTTTAAAGCACTTTACTTACAGCTATTAGTTTCCCATCTTGAATCTCTCGCTCCAGAGTTGAGGTCTTGCCATCCCAGTTTTGTTTCTGCACAAGTTTTCCATTATCTAGGGTGAACGTGGACTTAAAAGGAAAAAAAAAAAAAAGTTTAAGTGCCATATTACAGAAAGAGATGGCTATATGGTGTTAGTTTAAGTACCTTTACGTTTCTGCCGTCTACGGTGGTCTCATCAAATTCTTCATCCAGCCTGAACTTGATCTCTGTGGTCTTGAAGGTGCTCTCAGCTTTCATAGAGATGAGCCCATCAGCACCCACCTGGATCACCAGGTTAGGCTTCGTTATGTTACCCATTTGCCGGGTGGCAAACCCCATCCCTTTACAGAGGGAACACTTTTTCAACAACAACAACAAACAAAAACAAAAAAAAGATGCAGTTTTGCCTACATAACTTTGAACTCCCGTATTCCACTGACATTTGTCAGACCATCATACCCACACACAATTCAGAGCTGCTTACCTACAGCCTTCATGTACTCATCAAAGTTCTCGCTGGAAGCTAAAGTCCAGGTTCCTGCAAACTGTTCAACCATGATGGGGAGAAGAAGAAAAGAGAGGGGGGAAAAAAAACCCCAGCTAAACGCTTCTGCTCAGTCAGAGAGACTTTCTGGTCTGTAGAGTAACCTCCACACCAGATCTCCTTTAGAAATGAAGCTTTATGAAGCCTGAATGAGGGCGCGCATGATTCTCAGCAACCAATCATCAGCAGGTGCTCACGTTGCCATGGAAACGAGAGGCTTAGAGGGCGTGTCTTCAAACCTGATTGGGATTATGAGTTTGATCAGGGTTTACTGACTTTGGAATTATTAGGGAGACTAAGATGTTGCAATAAAAGTCAGCTGATTTGTGTGTGGTTGTAGTTTAGTCACAAGAAAAATGCAGCAAAGCAAACATTAAAATAATTTACAGGACAAAAAAAGCAAATTCAAGACTTCTGTTGTTTTTCAATTCAAATTAGTCTCTTCTTTTCTTTTTCTTTCACTGCTGCAGCTCAGTACTTCTGTATAAACTCCAGCTCCTAATAAACTTTCATCTTTAATGTGACTGGTCATGGAGAATTAAATAAGTAAAAGAGCACTTTATTTTGCTTCAATTCACGTAAATTCTTTAACAAACCATCCTAATGAACTCAACAGCATTTATTTCTTCTGAGTTAAACGAAGCAACTCTAAGAGGTAATAGAACATTTTGACTACTGCTCAAATTCCTTACAAAGACTACTAGTAAACTCATAATATAGGGCTTTGGGTCTAAGGGCTTAGTGGAAAAAAAGTAGGTTCTCTATTATAATTTTATACAACAATTTCATCTTTTCTAATTGTATCTTTCTCAATAGCAAAAAAATTTGCTCAAATAAAAAAAATGTTTGAAAAAAAAGTTTAGGTGTTGAGGAATCTAGTAGTCAGAATTGTATCAAAGCCTTTTGTCGTGTGTTTTATTTATTTGTCATTCATTCGTGAAATCGTGAAATTTAGTTTAACCTTTTTATTATCACGGAATTAACAAGGATTTGTGAAGCTTAGATGACACATGTTAACCAGGAGAGGGCGCCATTTAGGGCTTTAGGTAGAAATGTGAATCATCTCTACTGATGACTGATAAAGCCACTTGGATGAGTGGTAAAATATTTCAAGGAAGAAAATTTTTTTGTCCAGATGCCAGGACTCAATCACAAGGTAATGTCACCTGGATGAATGAGAACCTCCACTGGCATCCCCAATCTAACTGTTCGTCCCCGTAGAATCCAGTAACTGCACATGAAAATAATAAAAATAAAAAAAACTCGTATTGCACATTTTATACCCCTTCCCCCCATCACCACCACCACCATCACCAACTTCGTTCTTTTTTTTTTTTTTTTTTTTTTACTTTAGTCACAGTTCTTCAATTAAAACGTGTCAACACCTAAAACAGCCCTACACTGCCATCTAGTGGATAGAATCAATCACAACAGATGCTTAGGATTTTTTGGCGGAAATTCCCACTAGAACGCTGGGGTTCTTTACAACTCAGTTATATGCTTGACCTCAGTAAATATTTCAATATTTCATTATTAAACCTGCTTTGGATACATAAGGCCCTCTTGACCTAATTCCATAACATGCTTAATAACAGTGTTTAAAAAAAATTTTGTGCAGATGCAAACAGATGCAAACAGCAACCTTATAAATTATTATTTTAAAAAATTGTTGAGGGAAATAATGTCAGGAGTTTGACTGAATTAAGACGGTTACCCAAATGTCATATGTAAAGTTAAAAAAAAAGCAATAAAAAATGTCCACAAATGTGCTTTATTTAATGTCTAGTAATATTTTATACATGAACAATTTTAAATGAGTGACCTAATATACAGACAATTATCTTAAAAGATTTGGTGTGGATAAACTAATAATGATAAAAAAAAAACGTTTTATTTAAATAATAAATACAATTTTGCATTCACTCCATATTCAGTTTCTTTTTGAAGGCCTGTAAAAACAATGCAGCAGTGTTATTTTGTTTGTTTCTTTAGTTTTAAAAAGGATTCAGCAAATTATCTGTAGTATTTGACTTTATCTGAAAACGATTAAAGAGAAAGGAGACAGGTGGGCTGAAGATACTTACATCTGCGTAAAATCAAAGGAATGCTTTCTGACATTTGTGCTATTGGAATAAGTATAACATTTTTTAGGAGTTCTGTTTCTTTTATGTTTAACAATTTTAAATAAAAATGTAATACTTTTTAGACCTTTGAAAGTGGCAGAAATAACCTGCTTGTGAAGAACAGTCTTTTTCCTCAGTGATCATGTGCTTCAATCAGCACTAATCTACACCTTATATGAGGAAGCAACCATCAGTTATACACACACAAAAATGGAAATTAAGCGCTGCAAGTCATGTGTGATGTGTGTGTAACGGTCTTGCTCTTTGATGTTTATGTTGTTTATGTTGTTGTTGTCTTCTAAACTCACTGAACCCCTATAAGGGTCACAAGGTTGCTGGAGCCTATCCCACGAAGGTGGGGTAGACCCTAGAAAGGTTGCCCGTCTGTTGCAAAGCTGCACAGCCGCACACACTCACTGAGGGCATTCTTTAGGAAATACTGTGAAGCATGATTTTGAACTGTGGAAGGAAGACCAAGATGGGATTTGAATCAGGGCCTTCTCAGTGGGAGGCAAGAGTGCTAACCACTACACCACCGTGCAGCCCGCCTGTGAAGGTATGACAGTCAAATGGGCTGAGCTTCCTGCCACATATGTAAGGCGATTATCTGTGTTTCGTCAGCTGGGGTTTCTCTGTGTACATACAGGTGCCATGCAGCAGAATCACAGTCCATCTAATGAACCTGAACTCTCACAGACAAGTCCTCTACTTCGGTTTTCATCAACACTTCAGCCCCCATTGATGGGAGAACAGTGGCCATGAACAAAAGCTGCATATACTGTACAAACACAGCTCTGAGCGGCAGCACACTGACTCATTCTTTAGTTTGTGTGAGAACGGAGGGGGACCCCTTTCAGCTCCTTTGTGTTGGTGTCTGTCAACAGTGTAGTTGGAGGCAGAGCCCATTGTGGCGGCCAATGTTACGTATTGACACAGGGCCTCGTTCAGCTTGTTCCCAGGGTCCAACCTGAGCTTTCATGAATAATGGAGAGAGGATCCTCAGGGCCAAGGAGGAGTTTGCCAGTCTGACGGGACCTGCTGCAAACTACAACTTTATTTACAGAGGGTCTTCAGTCAATCACACTAGTTATTCTTAAATCTCTCTGAAGGTGTAAAAGAAGAACAGTTTTCCCCTTTTTTATGCTTTTGCAAATGTTTACTTTTGGAAAAAAAAAGAAAAAACTAAATCTTTTAGCAAGCCACGTTTTATATCCTTTTGCACATACATGTGCTATTTGTGTTTATTTTATTACATTAATGCTTTGCCCCCAGTATTATCCAAATGTTTTCGTATTCTAATTTTTGTATTCAGTGTTTTATGAGAATCAACTGGTGTGTGCTACACTTCTGGCGCCAGCAGGGGATGTCACTTCAGGTCAGGGTCCCAGCAGGTCCAAACCATCTGCTGAAAGGCTCACATGACCTGAGCAATGTGCCCTCTCCGCTTTGCCTTTTTGCACGGCTGTTGGGGAAACCAAAGGGTGGGCTCTGGCCATTGTGCGCTACCAGAAGTTGTGTGTTTGTGAGGAGTATTTTGTGTGTGTGTGCACAGGTCAGTGAGGTGACTCTTGCTTGTGTGCTTTGAGCTTTTTCATGCGCCTCTGCTTTGATCTTCTCTCCCATTCCTTCATCCCACACACTCTCTCTGCCCGAGGCCTCTGATTTGCAGCACATCGACAACGTGGCTGGTGGGGCAGCTTTGTGCTTGTGTGTGTGTGTGTGGGGGGGGGACTCTCACAGAGAGGCTGCTTGTTCCATGGGTGCAGGGAGAGGTGCAGGAAGAGAGCTTTTTCGTGGGGCACAGTCACCGGGTGCAGAAACCGGTGGGTGGGGGGTGGTTCACCAGGAGCTAAAGTGATGTACAGTTCTCTCCCCCTCTTTCATGCTCCCTTAGATCACCCAACAGAGGGATAGAATTCTTGTGTGAAAACCAACAGCCGCTGTGCTCAGAGGGCGGCCTCCTGACCCTTTACAATATGGGAAAGTATACCCCTAAGCTGGTGGTGTCATGAGAATCTCAGATAAATCACTCGACTTGAGGCCACTCGTGTCTCTCCGTGTCTCACAAGGCGCGATTTTTTTCTATGCGTCCTTTCTTCCTTAAGCTTTAAATAGGCGGAGTTCAAAGGGTTTTCCGCATAACCAGTATGGCAAGAAGTTAGATGGTCATCATGTGAATATATACACACTGTGCCTAAAAACATGCTTTTATCCTCCCCCTGTGGCCTGATAATCCTCATATAACCCCACACACAAGCACACATCACGCACACGCAGTTCCCTCACATCCCACCTGCTGGTGCGTGATTAGGAACCGCAGATGCGAATGCACACAGCAAACCCCCTAATTGAGGATTAATTGGAAAGGAGAGTGCTTATCTTTTTATAGACATGTGGCAAGTGTTGAGCAGTGACAAAGCAACACAACCATCTCAGCAGATGACTGCCCTTAATATTTCATGACAAATCCTGAAGCCATGAGAGGAGGGGGAGCAAATCCGGGGAGTTTTAGATCGCAGCTCCAGACTCAAAAAACACATACCTGTTTATTCTGTAATTGAAAAATAAATACTATTACGTGCAGCATGGCACACTGACATAAATATGGCATATGTTGAGTTTCCTTCTAGCGGATTATCCCCCCCCCCAAAAAAAAAAAAACATATATATATATATATATAAACAGATAAAGAGAAAAGTGCAAAATAAGATGGGAAAAAAACAAAATATCCTGACAAATGTAATCATACAACCAGCAAAAATGTTTGTCAGGATAACTGTAGAAGTAAAGACTATAGAGGCTACGTTCTCTGTAGATCAGTGGCAGTTTGACTGCAGTGGAGAGTAATGGGGCTGGCAGGGCGGAATCAATTACTGGCCACAACAGATTTTCCCACAGGTCAGAGCTTGGGAAAGCAGTACTTTACCGCAGACAGCTGGCACAGAGCATCCACTGGGAAACCAACTACCTCTAAGAACAAAAATAAATAAAATGTAGATAAACTTGCAGCGCAAGAAATTTAGCCTTTTTGCAACTTGAGAATGATCAAACTTTAAACTTTAGGCTATAAAACTGGTTGATTGAAGGCAAACTCAAGGAAATGCAAAGCTATAACAAACTGACAGAAAACAAAAACTTCATGTAGTTTTGTGAGAAGCTGCAGACTGTTACTCATAACATGACCTTCAACGATCAGAGGCCTGCAGCACACACACACACACACACGCAAGAATGCCATTATCCTTTCTTCTGCTTAACTTCAGCATCTCTGATGCTAACCAGGAGATACATTTCACATCCAACCCCAAAATCCCAGTTGACCACAGCACACACTCCTTTGGACACACAATCCATTGATATGCAAACAATGTTTTTCCTGTGGCTACACAATGTGTGGCCATAAAAGTAGCTTGCTCCGTGGTACTCCTTTCTCTGGGAGAACATCACGTGCTGGCTCATTCAGGAGCCAGTCTTGTGATCTGCCATTCAGCTATTATTAAGTGCTACAAGTTAACTTGAAGCTGGGAGTGGACTGGTAGAACTTATGATCTCTGAGGTGTGAGAACATGTATGAAAAACTGGTGATTAACCTTCTTTTTTGTATGTGATTGACTTAGTCTCTTAACCATGGGCTTAATCTTAGATTTTATGTAGCTATTAGGACCCAAGGGAGAGAGAGAAAAAAAAAGGGGGGTTAAAGAAAACTTTGACAAAACAAAGAAACAAGGAAGTCAACATATCCTCCTTGGCTTTACCTATACAGAAGGCTAATGCAGAATCGATGCCAACAAAGGCAGGAAAATAAAGAATGAGTATGCGTGTGTATTATGGTCAAACAGTGGGAATGGGTCTGAGACCTGGTCTGGTCCCAGCCTAATATAGTGTCTGGGTGCCGACTGAAACAGACAGGAAACTGTGGCCCATAGGATAACATTGTGTGTGGAGGCTATCTAGTAGACATTTCCCCCAGAAGAACAACCCCTCCAGGACCAACATGGGTGGCATTTTCTGTCTCAAACAAAGTCATTCTTCATGCATATATTCCACCAAAGTTCAGCTTTTTTCCTCCAAACCATCCCTCACTTGAATAAAACATGATTAAGGAAATTATCTCACATGAACAAATGCCTCCCTGATGACCTTCCTCCCCACAAAAGCCACAAATGCAGTTCAGTGCAGCAGTTGTTGAGTGGCAAGTATAAGATGTCAGGAGGGTGTGCACACAGGATGCAGGCATGGCTGTGAGCGTCGCTGCTGCCGACAGCCACAACGGTTGACATAGTAAATCAATCCTGATGGGAGGGCGAGTGAGACAGAGGGGTGGGGGGGTCTGAGACTGAGCCGGCCTCCGTCGGACACACTCAGCCCCTCAACCAGTCAGGGAGAGACTGTCGACGGGTGGGAGAACACTTGCCGGGAAGCGCTCACACGGAGATTGAGTTACCACGGAATTAGATCAGGGTTGTGGGAAACAGCACCTCCTAAACACACTTGCACACTCTCAGTCACACACACATAAACACGCCGGCACACACTCAGGACGCACTCGCATACACAAAGGAGTCACCCGGGGAAACCTGTGGGAAGATTGAGGAAGGCAGCTGGGCACACGCCAGTTTCAAACAAATGCTCGCCTATACCTTTTTGCTTCCTGCACATAGTTTAAGAGCAGTGGGGCTGAGCTACACCCACGGTCAGGGGCCAGACTGGCATGCTGCTGGTGCAACCTAATACAAAAATAATCTGGAGAAACACAAACAATGACAAAAACTCAACATCCACCTTTGGTCAGAGTGGACTGAAAGCAGGAAACATTGTGGTGTCAAAGGTGTGGAGTTTAGAGAAGACAAACTGTGATTATGTTTAATGGGCTGAAGGAATGTCAGCTAATGTGGAGGCCCTCAGGTGTGAGTTGATTGTGTCTGCCTAATAGAGACCACATGAGTCTCTCCAGTTTAAACAGAACCAAAGTAATGTGAAATATATTCAAGCTGCCGTTCATCAGAGGCACAAAGAGCCATGAGTGCTTCAGTGTGCCACAAAGAGCTGCAAGAGGTTATGAATCCACCATTATCAGGCAGTGCGGGGTCAGACAGAAGTAGTCACCTTTGCAAAGGTCAATAAAGTGACACTGTGTATATGGGGATAGAAATTGCAAAGACTGGGAGGAAAAAGGCACAGCTTTGTCGACTAGTAGAAGTTAAATCTGTATTTTGCATGTTCGGAATGGTTCAGAACTGATTGAAGTAGCACACATCTGTCACTAATGAAGCCCCTCTGACATTTTGGGAACAGTGTTTGTTGTCTGCAGTTGCTCTTAGGAATCAAGCCCTCATCCGCTCTTGTCTCGCTCCCACCTGACCTTCCAGACAGAGCAGAGAAACAGCTGCTCCCCAGCAAGGTAGTGGTCTGGAAGTCAGCAGAGGGGGGAGCAGCATGTGCTCGCCCTTACACTGATAGCCTAAACAGACGTGTCAGGCTCGGAAATAAACCTCAAGAAAACTGAAATGTTTAACGACACGGGGCTAACTGAGAATTTAAAAAGTATAAAATACCATTAGACATGTACAATTTTACAGTTGCTGTTGAAAGCAATGAATTTAAACACCACAAAAATCGAACTAAAAAGTATCTCAATCAATAAAGCAGTTGTGAGCATAATACTATGCATGATTTACACATTTTTTTGTTTTTGGTTGTTTGATTAAAATATCAAAGTGTTTATTAATAAATACATGAAGGAAAATGAAAATAAAATTGTACATGCTTTTTCCTCCATCTATACGTGTTCTTTCAAATGGAATATACAGATGTTTTCCATTAAAAATATGTAACTTCAGTAACTGACAGTTCTGGGTTGTCTTTGATTTCAGCCTGTTGACTGGAGCGCTTGTCAGCTTAGGTTGCTTAACTTTACTCTTCACTAAATCATTCAGATCCCAAACACACACAAAAACTGAGTGTCTTTTCCATTGTGTGTAAGTTTTTCTGAGCAAAGTTACAGAAGCAAAACATATTTGATGGGGGGTAAAAAAGCTTTAAAGGGCCTTGACGGGATCTCAAAACTTTGTATAAGTAATTGTTTACAAGAAGGTAGATTTGGGGAGATTTTCGGGCTGTCCAGGTGTAGTTTTGAAAGTAGTGCATTAGAAGGGTTGTTAGCTCAGGTTGGATTCGTTTCTGGACAAAGGGACAATGGACACTTTGATTGAAGGATTCTCAGTTGGTGATATCAACTCTTAATGCTTAACGTTCAGCATTAAGAGTTGGAATTAAACCTTCAAGTGGTACCCATGTGCAGCTGTGATTGCAGCTCCCTGCTCCCCCAGGGTATATGTCAAATGTAAAAGAAAACTTGCATGTTTGTAACAACAAATGGGACTTTAACTTAAGGACACAAAATGCTACCTGATAGGAGGATAAATAGAAAACTAAAAATAAAGAGTTTGGACAACAAAGACATGCAACATAAAGAGAAAATGAAGTCAAATAGGTTACACTGAAAGAAAGATATGGGGAACCCATAAAAAAATGAAAAAGTGAAACTGTTTTATAATATAAAATCTGAACATGCTTGTGTTAACCGTGAAGGGTGAAAGAATGCTTCTGCTGTAAAGTTGAGGTCATCTACATTAGGATCATATGAAGCATAAGCTCACCACTGCATACTCTTTCCAGCATGCCTAAATTGCTATGTTAGAATTCATAATAAGTAATATGGTTCTACTATTGCTGTTAAGTTCTGTTGTTGTTTATTATTTTCCCTTTTGTCACTTGCATGTTAAAATAAATAAAGCAAAAAAAAAAATCCAAAAGAACCGGAAGTTGTGTCTGGTTGGTTATAAGGTAAAAAAAGAAGGTCAAATTCTGAAAATGTTAATTTATCATCATGATTTGTTAATTAACGTTTCTCCAAAGTCTCTGTCACTCAAAAGCCAGCTCGGTTCTAATGGGCTTAAACGCTCCAGAGCTCCGCCCACAGCGCTTCATCCGCCCCTCCCTCTGTCCGCGGTGTGAGTTCCCGGGTCAAAACTGTTTAAACTGTCTCTCACGGTCCGCCTCGTCAGTGTCTGCCGGAGTTTTACTGCGAAGAAGCGGCTTTACTGCAGACATGAAGCGGAACCACAACTACAGCTCGTCTGAAAGCGACCTGGACGACAACGTTGAAGTGGAGAAGGACAGTGGCGATGAAAATGGGTAATAAAAAGCTTTATTTCAAAGCAAGTTTATTCCCTGTTTTAGTTTTAGTTTTTTCAGATTATTTTGTGTAGTTTTTGTGTTTCAATATTCTTTAACCTCTTGACACCTGTATTTATTTTCAGCTATTAAAAAAACGGTGTTTTTGCTTTCAAATATATATTGTCTAAGTGGTTTGATGCATTAATAGGCATTAAGGGGTTAATTGCATCACTATTTTATTTATCTAAAAAAAATTTTATGATTATTATTATTTTGCCAATAATAATGGTATGACTACTTATCATTTCAGTCAACTTGACTTTCACGGATCAATGTCACCGTCCACAACAACGCAAGTTCAGGCCAGAAAAAGGCGCAGAGGGGTGTGTAAACATCTGAGGTTACAGTTGAATACATGAATACATGTGACAAAAAAAAAACACTCAATGTCTTTATGTCGTTCAACAGATAATTGAGAAAAGGAGACGTGACCGGATTAATAACAGTCTGTCTGAACTAAGAAGACTGGTCCCAAGTGCTTTTGAAAAACAGGTGACTTCTTCTTTATTTTTTTTTACGATTATTTGTGTGTTCTGTGTTTGCAGATTTTTAAAGAAACGTTTTTTTCTATGTCTTTGCAGGGGTCAGCTAAATTGGAAAAAGCTGAAATTTTGCAAATGACGGTGGATCACCTGAAGATGCTTCATGCTGCAAGCGGAAAAGGCAAATACATTTGTGTTTTGGCGCCATACGTGACATTTGAAAAGCATTTTCCTTATGACATGTCTCACTTTAGTTTGGATTTTCCTGTCCTCCCAGGGTACTTTGAGGCTCACGCGCTTGCTAAGGATTACCGCAGCCTGGGCTTCAGGGAGTGTCTGGCAGAGACGGCCCGCTACCTGAGCGTGGTAGAGGGTCGAGACACCACAGACTCCCTCCGAGTGCGATTAGTGTCCCATCTCAGCAACTGTGCCTCTCAGAGGGAAGTGCACTCCGGACTGGAACACTTAGCCTGGGGCTCTGCATACGGCACCGCCCCCACCCATCTCCCCCACCACCTCCTTCTGCAGCACCCTCAGGGCAGGACACCTGCACCCAAAAGCAACAGCACCCCACCCCTGACTTCCTCCTCCTCCTCCTCTTCTTCATCCTCCCCTTCGTCCATTGACGGATCTGGGCAATCTAGACTATGTGTCATGCCCCACACAGAATCCACCAGGGTGCCGTCTGGCGGCTCCTTACCTTTCAGTCTGCCTGTGGCAACATCTAAGCTTTCGCCGCCACTCGTGTCATCCCTGTCCTCACTTTCCTCTTTCCCTCTCGCCTTTGGTGCTTTTCCTCTCGTCTCACCAGGAGTCGCCAGCACAGTGACTCCCCTCTCCACCATGTCGAAGCCTTACAGACCCTGGGGTATGGAGATCGGCGCTTTCTGACACAAAGCCGTGCACTGAAGCTGTTGAGGTGTTTTGCCCCTACCAGACGGACTTATTTTTACAGCAATAATCAAGGGAATGAAGCTAAGTAGTTTGGAAAGATTTTTACTCAATATGCCATTTATTTTTCAAAAGAATAGAATTTAAAGTCAGGTAAAATAAAAACATGTTTAGGTAGTCTGCATTGCCTTCAGGTTGAGGACCGAGCATGGAACGGTAGTACTTTTGAGCAAAAATGGAACAGTTAAACTTTTTGGATCAATTATGGAAGCTCGTACCTTAGTCAAAGACACATTTCAGCATTTAGAAAAGTCGCTTGATTCAAACTGCTTTTTTTTTTTTCCATGTCAAAACTTTGCAATAAAAAAACAAACATGGCAGGAGATCTAAGATTTAAGAATGTAAGACTTACATTTGTGTATCTGTTCATACCAATAAATTGAGTTTAAATGTTTAAAACAAGTATTAATCAATCCATTTTTCCTGTTACCAAAAGGTTCTAAAAATATTTATAAAATTGTGATTATTTCCTAAAAGTCTCCCTTGCGCAGACAGACTGATTCTCTTCCATTCGCTTATGAACGTAATCTTCCTAAATCTGTAAATGCATTTTTGCTCCAGTTTCGAGGAAGCTAATGGTGAGCTAATAAGGCCTGCTTATTGACTGAAAGGTAATGCCTTCACTGTGTGCCAGGTTAAGTAACCAAATCCAAAAGCATTGTTGCTCTTATGAATACCCAGGAAATCATTAAGAGCCAGAGGAAATCCTTTACAATGTTGCCCTGACCTCACCAGCCTGGGCTGGTCTGAAACGGAGACAATAGTGTGAACAAGACCAGGACATTGGAGGAAAGCAGTTATTAAGGAGCAACAAACACACCGACAGCTGGATCCATAAATTACTGGAGTTGTTGTACTGATTAAGTCTGAGATATTTATATACCGTATATATTTTACCTATGCGATTTTAGCCATTGCTTTAATCTTATGAGGCAGATATTGTCTGTCTGTTGCCTAAATCCATGTCATAAAAAATATGTTTCTCTTAGATCATGACTGAATCTGCAACCAGGTTTACACTATGGACCTGATTTTTAAGATTTTGTTTTAATCCTATACTGCCATCTAGTGGTCAAGTGTCATATTCCTCTTCCTTGAAGTCACAAGATGTTAAACAAATTTGACTGGAATAGGATCAAAATATAAGATGCAAAAGACTGGCATTCTCCCTATGGGTAGAGAACTGGCTCTTTTATTTGGCAGTTTTACAATTTCCATTGTGTCTTTTGCACAGAAAAAAAGTCTTGAATTGTACATGCCATGTATGCAGAACCTCCAACCTTTATTCAGCAAGGCTTTCACAGAGAAATATATGAAGGGAGAAACACGAGCAGCAGAGAACGCAGGCAGATATCAGTGGTATACTGAATTTTAAAAACAGACAAGTTCAGTGTGCTAAAGATAAAGCCTCCTCCATCCATTTTCTACCTAGTCCATATTGAGAGATGACACAAAAGATGCTTCCGGAGTACGTCTGCCTTCACACACACCCACACAGACATACATTATACTCACACTATCTATATCAAGATGGAAGCAACAGCACATTCCACTATCCAAGACACTATGCGTGATACCAGTTTGCTATCATAACATTCATTAATTTGTTAGATTCATCCCCAAATACTGTGTTCCTAGCAGAGCGGTTTATTTGGCATACAATGAACTCATTGAAAAATGTCAGGGAAAGAAGGAATATGCAAATGTTAAAACAATTATCCTATTGTGGGCAAAAAAAAACACATTCTTGTCAACGATAAAGCACCGATCAGGTTCATTATCAAGTTTGTTTTCAGAGGTGGGACGCTTGGACACAGATCTGCGGCTGACCCCTAAAGTTCCCTTTGACTGTGCATGTTGGAAATGAGGGAACATGGGGAAAAAAACGATCCATTTTTCTCCTATCGCAAAGAGTTTTTAGGGGAGGGTTGTATCGGCTATCGTTCTTTACAAAACACACATACGTATTATCATCATTAACATCATGACATCATTAGGAAACAATTCACACTGCCTGTACGCCTGCCAACCCACAACACAGAGGCCTTTCACAAGCAAAATGCTGCCAAAATTTAGAAACTGCGATTAACGACAAACAAAAGGTCTGAAAGCGTACAGAGTAGTACAGCACAGAGATAGATAGATAGATAGATAGATAGATAGATAGACAGATAGATAGATAGATAGATAGATAGATAGATAGATAGATAGATAGATAGATAGATAGATAGATAGATAGATAGATAGATAGATAGATAGATAGATAGATAGACGGGTTTTTTACATTCTTTCCAAAATTAAATTATTAAATTAATTCATGAAACTGAATTGAACAGAACATTGTATCAATGAGAATACTGATGGTGGTGGTGGTGGGAACTGGTGTCGGTGTGTGCAGTGATGTGGTGGAGAGGTCTTCTAGCCTCTCGCCTTTGAGTGTTTGCTCTGGAGAGGTTGAGGGCAGGATGAAGGTGGGTGGATGGAGGGACCATGGAAGTCAGGACTTGTGCGCGACTCATGCTGTCAGCTCTTCCCTCAGCTCTTTGTTCCTGCGCACCACAGCGGCACGCTTTTCCTACAAGAAAGACAGGGACAACAGTTTAGCTGTGTCGTGTCCCACACCAACTCGTGTCAGCGGAGACATTTCTGCAGTTCTCACTTTCTCCAGTAGGCGCTCCATCATGGCTGCCATGTGGGCTTCACGGTTCTCCTTGATCTGCTCCATCTTCATGTGGAGCTTCTCCTCAGCCATTTTGCTGAAGTTGCTGTTTTCCTCCATGGCTTTTAGCAACACATCCCTCTCATGTTCTCGCTTTTCTGCCAAAGCTCTCAGCACCTGAGCCTCTTGGTACTGAACAATTTGTACACACATAAAGAAATGAGAAAAGTCTTCTTTAACTTAAAAGGCAACTCGCCAGAATGGAAAAAGACTCACCTTCCTCCGCTCTTCAGCTGCTTCCAGCTTCTTCTCAATCTCCTCCAAGGAGATGTCCCTCTTTGGTGGAGAAGGCAGGCTGTGGGATACCTCTGACACTGGAGACAGAGGCTTGAGAATCACCTCAAAGGCCTGTCCCGAGGTTCGTTTCTTTATAGGTTTCACCTCCATGTCTGCAAATCAGATGTTAGCAGTGATGATGCCAATAACATTTGGTGTTTGAACAGTTTATTGATCAGTTAATAATGTGCCTATCTGTGGTGCAGGAAGACAACAGCCATTACGGACATTTACATTAGAAACGTCAATGTATGAGCTCATCCATACCTTCAAACTCGCACACAAGCTTGTTGCGAGATTCCGGGTAGAAGCAGGAGCAGATGAGGGACAGCACAGACAACTCCTTCATCTTCTCTTTGTATGCTGAACAGAAAAAACAAACCAGCACACAGATGAGTCTCAATTCATACAAATTTGCTTTGAGGAACTACTCTTAGAACAGGGTTCTCAAGTTAGTAATGTCTCTCTGAGGGCTGTATTGCTAAAGCATTTTTTTATTATGCCTTTTAACCTCTTCAAATCTTTCATCCACATGCGTGGACATCACATTTTGGGTTATATTATTACAATAGTGCTGATCTAAGGACCTGTGACTATGGGTGTTGCTCAAATATTAGCTTAGATCTTAAGGGGTTAAATCTTTAAAGGTCATCACATTCCAACAAATTTAAGAAAATATCAAAAGCAATTTTAAAACGACTGAAGACTTTCTTTGAGTGGAATTTACTGTTGTATCTAATCTAAAATTCTAATCTAATCTAAAATTCCCCATTTTAAATCCTTTGAGTGGATTGTTTTTGGTGCATCTCCCAAATTTATTGTAGCACTTTCTCCTTAGGGGGGACCACAAATTGTCATTGCTCTCCTGCTGCTGCAAAGGCCAGCATGTGAAGTGATCCCTTGCTGCAGGGCTGGCCTGCTTCCCATCACTTTAGAGAAGTGATAAAGCCGGTAACATGCAGTCGAAAGTGACCAAATATTCCATTTACATAAATACGTAACAACTAGTTACGTTTAGAAGTGCAGTCCTGGGGGGCATAAAGGATTCTAATGTTTAATCTATGATGTTTAGACAACAGAACACATTTATAGGGTAAAAACATGTTCGCTTTACATCCCAAACCTTAATGCAGTTTATCTAACTACCATGAACCCTCAGCTAAGATGCTCTGTGAAGCTAAAGCATCTATGAATAAAACGAGCGTCTAGAAAATAGAATCCTCTTCCAGATCCTCATCTAATGCTTTTAAAAAAAAGACAATTTCCGTCTGTGCAGGTCGCATTGTCACAAGAATTTGGAAGAAATAAAAGCATGAAGGTGCCGGCAGCATATCCCTATTGGCTAAATGGTCGTTCGCCCAGCATCTTGGGTGGGGTCCGTCTGCATTATGCTGCATGTCGGAGCCGCTGTTGCATGATCCGCAGCGCCGTGAATAATCCACTCTCCATCCGATGGCAATCCATGCGGCACGCATGTCTAATAGCTATTAATCGACGAAACAAACATAAATACAACAGGAATAATTTTGGGGATCTTTTGTAATCTGACCGCAGATTATTCTGGCCGTTTTAAATTCTTGTTTGACAAATTTGCCCTTAGATATAACCGTCAAAAGAACTAAAAACGCACAACAATGCCAGGGATATTTGATTTATTTCTGATGATTTGATATTATTTCAAAATAAAGGCATAACAGAAGTTTGGCCTTATGTGGCGTAGGCTGCTCCACCGGCCGACACAGTCGAGACGCACCTGTCCATCTAACCGTCCATCCGTTCAACAACGAGCAGTGTCGGTGTGCTTACCGGTTGCTGTTTTGGCCATGGCTGGTGTTTTTCTCTGGTTTTTGTTCCTGTCTCCGCAGAAGTTGCTGGGTCTCTGTTCGGGTGAACGGCGACGCTGCTTAAGGCACTGAGTCAGCGAATACTCACTGCTTTTTCTTAGATCGGGTAGCAGACGGGAGGAGAGCGCGCACGGGAGCGCGCAGGCTCTGACGCGCAGAGCAGCTGTCAGCATCCCACTCCTATAGGCTGCAGCATCCTCACAGCCCAAACTGGACAGCAGCATCAGATTCTAGTCTTATTCAGCAGGGTTAAAAGGTAATTGATTATAAATTGTGTTTAAATTGTTTACTTTTAAAAAGGTTTGTGGAGTTAACATGCTTGTATTAAGATTATAGCCTTTCATTTTTGCCTGTTCGTTGGAAAAAAAAATAATGTTTCAAGGTTGATTGGGGTCCAAGCGTGAAAAAAAGCTAAAACTATATGAATATCGAGTCTCCATATATTCCAGTCTAAAATACAAATAAAATACAAAATAAGTTTTTTCATCTTTAACAAAAAAGGGCAATCTATTTGTGGTGTAAAAAGAATTTTTTTTTCATTATGACTGAGCAAAAAATAAATTTTAATACATATTTAAAAACATTGATATACCTGTAAAACCAAGCAGCTCAAACAGAAACAAACTATTACTACATGCACGAATAAAAAAACGCATGTTTAGAAATGGAGAAAGAAAACACAAAACAAAGACAGAAAATAGATATATGTCTCTTCAATGTGGTAAACTTTATTGTAATTAGCAATATTCAGAGATCCACACAGGTTGTTAAAAGTCTTTTACATTTTTCCTTCCACCTAATTTTTCTTTACCACACAATTTTAAGAGAGAGTTTTGTTGTTTGCTTATTCAGGAATTTACCACTGACAACAAATCAAGCACATAAAAGGAACTAATGTCTGAATGTTTGTGTCCTCTTAAAGAACATATGCACAAAAAATACATTATAAATAAGATAATGAGATACAAGGACCGGACGGAAGACAAGTGATGACAGTGGTTTTAAAAAATGAGGGCTTGGACACTACAGTTTAAGATCATTTTAACAGATTATAGCAATGTCAAATGCCTCGGATGTTAAAAATAGTATTTTTTAACACAACTTAACATTATTTTATTTTTCAAAATATAATTAACAAAGAAATGGTAAAAACAACAACATAATCTTAGTAAAATTAGACTTTGAATGAAATAGTTCTCCACATTCTTGGTTTTGACATTAACCAACATCACTGACAACAAAAAGAATGATTCATCAACAGACATACTTCCGGCAGAGCTAAACCATGGAGTATTTCACCAGTGCAAGTATAGGTTTTGTTAAAGCGAATGAAAAGTTCAAGTTTAATCATCAGGTACTGAAGTCCTTCGAAATACAAAAGAAGGCCTTACTTCAGACATATTCAATACACATCTCCTCTGCATATATATATATATATATATTTCTATCTAAATGAAAGAAAACATTGAACAAAGTGCATACTTGTTCTCCAACAGTGAAGGGTGCAATAATTCAAGATTCAGTTTTAAAATTTGACAAATCTCCATAGCAAAATAAAAGCAATTTGCAAGTCCCACGTTGTTCATGTTCAACTGTTTAGAAGTTAGGACCATACTACTGTCCTATTGCACTCAGCTTGTCACCGCTTTGGCCATTAGCTGTTTCTTTATGAAGCATCCCACTAGTATTTGAGGGCGTTTTTGAAAACTGTTGAGAACTTCATGAGAGCTCATCAGCTGGTCCCCCTTCAGTCGATCCAGTAAAGTTACGCAAACAACAGCCGCTTCATTCAGAAAGACAAGACAGAGTTGTAAGGAGTAGATTTAGGTTCAAGATAATATCTCTAATTTTATATGACATATTTCTTACCTCGAAGACCACTTAGCTTGCACATTGCAGAAAAAACTGATGATTCCATTTCAATGTTGCAGACTCCTGCCTCTCTGGCTTTAATGAGGTAGTCTTGCTTGTCCTTTTCAGAGTAGGAGCAGAAGGCACCATCCAAACGGGCCTGCCCTGAGTTTGATTGAGTACAGGAGACACACACAAAAAAGCTGGGAAGTTAAAGAGATCTTCAAACATCAGCCAGGCCATAGTGACACTAAACGCACACCTTCATAGAAGTCCAGTGTGCACATGGTGTTTCCTATCACCGTCTCAAACTGGCCCAGTTCCTTGCTGCACTGCAACAGCTCCTCTGCCAGGTTCTGGTCCAAATCTGTGTTGCGCACCACAGTTTTCCCCAGTATCACCTGCTCAAACTTCGGCTGGAAAGTGGCATCCACAGACTGTTTGGTAACAACAACCGTGCCAGGCTCCAGCCCTAAAAACAAGAATACCCCGAAGAATGATGGGACATTTTTATGGCTGTTTTTGTGCATTTGGAGATATTGCAAATAAATCCAACACATAACGTACCAATCCCTCCTGATGTTCCAATTCGTATAATTGTTACATCTTTGCAATGAGCATGATAGAGAAGCTTTATCAGCTCATGCAACATTATGGCAATAGATGGGATACCCATTCCATGCTGCAAGGGGAAAAAATATATAATTTAAAGAGCTTAGGAGACCAAAGACAGTCCCATATGATGACACAACAAATGTCATAGCTCTGTTAGCACATACGCTGACAGAAAGGACGGGTCCGACTTTGTACATGGCATAACGATCAGTTCCAGCGCAGATGTTAGGATACTCTGATTTGGGATCTTCCATTTCAAGCTCAGCAGCAATATACTCAATGAAAGCTTTCATCCTCCAGGGGCTGCCTCCAACACACACAAACTGAAAGAAGGTTTGCAAAGTCAGTACAAAGTTTCTGCAATCATAAAATAGAAAAGAATGGGGGAGGGGGGCACTAAATATATATTCTTATCGCCAATGCACACTATTTTTTTAAATCATTATAATAACTGTGTTACACCATAAAGATCCAACACCTATTATTTAGTGGTGACGTGGTCGTGTTTTGAATATAATGACCTTGACGTCCCCGAACATTGCTGGTAGATTATGGGTTTCGGTTCCAAGGCTGAAATGGTAGAGGATGTCATCTTTCAAAGAATCCAGATGTGGATTGTGCACACATACAGGGCTTAAGAAACAGAGAGAGAAAAAATAAATTAAAACAAGGAACTTACTTTAAAGTCCCACTCCAATTATCTTTTTATTCATTGTAAAATCTTCCCCAGTGGTCTTTTAGTTTGCATTTTATGCAACAACAACAAAATAGAATTGCCATTTTCTAGGACATAGCTTCTGCAGAGTGGAAGTAAATGATAAGAAATGGTCAGAAATGCAATTTTAAGCTTAATTTTCTTCATATATGTCATGAGAAAACACCACAAGAACATCTTAAAAATACCCAAAACATGTTTGTTTTTATCAGTGTGGGTCTTTAAATTTAACCTGACTGGACTAGAGGCTTAAGAAATAGTTTTATATATACAGCACTTCACAAAACTGAACAATTAAATCAAATATCCACTGCAATTATTACAGCCTATATAAGAAATTGAAAGACATTTAACAGGGTTACTAATTAAAATGTTAATATCAAATTTATCTCCTCTGTAACAATCTTACCAATAATTAGATTTCGTGAAAAGTTTCCAGATAGCTTTCTAATAAAAGGATCTTTTTCGAGAAAAGTGTCAATGAATGCAGAATAAAAGGTCACGTCCTCTTACGTCGTCTCTCCCACATTTCCTTATGGCTCTTGCGAAATAACAGCTGCGGCTACAGCAAAGAATAAGCATTTTCCTGTTCTGAGAGTATTTCTTACGTGCTGAATGAAGAGTTTTGCTTGTTCTTCAGTGGATCCATCTCCCTGGAAGAGGAGGAGGAGGAGGAGGAAGAGGGGGGAAAGCAGCCGTTAACGACGGTCAAGCCCTGAGCTTTACTGCGACCGGAAGCGGGAGAATGAATGACACCTGCCGTTACAGCAGCTGATAAGCGATCACAAGAAGACAGCATCGAGTAAAAGTCCATTCCCACAGCTAAATATTTTTCCCTAAATCATTGCTTTTGATATAAAACAGCCACCAATACAAATATTGTTATGATCGTAGACTGGAGACGGAGACAAACCATTGAATTTTTATGTTCAATTTTAAAACTATAGAGTCAAACTTCCAGTAATAACAATAAATCCATACCTGCCTTTATAGTAAACCCTTTCTCTGCCGGTTCTTGAGTTTTGGACAGAGAAAATTTGCGTTCAACATCTGATGTGTCAGTCGCAACAGTAAACGCCGGCCCAGTGTGACGTCACGACAGCAGCAGCCCGCTCATTGGCCCGCTGTCACGCACAGACGGGGTTGTACGTCAAAGGCGCACTCACGTATTAGCTCACGCCTTAATAACCTTTTAGCTTCTTCTTTATTAAGGCAAATGATTAGTTCTAGTTCACAAGAAAACCTCCATTTCAAACAAAGTTTTTATTTTTATTGTTTTATTGGTGTGCATACAAATAATCATATTCTTTATAAGGAGTAAATTTAGCTTTTCTTCAGTAATCAGTAACACTAATGAATTACACTTTACATATCTTACGTCAAATAATTTTTACAATAGGCACTTCCTCCAACTCTCATCTTTTTATCAGCAAGTTCTCCTGTATTGGAAACTCATTTATAAACATAATTACAGTCCACACAACACTCCTCTATGGAACTGCCGATACATCACTATTAGAAACAAATCAATCTTTGTTCCAAAATGGTTTGAAAGTGGAATTTGGTCATTATTGCATCTTCTAAATGACAATGCTACTCTCATGTCTTTTGATGATTTCACAGCTAAATATGGTTCACTAACAAAGAGAAAAAGATTTTGAAAAAATTATTAAGGCCATTCCTCAAAATGTTGTCAAATCAGTTACTGATCTGTTTCATAATGTCATCTACAGACATCCTACTGTTCCCAAGCTCCTGATTAATGGACACAATATAGCAACTGCCAACCTCCCCAACCATCAAATCAGAGAATATTTTAATGAAACGTCCTTTCCGTACATCTCAAATCCAAATTATATAACCCGATATTTTAATAATTCAGAAAAGAAACAAAATATTTAAAACTCCCCATTCCTCCTAAAGCTAAGGAAGTCCACTTTAAAACCTTTTCAGGTATTTACCCTTCCAAGGAATTACTAAGAAAACGGTTTGGAATTCCTAAAAACTGTTGTTCTTTTTGTCATTTTGATATTGAAACAACTGAGCATCTTTTCTTTGAATGTTTTTATTCTAATGTCTTTTGGAATAATTTACATTATTGGCTTTTCCCCAAGATTTCACATTTAGCCGACTTTTTTATTAAGGATATCATTTTTGGGTTTATTTTAGAAAACAAAAACAGAACTTATTCTAAATGTTGTAATTATTTTTGGCAAATTCTATATGCATAAATGTCGATTCCTTAAAATCAAACCATATTTTTTTACATTTCATAAAGAACTCTGCTCTTTTTTTCATCTGTAAACTTCATGGAAAACAAACTTGCTATGGAACTTCAAAGTATAATATGTAACTTTCAGCTTTTTGATAACCACCTAAGTTAAGAATCATTAAAATGTCTATGTAACACCCCCTTTTTTATTGTTTTTCTCTTTTTTTTCTTTTATTTAAGTTTTTTTTCTGTATTACTCTTATATTTTTATTGTTTTTTTATCTCGCATCTGTTGTTTGTACACGTCTTTTACTTTTTTCTAATTTTCTATACTTTGCATAACTGTATACAATTGTCACTAATTGTTAACGTCAATTGTTTTGTTTTTTAAATTAAAAAAAAAAATTACGATGTAGGCCCAAAAAAAAAAAAAGATAGGCTCTTCCTGTCTAGAATGAAACATTTAAACAATAAACACAAGTTTTTAAGACAGAAGGAAATACAAGTAAACAAAAGATTTATATTAAATACTTGAACAGCATTCAAGTATTTATTTATTTATTTATTCATTCATTCAGTCAGTCATTCATTTTCTATTCCGTTTTTCCCTTTCGGGGTCACAGGGCTGCCGGAGCCTATCTGGTCACTTGCGGGCGAAGGCAGGGGACGCCCTGGACAGGTCGCCAGTCTGTTGCAGGGTAGAATGTCCACAATCACACATCCATTCACTCTCACACTCACACCTATGGACAATTTAGAGTTGCCAATTAACCTATGAAGCATGTTTTTGGACGGTGGGAGGAAGCCGCACACCCTGGAGAAAACCCACGCGTGCACGGGAGAACATGCAAACTCTGCACAAAAAGGTCCCCCATTGATGTTGTGTTTTTCATGTCACCCATCCGGGACATGAACAGGGGGCCTTCTTGCTGTGTGCCACTGCGCCACTGTGCAGCCCAAACTGCATGCAAATTTTAATATTTGAAAAAGAAAAGAAAAACATCACCCAACACATAAACACAAACACAAATGACAGTATGACCCATGAAACATTTTCAAGGAGAGTCCTTAGATCACCCTAGAAAAGAGAGAAAACATGAAGTTAGTACTTTAAAAACATATTTTACTCAACTGCAACACAGAAGGAAACATTTTCATGATGTAACTTAATCCTGAAATCTGTGGTCTCTTGGACTCTGAGGGAGAATTATCTGCAAACATTCATAGCTTTCACAGGGCAGAGGGGATGGAGAGACAATGACTATGCAAACAATGACATCCACAGTGACCAGCACTTTTGTAAACTCCCAGTCAGGTTCCTGTTGTCAGTCTCTTTCAAACGTGCAGCTTTCTACTAAACTGACAGCAACTGAATGTAATGTTGGTGTTATGAAGGAACAAACATGTTGGTGCTTTCTGTGACCTGTTGGCAGCAATTTAACCAAGTCAGACAAAAACAAAAAGCATGTTTTAATTTTTTTTAACTGGGCGGGGAAACAAAAGAAACTGTGAAATGTTTTCACTAATAGTGTCAGACGATATGCATAACTGGATAACCTATTTGGAACAGGAACAAAGATTAAAATCCCTGTTCTCTGACCTACCTGGTGATGATCTGCTCACCTGCTCCCCTTTATCAGCTCATCAGCCTGCAGCCTTTATCAGGACTACCTCGCCCTTCAGCCAACATCAGTCAGTCTGTTTCCAGCGGTAGAGTAAAGTGACTCATGCTAAGCTCTCAAGCCAAGCTTTCTGCCAAGTACCAAGCTTTCATCTGCACGCTGACCCAGGAATTACTCAGCTTCATCTCCACCACTGTCGACGGGACACCAATCAGGGCTCCAAATCTTCAGTCATCACAGCTTCTTCCAGACCAGCAGCTCATCCGTTTATTCACCCACCCAAGCCACGTGCATTTCAAGCTAGAACCCTCCACCACTACTGAGACTCAACAAAGACTGTTTTGTTTTTCATCTCACTTTAATTTCTGTCCTGCTTCTGTGTCCAGCCCCTATCAGCCCCTAACACATTTTATTTACATTTTTTTTCTTCATTTTTTAAAGTGTTTTCTCAAACTTTTTTTAGGGAATATTTGCAATTAATTGCATCAATATCTTTCTTTTTTGTACCTTTTGCTGGTTTATGAGATGCACTATTATCACATATTATCAGAGGGAAAGAATTTTAAATAAAATACTAGTATAAGATTAAAATCTATCTTCCCCCTATCAGGGCTGGCCAACCCTAGTCCTGAAGAGCCTCATCCCTGCCTGTTTTCCAGCTCTCCCTCAATGCTTGATGCTGACAACCAAAACCAGGCGTGTTCAGTCAAACAAGATGTGGAATTACTTGAGTCAGCTAATCAGCAGCAAGCTGGTCAGAGAGGACGAGCAGATATGCAGGGTTGTGGCTCTTGAGGACCAGGGTTGGCCCGCTATGGTCCATGTCTTGAAACGAGTCTTCCCCACTTCCGTGTATTACCACAAATAGCTGCATCTACTGTGGCATCGCCATCAGACGAACGGTGGATGGAAGCTAAGCTATGTGAAGCTAAGCCACCTATAGCCCTGCAGAGATACCACTATCAGGTGAAGGAGGTGGAGCCCCGTGAACAAAAGGAGGAGCCAGTATTTGTGGGGCTGAAACAGAGAGCAGATTCTGAATAAAAAACAAATCAAATGTGTAACTCAGACAACAAAAGTGAATGGGTGAGGTTCTAGTGTGGAAGCTAGAAGTGGATGGTTGAATGAAAAGTTAATATTTGGCACTTAATGAAAGACAGATGCTGAAAGCATGGAAAAGTAAAGTCAAATAATAAAATAGACTGCAATGTATAAAAAATTAATAAAGAATCACATTGTTAGTATAAAGGCACACGGTCAACCCAATTTAGGATTGTACAATTTAGGATTGTACATTGTACATAGATTTACATTAAAATGTATCTAAATATTCAAAAATTTGAGCTAATATAAAATAAATAACCCCCACCCCCACCCAGAGTTGTTATGAAAAGAAAATACACCAATAGAGATGAAAATCGTCCAAAGAAGTTTTGATGTGATTTGGTGATTTGATTGTAGATGCAAACAAACATGTGAATTTTGTTGTTTCCATTCAAAATCAACGTTTCCACGGTGAATTCACAGTTCCGTCAGGTTTTGCCCTGATTATCTTTGTGATGTCACAGAATCTATGGAAACAATTTTAAAAATCATCACTCTGCCAAGAGACTTCGACCCGTCCAGACAGAGACTGCTCCGTTGGTGTGATTTTATTAGAAAAAGTTTTTTTTCAGCGACATTGCGGGACAAAAACCAATCTATGGACAACCCAACTGATTTTAACCCAGGTAAGCTTAAAACGCATAAAATATTTTTGATTATAATCTAATCACAGGTTTGTGATTGGATTTCATATCCAGATTGTGACATATTCATATTTTACTAATAATTTACATTGTTGTAAACTATTTACTGTATTTTACATTATTGCCTGAGCTGACAAACCAACATAGAAGCTGGTTTGTCTGGGATGTGGTAACATTTTGAAATGCAGAGTTGCCGTTTGTAAAGTTTAAACAGAGATGTGATGTGAATTTGAGGGAAACTTTTATTTTACTCAAAAAATTCATGACTTCTCAAATATTTTAAAGGAAAGATTAAAGTATTATGTGTTCAAAATCGTTATAAAAAATAAAATGTTAACTTTCATAGTTGAAAAGCAAAAATCAGGGGTGTGGTCTAACATTTTTTTGTGAATGAAGTACATTCATCTCTCATTCTGGACACAAATTCTTATGATTTTAGTATAAAAAATTCTCCTTATCGGCCATGTTTGCAGGCGTTCAAAACAAAACAAAAGAATGGAATCTTTTCAAATTTACTTGGCAACAACTGAGGAGCACACATGAGCTCACGAGCGCCCTCTGTGGTGAGGCAGAGCTACTGCCTGCATCACTTTCTGTCTTCAGAGCAGCTTTATGTCATATTAACATTAAATAAATTTGGAGCCAGTGAACTAACATGGGTAAAAAGTTATTACATATTTCCCACAAATTAGGATTTTGTTACCACGAAGTAGTAATTAATTCCCACATTGCTATGTATCATCAACATCTGTCTCCTTTTTATTTTCTTTGTTAAAGTGTGCCTGTCATTTTAGACAATAAAGACCGATCAAAATTAGGATTTGCTGATAGTTTGATGTGCACAGTAATCAATAACTCCACCGCTCCACCTGTTGTTTTGATCCAAACTATTCCTAAGTGAAGCTTTCTTCAATCTTGTGTGTCTCCTAACAGTTCTTATTCTTGTGTTGCTTTTTTTGCAGAGCCTTTCCATGCGACATCCAGGAAGAGGAAGTTAGAGTACTCACCTGAAGGGGTGACTGCTGGGAAAAGGAGGAAGCTTTCTCCACGTAGCAGCACCCCCCACCCCGTTGGCTCTGATAACGGTAAGATGATTATAACACTTTTGATTTTTCTACTTACTAGTTATTGCATTCCAGTGACATCATTGCTAGCATCATCAACATCTGCCTCCTTTTTGTTTTCTTGATAAAAGTATGCCAGTCGTTTTAGACAATAAAGATGGATCAAAATTAGGGTTTGTTGATAGCTTGATGTGCACAGTGATCAATAACTCCACCCCTCCACGTCCTCCATGATGTTACTTGTTCAGGGTGGAGTAAAGATACAAAGATGAATTAATGAAAGTCTAAATTTGCTATTATAACTGAAAAAAATGATGACAAACAGTGATCCGATCGCTCTGTGTGGCTTTGAAGAATCTCAGGCTTTAATTGTTTTAGATTCATGTTCAATACACATTTTTCTGCTTTAAAATACTGATGTTGATAAATACAATTAGGTCATAAAATGCTAAAAGTTATCTGATTTATAAATAATCCAGTGCTATGTGAATGTCCAGTCAACATGAAACATAAAATGTAGTGAATTGTTCTTTTGACCCAGACGTCTCCTAAGTGAACCCATTTCCAGGTTTGTGTGTGTCCTAACAGTCCTCAATGTTGTGTTGCTTTTTTTGCAGAGCCTTTCCATGCAACATCCAGGAAGAGGAAGTTAGAGTACTCACCTGAAGGGGTGACTGCACAGAAAAGGAGGAGGCTTTCTCCATGTAGCAGCACCCCCCACCCCGTTGACACCCATGGCGGTAAGATGATTTGAACACTTTTGATAATTCTTAGTGATAGAAAACTGATTACTGCACTAAATATTTGACCTTAGAAGCTGATTTGAACTTAAACTGACATGAAGATCATTGAAAAAGCAAAACAAATTGCATTTTTATTTAAATTAATTGGAGAAACATTCACAAAAAATATGTTTAGTCAAATATATCAGAGGATAAATTAAAAATGTCCAAATGTTTTAGAGCTCATCTTCTGAAAACCTCTCTGTTTGTCATTAAAACAATTTTCACACAGAAAATTTTAGATTTTTGCAATAAATATTTTGTGTCCAATAAACCTAAAAACACAAAAACAAGCCAAAAAATCTAGATTTTGATTTCAAGTCCACAGATTTTAGTATAATTTGCACAGTAAAATATCGCCAGTACTTCTATTAAACACACTTTATTCTGTGATGAATAGAAAATGTTAGGTTGATTGTCAGTTATTTCCATTTAAGACAGACGTTTTGTCAAAAGTTTGGCAAATACAGAAAACTTTTAGGGTCTCTGTTTTTTTTACCTAAACTTTAAATGGTTATCTGTCACTTTGTTTAAAACATTAAACGAAAAGATCAAAGTAGAAAGAATGATTTAACGTGAATACTCAGTAATGTTCGACAGACAGTAAGAAATTAAAGCAATAATTTCATGCAGTCCTTTAGCAGCTCTTCTGAAGCTGTTCTGTCTGTGAGCAAAATGTGACCATTAATGAATTTACAGAAGCTTTGATCTCTGCCCCTCAGAAAAAAATGGAATTCTTTCCTTTTGGAGTTACTTTTTCTTTACAGTTTCTCAAATGTGTGTCTGCTCTTTTCAGAAAATTCCAGAGAAAAGGAAGAACAAGCAGAGACAAGCAACCAAAACCAATTTGAAGGTAAAAATAGTAGTCCGGTTTCTTAATAAGTGAAGGAGAACATTAAAATCCTGTTGAAAGAGTATTCCTCACAGTCATAACTGAACTTATCTGCTGTGTCTCTGCAGTAAAGTACGAGAAGCAAGCCCTGCTTGGAGAAGGAGGCTATGGGTCCGTGTTTGCTGGCTTTCGCGTTGCTGATCGCTTTCCAGTAAGTGTGACATAGAGAAGCTCTTGATGGAGCAGATCAGGAGGGAAATGCTCACCAAAGCTCTGTTTGTGTCTTACAGGTTGCGATCAAATACATACCACAGTCCAAAGTCTTAAGGCAAACCGTAAGTTTAGCCGCAGTCACTGGTGCTCCCCTGAAGTCTCACCTGTGCAGCTTCTCACCCTCATCTTTCCTGGCATTTTACAGGATGATGAAGGCAAGCAGATACCCAGGGAGGTTCTGATCATGCAAAGGGCGGCTGATGGAGAGGTGGGGTCCACAGCTGCCGTGTCTCTGCTCGACTATTATGACCAGGAAGACAACTTGATCCTGGTCATGGAGAGACCCACGCCTGTCGAATGCTTATTCGACTATAGAGTAAAAAAGCCAATGCTGGAGGAAGACGAAGCAAAGGTAGGCAAAGGTTCAGACATGACGACCTGCTCACAGTGGGTCCTTGTTCTCTCTTTCTCCCTCTGAGGAGGAGGTCTTCTTCCATGTGGTTTTGCTCAGAGTGTTCTGTATCTTCTGTCTTTCTCAGATCATCGTGAAACAGCTTGTAAAAGCTGCTAAAGAGCTGGAAGACAGAGAAATCTTCCACCAGGATATAAAAATGGAGAACATCCTGGTGGAGACCAGCTCCACTGTCCTGCGTGTCCGCCTCATTGATTTTGGCATTAGCAGTTTCACAAAGAGGGACACAAAGCACAGATATGTCTGGAGTGAGTAATCAGCCTCCTGCTTCAGTTTTGCACTATTTTTGCTCCTTGGGGGTGGTGGGGTGGGGGTGGGTGACAGATACATAGTAACACAGTGATTTAATTAACTAAGATGACTGAAAGTCACATGAAATTGGGATTAAAATGTGTTTTATTTTTTTGTGTGTCTTTCAGAAGCAACGTATCGAGACCCCCCTGAATTCACCCATTGCCGCTCCTATTCAGCGGGGCCCACCACGGTGTGGCAGGTGGGGGTGGTGACATTTGATCTCCTACACGAACATCCTTTCCATGCCAAAAAGTTTTTTTGGAAGGACTTGAAGCCACGCGCGGAGCTGTCTGAAGGTAAAAAACAAAAACATCTCAACTTCACTGAGTGGATGGATCTTTGTATCTGTTAGCTTCATCCTTTTACTCTTCTTTTTCATAGACTGCAAGGACTTCCTAGAGAAATGTCTGGCCTCGCTCCCACACTGCAGGCCAGCATTAGAAGATCTTCTTCTCCATCCATGGCTGAGTGGATAAAACCACCCAGTCATGAAGAGATGGAGAAACAAAAAACAAAAAAATTATAAAAATTATAAAAAACAAAAAACAAACAAAAAAACAAAATAAATACATAAAAAATATTTTACCTGAAGGGGAAGTTTGTGGGGGCATCGGCCGATGGCCTGTACAGGTCCGGTACGACGGTGTCCTTGCTCAGCTTCCCCTTCGGTCATATTCACAACCCTTCACCGAGGCACAGACCATCATCAAAGGCCCAGGAACGACGACCAGCCATGGGTCACAGGCATCACCACCAGCCCCTGAGGATGCAGCGCCTCGCCTGTGGATTGTAAGTTAATGGACGCTCTTTAAAAAAGCTTCTCCCTCTAAAAAAAAAAACCCTTTTACTAGACTCATAGTTGCATAATTGCCTAAGTCATTTGTGGCCAGATGTCATCTGATACAAAATGCCATTTTGGTTGCCAAAAAGTGTTTTTTTTTCCACAAACCCTTCCATTTACACACATTCATTGTGCATCATTGTATTCATTTTGTAGGATCCACAACCAGCCATGGGGAAGAGGCATCACCACCAGCAACCGAGCTGAGCCAGGATGCAGCGCCTCTTCTCTTGATTGTAAGTTGCTGGCTGCTCTTTAAAAAAAGCTCCTCCCTCTAAAGCAAAAAGTAAAACTTGTTTGCCTCATAGCATAATTGCCTAAGTCATTTTTGACCAAATGTTAAGATCTGCCACAAAATGCCATTTTGCTTGCTAAAAATTGTTTTTTCTACTTTTTAAGAACATTCAAATATGGCGTAGGCAGTTATGCTATGAGGCTGATGATTGGTTATTGATCTCGCCATATCTTTTAGTCTGTCTTTGTTAATTCCTGGCCCCTCCTTCAGTGAAGTTGTTCTCCTACACAATATTTTAGTTATGCATTCCATTTCATTGCAAACCAACAGATAAACTGTTATTTTCAGTCAATTTTTCCCAATGAAAATATTATATTGTAGATGTTTACATTTGTATGGATTTATATTTGTGCCAGATCTTTTAATCATTTAACAGAGGAGCTGTCACCAGTGAAAGGAAACAACTTGTTTTTTGAATCACCGTAACTCTTTGACTGTTTGCACAATCTAATGTAATTCCAACGGATTCTAAAAGCTCAGAAAAGGAACTTTGTCCTGATATGCAACACTAAACCATTGTAAAAGGTTGCATATCTGTGCAAAGCTTTTAAAGTGTTGAATATTCCCTTGATGCTGATGGACGCAAACATCAAAAACTTCCATTCCTTCATTCAGCATGAACTTGAAAGCAAAATATAATTAAATAGTTTTTTCAAAATTACAAATAAATGAAAGCATCACAGGGATTTCAGCCACAGATTGTTTTTTTTTTTCTCAGCTTTCGGAATCCAATGGAATAATGTTATCTGCATAAACAGTGAAAGAGTTACAATAATTCAATTCAGTGTTAATAACACACAAGGCCTCAGATTGTTTTCTATTTCACAGTCGCACACTTGCTCTTTCAGTGGCAATCCTTGTGTGTGAGTGTTTAAATGGAACACATTGTCACTGAGCATCACGCAATTCATTTTGGCAGGATCCACAAGCACCAGGGGGAACAAGCATCCCAACACCCCACCGATCTGACCTGACCCCGGATACAGCGCCTCTTCCACCAATCGTAAGTGTCGGGCTGCTCTTAAAACAACAAAGAAAACTCCTCCCTCTAACATAAAAACCTCTCATTAGCCTCTTAGCATGATTATCAATTTATTAATGTCCCCATAAGGGGGGTGGTGGTGGGCCAAAGGGGGAGGAGGTGGGGTAAAATATCAAACACTAAAGTTAAAATTTAGATTAGAAGACAAAAGAAGGGCTTTATATAAATATAGTCCTGATTTTCTATTAGAGTGTAGAATCCCAAACGTCAATCAAAATCTGTCCAACACAAGAGACGCAGATTCAGGACAGAAAAACAGGAGAAAAGGGAAGGACAAAAGTGACGTCCCCTTAAGGGGGGTGGTGGCGGGCCAGGGGGAGGTAGCGGGTGGGCCATGTCTCCTCTGTTAATTGGTGGTTGATGGCCCCCCTCAACAAAGCTACTCCACCTTAAATATTTGTGATATTGATCTCAATGCCTCTTTCTGTTCTGGTCAAGGACATATTTAAAAAAAACTATTGTCAGACCGAAATAAAATATTCTAAAACTAAAATTTAGACTCAAACTCAAAAGGGCGTGTTCATTTAAATAAACCCCAGATGTTTCCTTAGATTGTAGAAGAAAACCCCAAATTTAAAACAAAATGTGTCTAGAACAAGAGGCTCTAAGATTCAAAAGAAAATGAGGAAAGAGGACAGAAAGAGGAAAAAAAGTGACGTCCCCTTAAGGGAGGTGGTGGCGGGCCAGGGGGAGGTAGCGGTGGGCCATGTCTCCTCTGTCAATTGGTGGTTGATGGCCCCCTTCAATGAAGCTCCTCCCCCTTAAAAACATTTGTCATTGATCTCAATGTCTCTTCCTTTTCTGATAAAGTACATTATTGAGAAAACAGTCGAGAATACAGACCAAAATGAAAAATTCAGATGCTGGAAAGAAAACACGACAGAGAACAAAAAGAGGAAAGGTAAAAGGGACGTCCCCTTAAGGGGGGTGGTGGAGGGCCCTATGAGGAGGGGTGGGAGGGGGGCCATGCCTTTTCTGTTAATTGCTGGTTGATGGCCTCCTTTTGTAAAAAGCTCCTCCCCCTAAAATTATTTGTTATCAAATCAATCGAAGAGCAATCGGGGGGGCTAGTCTGTCTGTAACTTCCTGGCCCCTCCTTCAGTAAAGCTCTTCCCCTAAACAATATTTTATGAAAGCGTTCAGTTTAATTGCAAACCAAACTGCCAATTATCAGTCAGTATTTCAAACCCTAAATATTACGTTTACATTTGTATGGATTTATGTTTGTGCCAGATCTTTTAATCCTTTAACAAAGGAGCTGTCGCCAGAACAGGTTTAGAAGATGAATGAGCAGAAGTATCATTTTTGTTGGTGGTGACAATCTGAGGAGAGTGAGTGAATCATTATTTAGCATTTAGGTTTAGAAGAAATCCAAACTTCCACATTTGTAGCAAAAGTTCTGGTACCATTGGGAAAAGCTTAGTGTGTGTCATGCAAAAAGGGCCAAAGGATGTCAATGAAGCTTAAAATAACATTTTGTTGGAACAAAAAATAACACAATGCTTTATGCAGTGATGCATAATTCACGTTTGTAGGCTAAAGGGTTGCATTTGCAGAATCATTTAGTCTTTACATCTCTAGAGAAATGTAATTTGCAGCTTCCTATGTTTGATTGATTTACCAAAAGTTTTGCTTAAAGGATTTGGCGCAACAATAACTCCATACATTTGTGCTGATTGATTAAAAACAAGTTTAGTAGTAAACGAAAAGTTTAAAAAACAGCTAATTACAAAGAATAAATAAAAGTAAAATTCAAGCACAAAATGAGTTTATACAACCATGGTTTTCCTAAAGAGTGTAGAAGAGAACCTCAAATGTAAAACAAAATCTGTTCATCACCATTTCTTCTCTCTGTCCGGCCACCACTACCACCAACCCGGCCCCGCCCATCATCGAGCCGGTGCAGCCTGTCACAGAGCCCCTCATGGCTCTTCACCTGAGGGGCGATCATTCATCGAGGCGCGGCCCTTTACTGAGGCGGGGCCCATCACCGAGGTGCAGCTCTCGACCAGCAAGCCCAGCCCTGCTCATCACCAAGGGCCCATTGACGAGCAGCCATGGGGCACATGACATCACCACCAGCCACCGAGTTGACCCGGGATACAGCGCCTCTTCTGTCAACTGTAAGTTGGTGCCCCCCCCCCCCCCCCCCCCCTTAAAGCAGTAAACTTTTGTTAGCCTCATAGCATAAGTCATTTTTAAAGTCATTTTTTTGGCCAAATGTTGATATCTGCCTAAAAATACCATTGCACTTGCTGAAAAGTCTCTTTTTTCCAGCTTTCTAAAAATATTCTAAAATAATTGGCAGTTATGCCATGAGGCAAACAATTTGTTATTGATTTCGAGATTTCTTCCGCTGATAAACTTTCCTAAGAATAAATAACATCATAAAACAAAAATTTTGATTAAGATACAAAAGGCGTTAATACAAATTTACCCCACATAGAGCAAAGAAGAGAATCCCCAAATTTAAAACAAATCTGTCCAACAGAAGAGTCTCTCAGGTTCAGTTTGCTCGGCTGCTGGACAGAAAAACAGGAGAAAAAGGAAGAAGGCCAAAGGGGGAGGAGGTGGGGTGGGCCATGTCTATTTTTTATTCATTTCTAATTGCTGGCACACCTTCAAAAACCCTCCTTCCTTCCAAAAAAGCTTTTGTTAGCCTCATAGCATAAGTCATTTTTAAGCAATTATTTTGGCCAAATGTTGATATTTGCCTAAAGATACCATTGCACTTGCTGAAAAGTGTTTTTTTTCCAGCTTTCTAAAAGTATTAAAAAAAATTGGCAATTATGCTATGAGGCTAACAATTTGTTATTGATCTCGAGATCTCTGCTGTCTGATAAAGGACATAATCAAAAACTTCCCTAGGAATAAAAATCATAAGACTAAAATCTAGATTAAGGCACAAAGGGATTTAATACAAATGTACCCCTGATTGTCCTGTGGAGTGTAGAATAATAACCCAAAATTAAAACAAAATCAGCCGAGCAAACTGAACCTAAGAGCCTCTTGTGTTGGACAGACTTTTTATTTTATTTGAAAAAACAGGAGAAAAAGGAAGAAGTGGCGTCCCCATAAGGGGGGTGGTGGCGGGCCAAAGGGGGAGGAGATGGGGTGGGCCATGTCTATTTTTTATTCATTTCTAATTGCTGGCACACCTTCAAAAACCCTCCTTCCTTCCAAAAAAGCTTTTGTTAGCCTCATAGCATAAGTCATTTTTAAAGTCATTTTTTTGGCCAAATGTTGATATCTGCCTAAAGATACCATTGCACTTGCTGAAAAGTGTTTTTTTTTCCAGCTTTCTAAAAGTATTCAAAAATAATTGGCAATTATGCTATGAGGCTAACAATTTGTTATTGATCTCAAGATTTCTGCTGTCTGATAAACTTTCCTAGGAATAAATAACACCATAAAACTAAAATTTAGTTTAAAAAACAAAAGGTGTTATTACAAATTTACCCCACATAGAGCAAAAAAGAGAATCCCCAAATTTCAAACAAATCTGTCCAACAGAAGAGTCTCTCAGGTTCAGTTTGCTCGGCTGCTGGACAGAAAAACAGGAGAAAAAGGAAGAAGTGGCGTCCCCATAAGGGGGGTGGTGGAGGGCCAATGGGGGGGGGGGGGGGGCATTCCTCTTCTGTCAATTGCTTGTTGCTTGCCCCCTTAAAAAAAAGCTCCTCCACTTAAAAAAATTGTTGTTGTTTTTTTCAAGTAAAAAAGAGCAAAGCATCATTTCTCAGACTTGTTAGGTCTGCCTTTTCAAACAAGATTTTATTTCAATATCCAATAGAAAAAAACATACAATCACTTTTTAGCATTTAGGTTTTGCAGAAATCCAAATTTCAGATTTATAGCATAAGCTTTGCTCAGATTACTACCAACAAAAACGATCATCGAATAAAGCTAAGTGTGTGTCATGCAAATAGAGGACTGAAGACAACCCCTAAAGGGAGAAGACAAAAGGTGAACAAACAAACCAAGCTAATTTAATCACCTCACTACAACCCCATACTCCCCTGATGACACCATCACTGATGTTGAATGGATGCATATCCATCCATTCATTCATGTTTTTAAGCCTTGGTGTCAAGGGATTGCTGGAGCCAAGGCACACAATCACTTTCACACACACTCACACATGCACACCTAGGGATAAATTAGAGTTACAAATTACCCTATGAAGCATGGTGTTGGACTGTGGGAAGAAGTCGGAGTCCCAAACATACACGCACGGGGAGAACGTGCAAAGTTCAGGAAGTCCCAGCCGGGACTCAAACCCAAGAGCGCTGACCACTCCTCCACCGTGCAGCCCCTGAATGTCATCCTGTCTGTAAAAACAGAAAGTGGATTTCACTTCCTTCTTCAGCTCATGAAGACCAGGTAAGTGAGAAAACAGATAAGGAAACTTCATGTTTATTTTATATTTTTGTCTGTGTCCATGTTAATGTATTTGTGAGTTCTTTGAGTGTATGTACAGTGGGGCAAAAGAGTTTAGGCTAATGATTGGTTATTGTCTCAAGATCTATTTTTCTGTCTAGTAAAGAACATAACAAAAAAAGTTTCTTTAGAATATTACATCCTAAAATCTAAAATTTAGATTCAGCCATTTAGTCAGCCACCAAATGTAAAAATTCTCCACTTAAAAAGATTTTATTTTCATCATAGATTCAACTCAACTGGGGAGACAAAATGAATAAAGAAAAGTCAGAAAAAGACAATGTTGGACTTTTAAAGAATTTATTTGCAAGCAATGACATAGTAAATGACAAAGTATTTGGTCAACTACATAAAGTTATACTTATCTTATTATAAATGTATTATTGTCTCCTAGTTGAAGTGTTTTTATGAAATTACAGACCTCTGTCATATGTATAAGTGGGAGAACTTGCACTATTGGTGGCTGATTATTCTGTTTTGCCCCACTGTGTATGTGTGAGCCTGTTTGTTTGTGTGTAAATGTGTGTGTGTGTGTGTTAGTGTATACTCTTGATCTTCTCTGTTGAATTTTTTACTGATGTTTCTGCCTTTTACTAACCTGAAAGACAACTGTAGACGATGTTTAGACTTTTTCCGACAGGTTGTCTACCTTTACAGACAAGAAAATGAAGACCAGACTAAAGACAAACTGAAAAATGTCATTCATCAATGAAAGAAGGAACTTCTCCCCAGATCTGGTCCTCCTCCACCCTCTGCATCTCTGGAATCAACATCCCTAATTCCTGCAGATGTTATGGGGTCTTCATGTCCTCGTGACGTCGTCCTGCTGGTGAAATCCTGGTTGCTGCATCAGATACTTTAGTAAAATATTATTACATTAAATAATATTATGACACATTTAAATAGGATGGTAAGTTCTACCCTAACCTGAACCCAAACACAAACGTATTCTAGAAGAACAACCAGTCTGACTGTGACTTGACTTTAAAGCACTGCTGCTAGTTTTTAAATTACTTCATAGTGTTTGACCCAAATTCACATCAGGTCTATCAGTGATTCACAAATGCAGCCTAAATAATAAACTAAACAACAGTTTCCATTCAATTTTAAAGAAGTATTTAGAGTCTGATTGCAGTGAAACTTCTCAGGTCAAAGCTCTGGTCAAAGGCTGCAGCTAACTTCATCATCAACACATATTTACTTCAATCTCTGTTTTAACTGTGTATCTCTGTCAGACATTCTCAGCTCCGTTTGATAGTAGGATCTGGTGCTCCTGGGGACAGCTAACTTCCCAACGGGGGTCCCACAGTTGATGGAATGATCTCCATGTCTGGGGAGAGGCTAAGGCGTTGGAGCCTGGCTCCACGGCAACAGAGAGGTCATCTATGCTTCCAAACCCTGGAAGTTCATGATGGAGAACACCACTGTCCCAATCTGGTAAGAAAAAAAATATCCTGACATTCTAGTAAACTTACTATACCTATACTAACTTATACCCAAGTATACCGAATAAAACAATAAGATAACTTAAAGTTTACTACTGTTGATCATTTTTTCAAATAGAGACTTTTTTTTTATTAGTGACTGCATAAATGTATTTATTGTTTTTATAATATTTAAAAAAAAATAAACTGCACTAAACTTTTTGTCAAGGTAAGGTTCTTATACATGTCCTACAAAACTCATACAAACCACAGCTCCTCTCTGCACTCTTTCATGGCTCTATAAAGACCCAATGCAGCTTTCTCTTACCTCAGTATTTCTCCAAAAGTCCTCAAAGCAATTATTTCAACTGTGGGACTCTTTCTCTTTATTTTAATTCTTTGTGTGTTAATTATAAATCACAACTGCCCAGATTTAAAGAGCTTTACATGTCTTCATGTCTGTCTCTGCAGAAAGTGGAGTATATGTTTGGGAGTAGTTGGGGTTCCTATCATTGAAGTGGCCATGGCCGCTCAGGCTGCTGGGATCAAATATGCGCAATGAGCAGGCGGTAAATGTCTTTGTTTTTTAATTCTCCATCAAGACTCAGTCCAGAAAAAATAAAAACTTATAAATTAATTCTTCCTACAGGCCTGCTATGCTGCATCTGCCATTGGATACCTCACAGGGAGGTAAAACCTTGGAGAATGGGGTCTACAACAAGGTTCTGGTGCTGGTTCATAAAGCTTTGAATGGTTCAGCAGCAAAACACATAGTTGACCTCCTGACCCCGTATGGACCAACCAGACCTCTCCAGTCATCTGGATCCGGTGTGTCGTCAGTTCCAAGAGTCAAAACCAAACATAGAAAAGCTGCATTCAGCTTCTATGCTCTGCATATCTAGAACAGACTTTCAGAAAGCCTTAGACCAGCCGAGGCACTCAGTTTGTTTAAATCCAGGTTAGAAACCCACCTGTTCTCAGATGGATTGGATTAGTTGGATTCCAAAGTTTATGCTTACTTTAACTTCATTTCATTTCAACTTTCTTTAATTTTTCCCAGTAATGATCAGACTTTTAATATTTCTCTTAAATGTTTCTGTTGATGTTTTTTTTTTTAGTGTAACACTGATCCAGCGATGGGTGTGTCCAAATTTAAGGGCTGCATCCTTCAGTGGCCACAACGTTCCCAGGCGATGATGGCCAGGTCCTTCGTCGAGCAGGTAGGACGGATGTGAATTTGGATGAATTTAACCTGTAGATAATTCCTGCCATTACATCAGCGAATGTACTGTCACCTAGCAACCGTGAGTCCCAAACAGAGAGGAGTGGTGAACCAGGCATGGAGCTAAAAATGTTTCTGGTTTATTTGATCCAACTTTTAATCTTGTGGGAGTTGGATCATATGTATCGCAGTCGAAGGCACATGTTGTATTTCCTGATGAGACATAACAATATGCAGATACGGCATACAAGCTCTCAAAAATAAAAGTCTACAAGCCGAGGCTCTCAGGAATTATTAACTTTTGTTAGTATTATGAATATAATATATATTTCATAACAGGTTGTAAAATATACAATTACTGCAGTATACTTGTGGGTTTGGTTTAGTAAAAAAATACTCTTTTTTTTGTTTTGTTTTTTTGTTTCTCACAAGTTGTTAAGGTAAGTGTAACTGGCTGTAAGTACCTGCCCTCTTTGAGAATGTAAAAAATCTATATATAGTAACTATGAACAGCTTTTTGCATTCTTTTATTAATCAGACTGCAATAGTGTTAAATGTTAATTGTATCATGTGGCTTCTTTTATTGCAGAAATTAATTTTAATAGTGTATACTCCACTTTTATTTGAATTCAGTAAAAATTGCTTTCAAGTATTTTGTTATTATCATATCCACCTAAGTATAATAATGTTTTTAAGCCTCATAAAAACTTAAAACCACATCTTTATACTAAAAAGGGATTTCTTGTGTATTTCTCTTGAACCAGACTAGACCTCTGTGCTGCACAATCAACCTCAGTCTCCCAGTCAAGTTCCAAGATCAGACTTCAGAGTAAATACGGAATCTCTTAGAGTCCTCCTGAGTCTCCTGATGAAAACAAGATTCAGAGCCATCTTTCTGCAAGCGCTGGAGCTGCATCACACCTTCGTACCTCATGTAAGTGAACACAGAGTGGCTTTTTGATTTTCTTTGGAATATATTTGTATTCAATTCTACTGTATGTTGCAGGTTGACACAGCTGTGCCATCCTCCACAACATCTGCCTCTGTGCTGGCGACTTTGTGGCCCCCAGAGGATGAGACAGAGGAAGATGTAGGAGATGAGGGGGGGGGGGGGGGGGGGGCTGGTTTGGATGCCATCAATTATGCTCTCTGGTGGGACCAACTGTCTGCCGAGGTTTCTGCCCTGGAGGAGATGCCACCAGACCATGGCTACTGTTAACAGGTAACTAAATAATTGAGAGAAGTTTTTAAAGTTTTCTTTTTACATACTAATTAATGATACATTTAGCATATCATGTTTGTGTATTTATGGATAATCTTTGGTCACACAGCATCCACAGACAGCCAGCCCTGCAAACCCTGTTGATGGATGATGCGATGTCCAGTGAAGCCGCATCCTGAAACTCTCTCATCGGACCACCCTGCAAGATGTTCCAGACACCAACCAGAAAGTTCTGGGTCTCAGTTGCAGCACCCATCAGTGTCCACCAACTTTGTAAATAAATGTGTTGGAATGAATTCATGACAATTACTGTTTTGGATGTATTCCTTAAGTTGCATTCTGAAAACCTCTAATATTTTTAACATATCAAATATGAACTTCATTTATTAATTAATTTTTTCTCATAAATCACTGATAGGTTATTTCATTTATTGACTTTTCTGACAGTTTCTGTCATTTTTTTCCATATCTTTTAATAATCTTTCTTGAAAACGTACAAGATCATAATACAAACATGTGTCAACTTTAAGATACACAGACAGAAAGATGAGAAACAAAATGTGACAAAAGGGGAACATGGATTAAAATAAATAAATAAAAAAATATAAGTTTTTTAGCACTAAGTTCCTATTCTATACATCGAAAAAATTCCAAGGTGTCAGGAGTTCTTACAACTTTTGGGTTTGAAGAGGATTTTATTATTTTGCTAACTTGGTTTAACTCAATCATAAAACGTTTGAATAAGGGTTTTTTTCCCCAGAAAATTTGCACTTATGAATATGAAATTGGGCTGGTATTATTAAAATATTAAGTATTATTCCTGTATTAGTGAATTTTTAAACATTATAAAAACAATTAAAATATCTTTGTAAACCAGATCAAATATTTTATACATCTGACATTGTACAAAGAAGGTGAGGTCTTTCCAAAAAGTTGCTGTTTGGGGTCATTTCCAGAATAGATGTATGATTGTTTCACTGTCTTTTTTTTTTTTTTTTTTTTACAAAAGGAGCAGTTTCTAACAATGTCTAGGTGTGTGGTGAGGATTTGGCTGGGTAGCATCTGTGATGAAGTTTAAAGCAAACGCAACAAGGTTTATTAGAAATAAACTGTTTCTGTCGTAACAGTAAACGCCGGCCCTGTGACATCACGACAGCAGCAGTCCGCTCATTGGCCCGCTGTCACACACAGAGGGGGTTGTAGGTCAAAGGAGAACCAATCCGCCTTTTTTTTTTAATTGAAATATTTTATGTATATAAAAACCCTTGACAATTAACTTTATAAACAATAAAAAATAGATATTGTTATGGCCTCTTTAAAAGGCTGTTTTTGAGGATTAATTTTCAAAAATCATGAGAATGGGTTCTGAAAGGTAATCATATTTTAAATATATAACTTATTCAGAATAGAATGCATGTTTGTGTCCAACTGGACAAGAAAACAATGTGCAGATGGCTTTTTTTAAATGGCAAATGATTAGTTTTAGTTCACAAGACAACCTCCATTTCAAACAAAGTTTTTATTTTATTTTTTTTATTGGTGTGCATACAAATAATCATATTCTTTATAAGGAGTAAACTTAGCTTTTTTCAGTGATCTATTACACCAATGCATTACATTTTGCACATCTAAAGTCAAATAATTTTCATCTCCTTGAGAAATAACTATAGGCACTTCCTGTCTAGAATGAAACGTTTAAACAATATACACAAGTTTTTCAGACAGAAGGAAATACAAGTAAACAAAAGATTTATATTAAATAATAGAACAGCATGCAAATTTAAATATTTGAAAAAGCAAAACATCACCCAACACACAAACACAAATGACAATATGACCCATGAAACATTTTCAAGGAGAGTCCTTAGATCACCCTAGAAAAGAGAGAAAACATGAAGTTAGTACTTTAAAAACATATTTTACTCAACTGCAACACAGAAGGAAACATTTTCATGATGTAACTTAATCCTGAAATCTGTGGCCTCTTGGACTCTGAGGGAGAATTATCTGCAAACATTCATAGCTTTCACAGGGCAGAGGGGATGGAGAGACAATGACTATGCAAACAATGACATCCACAGTGACCAGCACTTTTGTAAACTCCCAGTCAGGTTCCTGTTGTCAGTCTCTTTCAAACGTGCAGCTTTCTACTAAACTGACAGCAACTGAATGTAATGTTGGTGTTATGAAGGAACAAACATGTTGGTGCTTTCTGTGACCTGTTGGCAGCAATTTAACCAAGTCAGACAAAAACAAAAAGCATGTTTTAATTTTTTTTAACTGGGCGGGGAAACAGAAACTGTGAAATGTTTTCACTAATAGTGTCAGACGATATGCATAACTGGATAACATGTTTGGAACAGGCACAATGATTAAAATCCCTGTTCTCTGACTACTTTTTTCATTTTAGATTTCTAAACTAGATATTATCTATATTAGAAATATGACAAGAAAATAATCTAGAAGGATAATTACCTCGTGTGATTTTTGTTTCATTCTTTCAAAATGTGTTTTCTAAAAACCTTTTTAGGGAATATTTGTAATTAATTGCATCAATATCTTTCTTTGTTGTTGTATCTCTTGCTGGTTTATGAAATGCACCATAATCACAGATAAGCAGAGAGAAATAAATTAAATTAAATACTAGTATAAGAGAAATCTATCTTCCCCCAAGTCTAGAACCTAGAAGAAATGCTCATTTGTAAGTCAAACTCATTCATACTTAACGTACATAAGGTCAACCTGACATGTACACTTGATCACCACTCCCTTGGAGCTCACCAAGCTCGAGTTGCCTTGGATCTCTCTGTCAGAGTAATGAAAGCATTGTTAATCCAAAACAAGACTTCAATAACCCCCCAATTATTGAAAAAATACAACCAATATAAAATAAAATAAAAAACAAAAACTTACTGCTTCAGAGAGTATTATGGGATTCTCAGGCAAGAATAGTGGTTTCATCTTTGCCTCGGGGCAGCTGGCCAGGCCAATTAAAAACTCCCTTGAGTAAGAAATTCTAGCTATAAAAGACAGACATCAATACACAAATTCCAGTTATATGTATTCTGCAAAAATAAAACTTGTACAGTAAGAGAGGATTGACTCAGTCTAAACAGCGGTATGTTTGGAGTCCTACCTTTTTTCTGTTCATGGAGACTGACGTGGTTGTAAAAATGCTCTATATCAGCTTTTGTCTGCAGACAAAAGGTTTGGGTAGGTGTTTTGTTTTAAATGCAATGAGGTATAATGAAATGGAGATGATATATTCTTACCTCTTGCATAAACTGTGCCTGGCCACATGCAGCTGCTGTTGTTATTTGCAGGTCTAAATTGAGGGGTCACTTTTATTATGTGTACTAGAATGCAAACACCTTGGTCATTTTGTAGTTATAGGAACTTACCACAATTAACGTTACCATAATCAACGTAAGTGCAGCGACGCAGGGGTCTTGTTGGTTGCAAGTGTTTCTGAATCATCCTGCGCCTTGATACCTCCATTCTGATGTCAATAAAGTTGAAATATGTTGATAAATTCATCGGGACATACCACTTTCAAGATTAATAGGTGTCAGTATGAATAAAATAAGATCATCGGGACATACCACTTTCAAGACAGGTGTTAGTATGAATAAGAAAAGATCATCGGGACATACCACTTTCAAGATTAACCGGTGTTAGTATGAATAAAATAAGATCATCGGGACATACCACTTTCAAGATTAACAGGTGTTAGTATGAATAAAAAATATGTATCGCATTGAAATATAGCGTTCATTTTAGTAACTTCCAATATGGAATGACCAACATGATCCATAAAACTCGCTTACGTTTTCCCCCTCTTAAATATCATCTGGGGTTTTATGTTTAACCGTTAACGAAACACAAATGATAGCGTTGGTAGTTTTTCTTTGGTGCACAAAAAATAAAGATAAAAACATACAGAAAACGTTACATTTTTAGTAAATTAGCACGCTATTGCTTCATTTAATAAGTAGACCAGCAAACACATCTAGATTTTTTTTTTTCAAACTTCTTGAAGATTAAAAAAAAGGGAAATTTTGGTCGGGAAAATACGAGCAATTAAAATTGTCGTCACAAGCAAAGCCGTTTCACTAACGGTTTGAATGTATATAGTAATTAATTAACTTTGTAAAGTTTAGATATAGTAAATGAATCCGTGACTCATGATTACCCTAATACATTTTACAGTGAGATTAAGATATAAATATGAACATTTTTTATTAAAATACAAAAACATGGCAGTATTTACCTTCACATCAAACTCTCCGCGTGCTTGTATCTGCTCACCTCAGCGGCGTCATGTAGTCCTTCACTTCCTGTCTAAACTTTCACAATAAAATCAACCTGTTTTTTTTTTTTTTTTTATTAGATCAAACTTGCCAACTATGTTTACTTTATCCCACCCCTGCAAAGTTTTTTTTTATTAGATCATTAAACACATTCTTTGGGGGTTGATCTCAATCCTGCAATGTCTCCCTTTAAACACCTGGTTGAAGAAATATATAGAGTGTAACTTACTTAATGAGCTGCTGAATTACTTTGGGAAACATACAAGTTTATTTTTCAGGATTAAATACCACAAACCATGTAAAGTATGCTTAAAATTTCTAATTCAAATGAATTTTATTTCTAAAGCACCTTTCATGTAAAAAAAAAATACAGTTTAAGGTATTGTAAATAAAAACAAACGAGTGGAAATACACTAATCCTGACTCATGCAACACAATTAAATAAGCACCTCAGCCAAAGGTGAGAAAACACTGGCAAACAGTTTAAAATTTAAAAGTGATAAATAAAAAAAGTTACAATATAAAAATGTGGCCATTTACAATAGCTTGCATCATTTCCTAAAGAAAGTAAAGTACTTTTGTAAAACCTCTGGTTTCAATTTGTTTTACGAAAGTACAGATGTAAAATCTCTGCTTACAAGTAGACACTTGAGCGAGAACATGATGATTCAATAAATTTGAGCAACTTTCTTGTATCCAGCCATGGTCAAGTGTACATTCAAAAAATGTTTTAATCAAACCCATTTTAAAGATATCTCTGAAAAAAGATTTTTGCCTCTTCTTTTTTTAAACATGCTTCTACAATTTCTATTTTCAATACCCATTTCAATTGAATAACTGACTCCTCAGAAACTACCTAAATAGCATCACAGGTAAATTAAGAGACAGTTTGAATATTTTTTTATTAAAAAAACAAACAAAAACAAATTGTTTTTCAGGAACATCACCCACAAAAAGATCCCAAAATGCACTGAAATTCCTAAATAGATGGGAAGGAAAATTAGTACAAAATCGTGGAACACTTACTTAAGCACTACATAGTATCAACTAAAATTAAAAATGGACTTTTCTGATTATTATGGGGGAAAAGGAAAACTACTCCCCACTAGAAATGAACAGTCTTAAAGATGTGGGTTTTAGTTGTTTGTTTTTTAGTCTTAAGCAACATGAATTATCTCAGGCACACTTCCCTAAAAAACTACATTGTCCTACAGAAGTATTAGCTCAATTTTTCTTGGTCCAATTGGTCGTCCATTTAATTCCCGAAGCGCAGTTAAGGCTTCCTGGCGAGACTCAAACACCAAAGTGGCAGAGCCTTTAGGATTTCCACTCTGGTCATACTGAAGTGAGACAGATCCAGGTATGATATGGTATCCATAACAGAAGTCATAGATTTCTTCGCTCTTGATTTGGAAGGGCAAGTTGACCAACTGCACACACGTGGGACCTTCAAAGTGCTGCACAGGGGAGCCAAAACTACCATGGTCTCCGTTTCCCCAGTCTCGAGGAGGACGAGGCTTCACAGCAGGTGGTTCGTAATCAGTGCCTCTGTGAATGTGGCTCTGCACATCCCCTCGAGGTAAAATGCCATCCCTGGGATTCCTCATGTCCGGGTTCATAGTGTTATCCGGGCGAAAGGATGCCTCGCTGCTCCTGCTGCGCCTGCCCGGGTACCACCCCTCCCTAGGTAATGGTTCTTGCAGCATGAGAGGCTCAGCTGTCAGCTGCTTCATTTGAAACCGGGAAATACACTTCAGGATGACTTCTGACCCAAGAAGCCGACGCCCATTAAGACAGAGCGCTTCCATGGCTTCTGCCTCAGACCCAAAAAGAACCAAAGCCTGTCCAACACCAGCACCTTTATGGTCTTGAAGCACAGACACTTTGCTCTCTGAGACATTAAACCCATGGAAAAAGTCCATTATTTCGACTTTTCTGACATCAAATGGAAGGTTTTTCACAAACACGCAGGCTTTTTCAGACTCATAGGGATCCCTGGGGTGGGATGGAGGTCTCTCTTGATAGCTCTGGTTGTTTTCAGGAGGTCCTATAGCCGTGTTCTGGGACTGCAGAAGAGCCAACATGTTCTCCCTGGAGATGGGACGGATGTTCACCCATCGGTTGTACAACAGCTTTTTCTCATTGCTTATGGCCCTGCTGTAGTCATGGAAACTCTTGAATAGCACAAATGCAGATCTTGTTCTTTTCCCCGCAGAGTCAGTTAGGTGCAAGATCTGGTCATTGTCGAGTTTGACACTGCGAAACATTTGTTTTATATCATCTTTTTCCATGCCGAAGGACAGATTGTCCAACAAAACGCAGTACTCTTCTTCCGAAGCAGAAGCATGCCGTTGCATCATTGGTGATCGTGAGCGTGCATGTTGTGAAATTCTTTGACTGTGATCAGGCATTCTCCCCCTTTCAAAATTGTCACCCACATTGATACCCATCGGCATTCTACCAGTTGCACGATACCATTCGTTGATCGTTGTTGTGCAAACCTCCACATACCTCGTCCCGATGTATTCCATATTCCTTTTCAAGCCTTCCATTGCGTCTTCCCTTGTTACGAACCTGACAAAGGCTTTTCCGTTGTTTTGCCCTCTGTGGTTCTTCAGCAACACAATCTCATTTGTGTCTAAACCCTTGAAAAACTCATAGATTTGGTTTTCAGTCACAGAGAACGGCAGTCCATTTAGAAACACCACAAAATATCTTTCTGTGTCCATATCCCTTTTGACGTCAATGGGAGGAGTAAATTCTGTGCGACCACTTGACCTCCGGTCCACTTTAGAATCAACAGATCTCCCAACTTGCTTCTTTTGATCCAGTTCAACGATTTGCGTTGTTCTTTCAAGCACGTTCTGCATCTCTGTTTTACTACTTAGTAGTAATGTAACCGGCGAACCCTTAATTTGACCTCCTGAGCGTGTCATGGCTCTTCTTGCATCTTCGTCTGAAGCAAAAATTATGAATGCTTCCTCGTGATCTCCACCAATAATATGCACCCCTCCATCTGGAATTTTAAGGCCAGTGAAGAATTTTCGAATATCCTCAGAACCTGCGGTGACTTTCAATCCCTGTAAACGGATGACGACTGCCATGCTGAGGCACAAACAACCTGGACCTGTAGACAAAAGGGTACAGAACAACATTATTTCCCACAGAGTACCGTGAGCTCTGCATCAATTCCCCAACATTCCAAAACGCCATTAAACCTGAAAAGTGATGGATACCAATAAATACCAATTTAGCTGTACTCAAGACCACAGGGGGCAACCATGAAAACACACAAGACAGCAAAATGAGAATGTCAGGCTTGAACTGCAACACCCAAAAATGCCTCTTTAAAACCCAAGAAAACCTTTAAAAATACAGCATGCACTCGACAGCTTATGCTGCATCACTGCAACAGTAACAATCTTTGTTAATTTGAAATCCTGGAAAAACAAAGCCTGTTGGTTGTTTACACTGTTTCCACCCACACAAACACAGTTTAACTGCTTCCAAACACTTGCTTTGTAGGAGCCAGGTAGGATATAGAAAAAGCAACTCAAAACCCTCAGGGTGAGACCCACGTATCACAGCAATCAAAATTACTAAACAAGTACTCTTTTCAAACTCAGAAACATCAGGGCTTCCATAGTAATTCATTCAACAATAACCCTGTTATAACATACAGATACAGAATAAGTGAAACTCAAGTTAAAGCCTATATAAATGAGACTCAAGCCCACAAAAATACCAGATTTTTAGCTAATGTTGGGTTGCTTAAACCTTTTTAGGACACCATATACATCTGGACAAAAAACACAAGCAATACAAATTCAGACTTTTAAAAACACTAGGCTCAAAATCTTAGTCTAGTTTATAAATTATCCCTCCAATAAGATTTCTTTCCAATTATATTTGACACACCACTTCATTTAGAAATGCTGAGTTTTCTGACTTATCTCATTGCATGCTCCTTTTCAATATTCAAACCTATATGGAACATATAAACAGGAACATTTGCCTTCCTTTTCTTTTATATACTGCCATTTTCCTTAAAATTGTCTCAATACTATCAGACAAAGAGCTCATCTAAGTGAATTCTCTCTGAAGAAAACACTGGCCACCACTGCCCCCCTATTTTAAAATCTGATTATTTGAAATTGACTAAATGAATAACAGAATAAAAATTAACTTCAAGAATCCTTTGAATAAACTAAAAGAAAATGAAAAAGCAAAATAGTTTAACTTCTGTGTTCACACGGATTCCTTTAATGCAAGTTGAGGACTCCTTGCTGCAAATGGAACTGCTTGCAGATTTGGCCTTCCAAATACCAGCTTAGTTCAATGAAAATTGAAAAAAATAAAAATAAAAAATAAAAAAGGTCGAGGGGTTTCCCCTATGCATTGTCGAACTTGTTGAGATCCTCTACCAGGGTTTCCAGAGTGTCCCATTCCCTACCATCGCCAGGATACGTGTTGTTATTGAGACAGATGGGGAGGGGGGGTCCCCCACTACAAATTCCAGGACCTCACACCGCCATTAAAAGGTATTCCTGTGTGTTCTAATAACTATACTCTTTAAGGACTTGGTTCCGCACATGCTGTTGATATCAATCAAGCTGCTTGCTACTATAGCTCCACGCTCTTCCCGAAACACCAACCAAACCTATTTCCTTGAAGATTGACAGTCTGATATGCAAATCTGCATGGATTTTATAACCACCAAAACGTCCGCCTCATAGGAATATTCACTTTCGGTTGCGTTTCCAATGAATGCGTCACATAACCAAAGGCAAGAAGATAAACCAAAGTAAGCCATGTTTGCTTAAACAACCACTTCAATGTTTTCCACTAACACCAGTTATTTACTATCGCTGGAAATGTGAAATACATTGGGAAAATGTAGCCGAATGCGCGCGTGTTGTTGCAGCTTCGTCGTGTGTTAGCTTATCTGACATGACAAAGACGGACCAAAACCGCCAATCTCTTTAAAATAACAATACCACAAACGTACGCACCTAACTAACAGCCACACTTACGCAAACAACAAGAAAAGACTGCCGATCAAAATCAAGGGTAGAGCTGATTACTCTTGAAGTATTCCGATACAATAAAATGCGGCCTTTACTGTCAACGTCTTGACACGACTATTCCCCACTTCCGTGTTTCACCAGAGACGTCCGGGAAAAGGCTCTGCTGCCCCCTAGTGTACCGGAGTGTAAATGCTCTTAACCTTACAAGGGGTCATCCAATTTGATAATTGTGTTATGTTTGCATTATGTTAATATACGTGCACAAACACTTCCTTTTCTTTTGGTATCCATCATTATTTTTTATTACTTTGAACAATAGCAGTTAGTGAGGATGATTTTTTCTTTTTGTTTCAGTTTAACAAACATGGTTTTGGTTTAAAGTTTTACTACCCATTCACACATGCAATATAATTTATCTATTTGTTAAATGCCCTTAATATTTCCTTGTTAGACAGATCTAATGTCAAGAAAAAAATGCCCTGTTAATTTATCAATTTTCTAAATTCGCAATGCTTTTTCATTAGAAGAGATATACACCTACCTAAATATAGGCCTACCACCCTTTACCTCAAAGTCATTAGAGCTGTCTAATGTCTTAATTTTGTATTTAGAGTTTTGTATTTAGGCAACAGAAACCTTTTGTTTCCTTTAACATTCTGGCAATGTCTATGTTGTTTTGTGTTTGAGCAAAAATTCCTCAAAGACAATGCTGTCATGTATGTATGTATGTATGTATGTATGTATGTATGTATGTATGTATGTATGTATGTATGTATGTATGTATGTATGTATGTATGTATGTATGTATGTATGTATGTATGTATGTATGTATGTATGTATGTATGTATGTATGTATGTATGTGCACGTACGTACTTATTTATTTATTTATTTATTCATTCATTCATTCATTCATTCATTCATTCATTCATTCATTTTACTAGTGCTGTGACAGATTTAAAACTGAACCTGCACCTTCGAAACTTACTGGAGTAAACTGGAGGTAAATCAACGACTATAAAGAAGAAGTAAACATACAATAAAGTGATTGAACCCCCTTACATTTATACTGACCTACTTTATGGAGAAAAAAAGTGTGTTATTGTACAGTTATAAATCTGAAGTAAATTGTGTGTGGTGTTAAGATACTATTTATTAGTATATGTTTTAGCAGTTTGTGCATATCCATGTATTTATTTAGCTTCTCAGATAACATCAACACATTGTAGTTGTGGGTTCTGTGCCAGTTGTTGCATGCCATCGGTCCGCAGTGCTGTCGGGGTTCGCGCCAGCTGTGATCCCACATCATGTGACGTTTGAGCACAGCAGCTACAGCTCAATGGCGCAGTGAGGGATCCGTGTTCTCAACAAAAGACAATTCATTTGACATGTTCTAAAATAATCCCTACGAACGAGAGTGTTTGCCGAGTGGTTGTTAAAAGCAGGAGTTCTCGTATCGTGTTTTTGACAAATCGTGTGTTTCCACTTCTTCTCGAACTCTTGCTAACTATGTGAGCACATGCTAGTACCCACATTGACCCATGCTGGAAGCTGGGGCGCAGCAGCCGCACTGGAGCTACTGAACCGACGATCATTTCCGACAGATCCGTATGGATTTGACGTCGACATACGCTGGTGCTTGATGTTTTTTCACGGAGCCGATTAAAGGATATCTGGAGAATGGGGGGACCTTTTGATCTAAAAAAGTTCGCAGAGTGAGTACAAGGAAAACCTGAGCTGGTTAACCGAGGGGTTTGGTAGTCCTGATGATAACTGCACAACAAAACATCAGCAGCTAGCATGCTAGCAAAGCCGGCAGTACAGACCTAAATATTGAGGTATTTTGTCTAAAAAATATATAGATTAGGCTACAATGACCATGCTTTTTCATATATTAGCAGAGTTTAGAAGTTTGTCATAGGAGAAAACCAGTGTTTACTCTAACGTAACACGTAGTTCACACAGAAAAATCGACGACGGTAACGTTAGCCTAAATTTGCTAACATAGTGCGAGAACTAGCTTAGCACTAGCTCGTGATTGTAAGGACCAGTTCTTCCGTCAAAACAAACGTTTTCTTGAATATATACTGCCGCTGAAAACACTTTAAATCCTACATGTGTCATCTTTACGGTTTTTAAAGAGCGTGTACTGTGTTATACAGTTCATAATATCAGTAAACATCGGGTTTAAGGATACGGCTCCCGAGACCCCTCTGTCTGTGCTAATACTTTGAATAAGTCCTGAACTTTATTTTTGTTTGCATTCCAAGAGACATAAATTCGTATAGTTTATCTTTCAGGCCCACATTCAACATGCATGGTTTTGTTAAGTTAAATGCCAATATATGAAAACACATTTAAATATTATGTTTAAATGACATTTCTTTTCGGTCGTTTCAACACATCATTTAAAAGGCCATGTTTTGACCGCAGTAGTTCCTCCCCCTGCACAGGCCAGACTGCCATCAGTGTAAGCTCCACTCAGGCATATTTATTGTTTGTAGTTTTTTTAAGTGTTGTCTTCAAATCATTATATGGATCTTGAAATGTCTGATAAGGAGATTCGTGTTTTTTGTTCGTCATAACTTCATGTAGCCCCCCTGTGCGCGCGCGTTTAATTACCAAAACAATTAATGTAAGGACATGCAGCTAGTTATTTTAATCTGTTTATTCCACAAAAAAAACAGCAACCTAAATTACAATGAAATTGATTCCATTTGCAACTTTATGTGTTACTGTTTACTTTTCTATCAGTTATAAGCGATTACTGAAACTCGGTACGTTCCTGTTGACCCTTCAGTCAATGTTTAGCCAGAGCAAAACCAAAACGTTATGTACTTAATGATAAAATGCACAATTTTATCAAACAAATTTAACTCACTTTCAGTTTAAATAACTACGTGGCTGAATATGGTTGTTCGCGGCCACACAAAATTGGTTTTAGAATGGCAGTCTGAAAATGCCAACATTTTTGGATCTAGATGATTGAAAGGCTCGCTTGTTTTTTGAAAATGGTAAGTTGATGTTCAATAAATATTTGTGGTTAGCATTCTTGCTTCGCAGTGAGAAGGCCCTGATTCAAATCCCAGCTGGGTCCTTTCTGTGTGGAGTTTTCATGTTCTCCTTGTGCATGAGTGGCTTTTCTCTGGGCACTTCGGCTTCCTCCCACGGTCCAAAAATATGCATCATAGCTCAATCGTGACTATAAATTGTCCCTTAGATCTGAATGTGTGTGTGTGGTTGAATGTCTCTGGACTGGCAAACCACCCATGGTGTACCTCACTGACACCTAGCAGTGGCTGGGATAGGCTCAAGCAACCTCACGACTTTGAAAGGGATTAAGTGGGTTTGAAAAATAGATGGATATCGAATTATTAACAAATTATTTTTAAAAACATGATAGAATGTGTTTAGTAATTATGCAGGTAGCGTTTGTGTTTGAGTAGAATTAATGTCATGTAGAGAATAATGCTCAAATTGAACAGTTTGGGCGACAATCATTTAACTGCTTCAAGTTCTTGACTATGGTCATTTTTTTATAATGAAAACATCTATATTAATGATGGTCTTTTTGATAAGTTGCACATAAGTTGATTGTTTTTTTTTTTCGTCAGGTGTGGCGTAACTTGGGAGAGCTCATTTCTCTGATTTGGATTATTCTTGGCCAGGAGACTCTTCAGGCTTGCTATTCCTTGACGAGTTTCTCAATGGACATTGTGGCCAAGTCAGAGATCAGGTATTACAAAGCACCTTAACCGTGGGGTTATTAAGGAGGATGCTTTTGGCTTTATCTGGTTGCTTTATCTACAGTGTATAAAGTTCAACTGCATTTGCCCCAAAAGGCATTCCAAGTTTAAAACCTTTCCAAAACCAAACTTTTTTCTTTATATGATTGTACTTTTATTTTCTCTATTTTATGGGTTTGGGAGATGTTGCAGATATCTTACTGAATTTTTCATTGTGGTTCCAAATGATAAAAAAAAAATTATAGTAAATGTATAGTCTTATTTACTTTACAGAGATTACACAACTTTTTTTTTTTTTTAAGTTAAAAAAATGTAAATGTTTTTTCTTTTTCCTCTCTTTAAACTAATGTGATAACAAATGGTGTTTGTCATTTTACAGCCAGGGCGGTTTCTTTTTCCTGTTCATTCTGTAGCGTTGCAGCGTTTTGTGGAACTAGGAAGAGGAGTTGGTCTCGCCCACTTTTTAAGATACTGTTTACATAGAAAACAAAGCAGAAAGGAGTTGCTTTTAGCCACACTGTGGTGCAGCACAACTTTCTACACAACATCACTTGATGATTAAAACAAGTATGGAAACAAATAGGTTGGATGTTTTCTGTCACCTCCCAAGTTTGATGCTTTGATATATTTTTTTTACCATTTTAGGATATTTTGGTGGCAAAATGTGGATGAACAAGGTTTTGTCAGCGTAGTTCTTGGGGATGAAGGATACTGCAGCTGAAAAAGTAAAGAAAGAGGATCTAGAACTGTTCTGTTGTTTGAAAAACACAAAAACTATGTAATGTAGTTTCCCTAAATACAAAACGACGAGGCTATTGACCAAACAGATCCAATAATTTGCTTTTCCATATCTTATCATTTTATCTGTAACGTGTCTTTCAGAAAGCAGAAAAATTAAATCTCAAATTTTCTAACTGTGAGTAAGAAATTCTCTTTCAATTAGGTACTTAAAAAAAGATTCTTTCCAAGTAAAGATCCTTGTAGTCTTTGAAAAATCTGAGGATTTATGTAGAAAATGTTCTCTTTTCAAGCAACAAAAGAACAGGTCCCCTTTTTTAAAATGTATTATTTTATTTCTATTTTATTGTTGGCCTTCCTCTCCTTTTTATGCATGGGTAAACGCTAAACACTTCACCTTTTAAAATTTAGAGAGTTGAATGTTTTTTGGGAGTAAAAATATAAGGGAGGAAGTATTATCCAAAGCTTGTGTTAAATTTATAAGGCTCATTTATAATCTACTAACAGGGTGCCCGTCATAACACATCTAATATGAAGTCAGATAAGCTACATTATAAATTCGAACACAAAACCTGTTTAGGAGATTTTACTATTAGATTAATAAATGATGGTAGAAGCAAAAGCATAAAATGTTTACTTTATTTCTACAATTTAAACAAATCACTTAAAAAAAGCCTGCTTATGCTCACATAAAACACATTTCTTTTTGTTCTTTGTGTTTTTCTTATATGAGTTCTGCACATTTAAAATAAGTATTTAACTACTAGACTGGATGGCATCAATAATAGAAATAAACACTTCCACCGTGTCACGTGTTTTATGTTAAGACATATGTTCGGAAAATGAGAAGCTATGAAAAAAAAAACAACATCTAAGAAACGCACACAAATATGATCCTCTACCTTAAAAATATCTTCCCATTACAAATGCTTTGGTAAATACATGTGCATTTAAAAAATAAAAACATGCTGTTTAGAAGTTAGTGCTCCCCCCCATTACTATCAATGTAAATAAATGTTTTTTTCGTTCGGTACAAATATTACATTTCTGCAGTTTTACCTGAGATCATCTAAGATTGTGCATCAGTGACTGAACACCTAAACACCTGTCAACTGGGTTAGCATTTCTCTTAAGTTATTTCTGTGTGTAGAGGGTAAATGGGTCATTTGCTAGAATTTAAGAACTTACTTTCAAAGCTAAAACGTATTTCAAATCAATTTATTCTGTTTTTTAGATTTATTTATTTTAATTTCAAAGAATTTGATGTGTCGCTGTAGTATTTTATTTTTATTCCAGCTTAATTTTCTGTGGAGTAAAATCAACTGATATCTTAACCTGTAAATTAATCAAGCGCAATTCCATTTTATGAACAACCTAGGAAGAATTCATTTTTTTAGATTTTTGTTTGAAAATCTTGCATATTTTAAACATGATAACCCGATGCAGGATATAGTCCTCCTTAATCCTCACTCCTGTAGGTTTTGCTATAAAAATAATTACTTTTAAACAAACATCTGTGACTTTGAACTAAATCTTTTTCAAATACGCTGTTGAAACCTAGACAGAATTAAAAATTTCTTTATGTCACACTTTTGGAAAGAAAAGGCCTTCAACCATAAAACTGTTAATCTTCTGTTGTGCTTTCTTTGCTCTGTTTTCCTTCTTTTTCAGTTGTTTTAAAGTAAAGAAAAAAATGTTTTTTAATTTCCTTTCTTGCATTGAATGTTGTTTATATACTTCAAACATTTTGGCTTCCAACACAGAACTTAATTTCGAATCATTTTTGCAAGTAATTTCACTGTGGGGACCTCTGTAAATTAGAGCAAAAAAAAGAAGCATATTTAAGGAATGAAATTGAGTTTTTCATTAAAACCTTCTGTGTTTTATAATCAAGTTGATGCTTTATACATTTTAATATTTGACAGTTCAAACTGATTTTTAACTTTGCTTTTTATGTTTTCTTTGTTTCTTTCTTATGACCACAGAGAGGAAGGGAGTGGTGCTTCGGTGAGTTAACTTGATAAAGCTAGTGAGTGTAAATATCTTCTCTTTTTTTCTTTTTACCATTTTCACATTATTTTTGGAACATTTAAGAAATATGTATATTTATATATATTTTTAATGTTTTGTAGGTTAAAGTGGAAGGTCTGTCCAAGTCGGCTTTAATTAAGAGTTTGTCTCCCAGAGTCATTCTGTCCAACCACCTCTTGCCAAAAGGGACCAAGATGAGGGTAAATTTAGAAGACCAGGGTCGCCAGAAAGTGTCCTTCAGCTTCGCACAGACAAAGAAGCCTTTGCAAAGTCCGCTCTTCATCCCTGCCAGTAATGATACGCCTGTCACCGAACCTCAAGGTGCCTTGTCGCAGTCGAGCTCAGACAGAGCAGGGAAAAGTACAGATGGCAAAGCTGAGCAAAAGCAGACACTGTTGGTGCCAACATCTGCAACAGAGATACCTTCTCCAACATCAGTCTCCAGCTCCACCAGACTCAAAACAAACTTGGCAAAGATGCACTTCAAGAAACAAATTCTTAATGTGTCTGCAACTGTAGAGAAACCAGCGTCTGTTACATCAGAAGAGCTGAACACATCAGAATCGCAGAAGTTGACAAGCAAAAGTGAAGCTGGCTTTCCAATGCCGCAGCCTCAGAATTCTGGTAGTCTCTCCGAAAATGCTCAAACAGAACTTTTGGAGACAAAAGAAAGCCCAATCTCAAGGAAGCCAGTGGCTTCTCAAGGAAAAGACAGCGACAGTTCCAGCAGTACTGATCGGGATAATGTTTACAAAAGGGTAACCAGGTCACATAGTGATAGTGCTCCCCATGCCTCAGAAACTGATGGAGAGTCAGCTCATGTGTCTTCCAGGCGTCAATCTGCAGATTCAAAAAGCAAAACTAACTCCGACAGCAGAGACAAAGTTAAAAAGTCTTCCTCTAGTTCACATGTCGGGGAAAGAGAAAAAAGTTCCTCTAAACGATCGGAGAATCATGAAAGGTCGTCTAGTTACTCTAAGTCGGACCGTGACTCTAGAAATACATCTTCACGCTCATCGCGATCAGAAAAAGATCGAAGAAGGTCCAGGTCTAGATCCCGATCTAGATCAAGAGGGGCTCGGACAAGTTCATCCTATGCCAGATCGGAGAGATATAGAAGCGACAGAGGATCTCGCTCTGAAAGGTCATACTATCATGAATCTGATCGGCGATCACACAGGAGTTCTCCCCGCAGAGAAAGAAGACTTTCTCACTCTCGTCCAGACAGAACACGAGAGAGTTCTCATTCTGATGAGGACCACAAGCGCACGAGAACAGCAGACTCGACTAGGTCATCCCACCATTTAAACTCCTACAAAGAATCCAAATCATCCTCTTCCAAGTCTGATAAATCCTCTAAATCTGTGGATTCTTCTCAGTCCTCTGAATTTGACAAAAGATCACAATCATCAAAGTCTGAAAGGACTTCAAAAAGATCAGACTCTGATTCTCAACACAAGTACTCTCCAGTTTCGGATTTGTCATACCGAAAATCCAGCAGTCATCACAAGTCAGAGACCAATGATACATCTTGTAGTGTTCATACGCAGTCTAAAACACATGAAAAACACCATAAAAGCAGCTCCAGTGACTCTGAGGGAAAACTACACCCCACTGAAAAAAGTACAACTTCTTCAGATAAATGTAAAGAATTTGAAAAGGAGAGCAAAAGCCCCAAGTCAAAAGAGACGGCCCCCTCTAGATCTCCCATGAAATCCCCTAAACATGACTGCCAACCAAATGGCATCAATGCTCTGTCGTCTGCAACCATCTCAGAAACTTGCCCTCAAAGTGAAAAGGCCCGATCCAATCTTCAACCAGAAAGAAACACGTATAGTCATCAGGATGCTAACAAAATAGCTGCATCCACTGACAAAGTCTTTCAAGAATCCCTGTCAAGGGGGGATCAAGAAGAAAAATCTGAACTTGAAATAGCTATAACGGCACACGAAAGCCTGAACCCTGAAAACATCACTTTAGACAATTTGTACACTGTGAAGGAATGCTTCTCCTCCAACGACCAACCACGTCCTAATCACGATGCAGCTGGACTTAATTTATGCAAGAGTGGGGAGAGTATCATTTGCAAACAAGGTGAAAATGTTTTAGATCTCCATCCAAAGTCCTCTTCTGATGAACCTGCCACACAGAATGTTATACGAAACACTAAATTGGAGATTGATAAACCGAATGAAGTGGTTGCACTTGAGAACCAAGCATATAAAAGTGAGACACTTGAATCCGATCCATCGTGTCTTACAAATGAAAGTCAACAGGTGAAGGCACAGCCAAATGTTGATGCAGCAAAAAAGAGTAGTTGTTCCAGCAGAAAGTCTAGGTGGGATATTGTTGGGCAGGACATTTTTGAGAGTGATGACTTGCAAAGAGCAGGTTATCCAGAGAGTAATCCTGCTGTCAAAACTACCAGATTTTTTAACCACATATGTCAAGATTCTGAAATACAGCAAGAGCTTGCTACACTAATGACGTTGACCAAACAAGGGCAGATTTCTGAACAGGAAGACAGTTTAGACACCATGACCTATAAGTACAAAGACCAAAATGAGCCTTCACAAGCAAGCACCACCATTTATCACTGTGACCTAAAACCTACTGCTCCTCAAACACCAACAAACTCAGAGGAGACGATGCACATGATGGACAAGCAACAGATCTTGAGTTTTACCATGCAAAGCTGGAATGGTGAAGGCCAAGAAAGGGAACCCAAGGAAAACACAGAGAAAAGCAAACTGAGTAAACAAGCACCAGCCAGGCAGGATGTATTAGGAAAACAGAGTGAAGGAAGCGACAGCGACATCTCAGAGTACGACTCTGATTGTGATAAGGCTATAAAACAGTTGCATTCCGTCGTAGTGGTGCCAAATAACTCTTCTCTGACAAAAGATGCAAAGCATAGGGAGGTGTCTCCGCGTCATGCTGAAAATCTTTCAACCCTGTCCACTGCATGCCTACCAGCTTGTGGGAATACCAACGAAGTCCCAAATCAAATTTACTCCAAACAAACACAGCCCCCAGGACAGAGCGGTTCGAGTGATTCTCTCATCAGCAGTGTGTTGTGTCAGTCTCAGAGCAATATGGTTGATAGCACCAGTCACTCAGAAGGGGCCAGTTTCATGAGCACCCAGCCTTTTATTGCGGTTAATGATGGTGCCCATGGACAAGCGACAGCTTCTATCCAAACTTTGGATATTTTCAAAAAGGTCGGGCTAGAGCTCAGACAACATCCTATGACTAGTCAAGATCAGCAGGTGTTCTCATATTACCAGCGTGAAGATCCTTCTACTGCTGACAGTATTAATGACAAGAACAGATTCCCTGTTGGTTGGGACTTTTCCCAGTCAGAACAGCCAACTAGTACGTACCAGCAGCCCGATAGCAGCCATGGGTCTTTGTTAACAAACACTAAGCTGACAGGAGCAGCATCCATTGGCCCAGACCCCAGACATGCTGTTGCTTCCTGCACGCAACAGCCCCCAAACATGCAGACTATCAAGAAACTCTACCTCCAGGGACATTATCAGGAATCTTCCAGTGAAATCCATCCTGACTCTCTCACTAACGACCATGATGAGTACAGTGGGGATAAACTGTCATCGAGTCAAGCAGATTCACTAAACACTCCAGGTTCATCAAGCTTTGTGCAAGCCCATGAAATAAGCAGCAACAGCAGAGGCTCTGCGGTACCTGACCCCTCCAGAGAGGACACTTTCAGGCCTCACAGGGGCAGAGGTCCTCCAAAGAAGAGGCGTCCTGAAGTGGAGTCAGACTCGGACAACGAGGCTGAAGCTGGACCCTCAAGCAAAAGGGAGCGTCAGAGGGAAACGGAGGTCTCCAAGGAAACACTCGTAAAAACTGACGCGCAGCGACCACCACTCAGTTTGCATGACTTCCAAGATGCCCAAAAATGGAAAGAATTTGCCAGGTCTAAAAAGATGCCCCCCTACTTTGACTTGATTGAAGAGAACCTGTACCTGACTGAGAGGTAAGCTATGAGCCAGATAAACAAAATTTAAAGTGAAGTGTAAGTACATTTTAAAATGTTTATACTATGTTTTATGTCATTTTCAGAAAGAAAAGCAAATCTCATAGAGACATCAAGAGGATGCAGTGCGAGTGTCCAGTTCTGTCCAGAGAGGAGCGCGGGAAAGGAGTCATGGCATGTGGGGAGGACTGTTTGAACAGGCTGCTGATGATTGAATGGTACTATTTCAGAAAATCCTATCTGTAGGGAAAAAAGTAGGGCCCTTGCATGGATAAATGTTCTTTGAAGGCAGCTTAATTACACACAAATATTAAACTATCCTTTTTAAATTGCTTAGTGAAAAGCAAAATCCAGATGATATTTGCTTGTCTTAACAACCCCTTTTGGTTGTGAATTTTCTCCAAAGCTCATCACGGTGCTTGAATGGAGCATACTGCTCTAATCGCCGGTTTCAAATGAAGCAGCACGCAGACTTTGAGGTCATTCTTACGGACGACAAGGGCTGGGGGCTGCGCGCAGCTAAAGAAATGGCTCCGTAAGTCTTTTCAGTTTGTCATTGTTTATTCAGAAATGAATGAGTTGTCATAAGTGTACTGTCTGTATTTTAATCAGAGAACTTCTTAATAAACACGCCTTGTTTTACATGTGAATAGAATCTCACATAGTTTGTAAACGTGATACCATTTGCTCAAATACGATATGATATATTATATATAATTTTTTTTTCTTCGCAATAATAGATTTTTAGTTGTTAATGTTTTGGTTAATGACGTAACAGTTTGTTTTGTTTTTAAATGTGTCTTATTCTAGGAACACGTTTGTCCTTGAATACTGTGGCGAGGTGCTGGACCACAAAGAGTTCAAAACGAGGGTGAAAGAATACGCTCGCAACAAAAACATCCACTACTACTTTATGTCTCTTAAAAATAATGAAGTGAGTGGTGATCTAATGCTTCTTAATGTGAATTTTTCTATTTATTTCTGTTCATTTGCAGCTGCTATTTACACTTTGTGTTTTGTCACTTCAGATCATTGATGCAACATTGAAGGGGAACTGCTCTCGATTTATGAACCACAGCTGTGAGCCTAATTGTGAAACCCAAAAGGTACAAAGGCAAAAGGGGAAATTAAGGTTTGTGTTATCATTATTTAGAAAGGTGCTTGATGCTGTGACATTTGTGTGATTTGTTTTCAGTGGACTGTTAATGGCCAGCTTCGGGTTGGGTTCTTCACCACCAAAGCAGTCGCTGCAGGGACTGAGCTGACGTTTGACTACCAGTTTCAGAGATACGGGTATGGAGTCTCCTGCTTTTTGCATTGTGCATAGATTTACCATGAAGCAAATGCGTAATCTTAAATGTTTTTAGTTGGGAGATTTTTGACCAACGGGTCATTTTGTGCGATTCCACAGGAAAGAAGCACAGAAATGCTTCTGTGGAGCTCCCAGCTGCAGAGGCTTCCTCGGCGGGGAGAACAGAGTTAGTGTTCGTGCAGCTGGAGGGAAGATGAAGAAAGACAGGAATCGAAAGAGCGCTCTTACCACGGTCAGTTGCTTTAGTGTAACGGTGTCTACTTGAAACGGCATTGAAGAGCAGTTGTTTGTTTGGAAGAATATAAATTGATGTCACCACAGGGAGAAGTTCTGTGACTTCACAACAGTTTAGATTAAAGAAGCTCTGATAAAAACTGGATTTCAGCTGTTAAAATGGACCAGTGGGGAACGTTCCAACCCTTTGTCCTTTGCAAATAATAAAGTATTACTTCACTGTATTGTAAAAGTTAAAAACGGTAAAAAAAAAAATGAAAATTTTAAGTTAGAAATTACCTGAGGAGAAAGGAGATCACTTATTATTAAGAATGTAAGAAGGAATTTTTTTTAAACGTTTGCATTTTTTTTTTTTTTTTTTTTACAAAAGATGGTTTCTGGGCATAAAATCAAACAATATTGCTTTATTATTCATAATTTTTGAAAGCTCCTGTTAATACAGCTGCTGCAGAGGATTAATTGAATCTCCTGATGGTTTATCTTGTATGTATGGTCGTAAGTGACCTTTGAACTGGAGTTTTGACCAAACATTTTGTCATCCCACCATAACCGGTATATTTATTGGTCAGCTTTTATAACTGTTGCCTTCAGATGCCACCAGTCACGTTACCTCATACATACCAGTAAATCTTTATCTCATGATCCTCTTTGACAGGTGGATGAGGAGCTGGAGGCCTTACTGGAGAATGGAGAAGGCCTGTGTGATGAGAAACAGGTGGTTTCTCTCTGCAGACTGATGGTTCGAGTGGAAACAATGGAGCAGAAACTCATTTGTCTCAAGCTTATACAGGTTTGACAGGAGAAGTTTGGATTTTGCACCTGCTGTTTTTGACTTGGTTTTGTCTTCTAAGTGTAATATATCTTTTGATGTTTGTTTTTTTTGCACAGAATACCCAAAATCCATCATGCCTCAAGCAGTTCCTGGACCATCACGGCTTGTCTCTGCTGTGGATTTTTATGGTGGAGCTCTCCGAGGCGAAGGGCAACAGTGCCACAGGCATCAAAATGCAGATAGAGGCAATTATATATAAAATTTCTATTCATTTCATTTTTTTTTTAAACATAAAATGTTTGTGAAATTTAAAACTGCCCACTTTTGAGAACAGAAATCTGTTTTTCCTGCAGATTATGAAAACCTTGGCTGTGCTTCCCATCTCAACCAAGAACATGCTGGAGGAGAGCAAAGTTCTAACCCTCATTCAGCGCTGGGCTCAAACCAAAACTCTCCCGCAGCAGGCTGAGATGGATGGTTACTCCAGCGAGAACACGTCCCGCGCCCAAACCCCCCTCAACACTCCCGATGGTTCCTCCAGCAAACTGGGGCCAGAGTTGGACAGCGAAGCCTCCAAGCCTGCTGTGTACCGCCGTCTGAAAATCATCAGCGAGAACAGCCTCGACAGCGCGCTTTCCGACGCCAGCAAAGCATCTGACGGGAAGGAGGAGGAGGAGGATGAAGACGACGAGGAAGAAGATGAACCAATGCAAGGAGATCCATCTGAAGGAAAGGAATTGAAGGTTGAAGCTGCGGACGCGACAAAAGAATCAACACTCGAGTCTGTGACGGATAATGAAAACGGGAAACAGGAAGAGCTGGAGATGGGTGGAACAAGCGAGCAGCAGCATCAAAGTCTGACTGTAGAAACAAAAACTGATTCTGATGTGAAAATGGAAGACTCTGAGATGAAGGAGGACACTGCTGAGGATCAAAGAGACCTTCAGCAGGAAGTTCCTAGTGATGAACAGGAGAGTTCAGAGAAGCAGATAAATCTGACTTTGGCAGAAAAGCCCGATTCGGAAGAAGACCAGCCAAATGTGTCAGAAAGCCAGTCCAGCCAAGAAGGTGCTGATGATCTCCCATCTGAGCAGCCCTCAGAGACTTTGGAGGTGTGTGAAGAATTACAAGAGGTAGATAAACCTTTTCCCCCTCCTCCTCCACCCCCACCGCCTCCTCCTTCACAGACTGATCCCCACCCTGGTGAATCTACTACTGATGTGTCTCCAAGCTCAGAGACCACAGAGGCAACCGTGGCCCCTGAAGTCACTGCAACAGCTGTGGAAGCCTCAGCTGTAGGAACTCCTTCTCAGGATGAAGAGGAAGGCCTTTCCGATGTGGAGAGTGAAAGGAGTCAAGAGCCCCAACACAATGTTTTGGACATAAGCAGCATGGCTGCCAGGCTGCTGGAAGCATGGAAAGACCTGAAGGTCTGTTGAAAGTTCAACATTTCTAACAAAATCTAAAATGTAGAGATTTTTATTTTTAAACAGTTTGCAGGCTTTTATTCTGAAATAAAAATCCACTCTTTCCTTGTAGGAGGTCTACAGGATACCAAAGAAGAGTCAGGTGGAAAAAGAAGCAAGAAGTAGGATTTTCCTTAAGCTTGTTTTTGTTGAATGATTTTTCTATTTGAGTTTACCCTGATCCATTTTTCTTACAGATCGCAGTCGGGATCGAGACACGGGTTTAAAGCCACGCACCACATCAGGCAGCCGAGAGCGTGAGAGGGAGCGGGAAAGGGAGCGGGAACGAGACAGAGAGCGGGATAGAGACTATGACAAAGACAGGGATCGAGACTGGGACAGGGACAGAGAGCGGGACCGTGACAGAGTCTCAGACAAAACTCCACGCAGCTCTGAGCGACGGAGGAGGCGCTCCCTGTCTCCACCCCCGTCTTCTTATGAGCGGAGCAGCCGGCGCACAGAGGAGCGGTAAGATTCAGGTGTGATGTAAGCCGTGTCTCTTCGGTGGACTTTTTCTGACGTTTGTTCTCTGGGTTTTTAAGGTTTGATTTATCAAACAGCAAGACACCAAGAGTAGTTAGCAGTAAGGAGCGCAACAAGCTGTCAACGGAGGAGCGTAGGAAGTTATTTGAACAGGAAGTTGCTCAGCGGGAAGCCCAGAAACAGCAGCAGCAACAACAACAGCAGCAGCAGCAGCTTCAGCAGCAGCAGCAGCAGCAGCTCCAAACCATGGTTTACGATCCCGCTCTGGCTTACGTGTCAAGCCCCAGCTTCATCACCTACCCTCCTGGATACCCAATCCAGACCTTTGTGGACCCCTCCAACCCCAACGCCGGTAAAGTCCTTCTTCCCACTCCTCCAGTTGACTATGAACAGACCCCACCTCTGGCCTCTGCTGGCCTTGTCTCTGAAATAGGCATACCTTCACCCTCCTCCTCTTCCCAAACCACTCCAGTCTCAAATCTTTCCCAGCACATCACCACCACCAACATCGCCACCGGTACCCCCCAGCAGTACGCCCAGCCAAATGTAGCCACCCAGGACGCTGGGGTAGCTGTACTCTCTGTGCCACCCCAGCCAGCCACTCAGGTACAGAGCCAGCAGAGCTACACCACCCTCTGGGATCCCACCACTCAGCAGGCAGTGACTGTACAGACACAGCCGGCACAGCAGTACGCTGCAGCTGCAGGACAGGCTCAGCCGCAGGCAGCCATCTATTACCAGGGCCAGCCATGCCAGGCTATCTACAGCATCCCTGCTGCCTACCCTCAGGCCAATCCTCCAGTCATTCAGGTACACTATCCTGGATTTGATCTAGCAATCACAGGAGACTCATTGCTAAAACCCCTTTATAAAATGTATGAACTAGCATTAAAGCTAATGCGCTTTTAACTACGATAAAATTAGATTGTTGTTCATAGAAAGTTTTTCTTCACAAATCCACAAATGTGTTGACACAAAATGTCTAATACAATTATTGCTTTCAGGAGGATTATTATTGTATCTTTGCAACCATAGTTCTGGTATTTTTGTGTTTAAAAAGCTCCATGTCTTTGGTTTAATCATTAGATCATGCTGCAACCATCTCATAATAATCTTTATCCTGTGACATTATTCTGTATTTGTAGGCTTATACTGAACCCACAGCCAGCTACCTGCATGGTCAGGCGGTGTATCCTGGTCACCAGCAGGGGGTGGTGGTGCAGCAGGGTGGTACAGTAACCACCATCGTGACGTCCCAAACTGTACAACCGGTAACTAACTTGTTACAACCCTTTGCTTTTTATAGACCCACTCAAAAAAATAATTTGTTTTCGGTGTTATAAACATCTTCTTGTGGCATTTGTATGATGATGGATGACTTCTGTGAAGAAAATTCAGCTTAAAAATGCATTTCTGAGTATTTCTTTATTCCAATTGTTGTGAATAAGAAGCAGATGAAAAAATTCTGTTTAAAAAAAGAGCTTAATTTTTAAATAGAATATACGCTGGGCACGCCACAAGCTCCCTGCTCCGTTCCATTCTGATGCATCCACTTGTAGACGACTAGATCTATGTACATCTTTGTTTTCCTTATCCGACTAAGTCTTAGAAACTAAGTCCTAGAAAACAACATAGGTGTCTTGATTTATGCTAAAAACTGTACAATCTTAGTTAAAAGACCACTGGGAAGATGATCAGAGTGGGACTTCAATTCAGTAATTTGAGATGGCGTATGTCCAAATGTGGCCACTAGGGGGTGGAAGGCACCTTTTCTTGTTCATGACTATTTCTATGATGACTTCCAGATTTAGAGTGGGTTCATCTGCTTCTGATTGGTCATCCATTCATGAAATGGGTAAAACAAAGTGTTTAATCAAAGATAAATCTCCAAAGCTCAAAAAACTGTTTTGTAGCAGTGAGGTTGAGGTTTCCAGTGTTTTTAAATGGTTACAATAAAGGTCTCACATTATATACTTTATAACACTTTATTGTCGTTAATATGCTCATAATATCATACCTTTTTATTTACAGTAATGTTGTTTTATTTTCTTATTTCATTTTAAATCCAAAGGATGCTTGAGATTTTCTGTATTTGTTTTGCATAACTATTTCACTTGCACGTATGTGACTGTGACATAGTCTGCTGGAGTTAACTTAACGTATTATTTCTCCTCAGGAAATGATTGTGCCCAGCAATGTGATAGACCTTCCTCCTCCCTCTCCCCCCAAGCCCAAAACTATCGTCCTACCTCCCAACTGGAAAGTGGCTCGGGACCCTGAAGGAAAGATCTACTACTACCATATTGTCACTAGGTTCGTAGGGCAGAGCGTTTGTGTTCATTATTTCAGAGGGTCTGCGTTACTATGGAGATCCTGTCGTTGTTTCCTGCAGGCAAACGCAGTGGGATCCACCCACCTGGGAAGGAAGCAGTGACAGCACGAGTGTGGACCATGAATCTGAGATGGACCTGGGAACACCCACCTATGATGAGAATCCTTCTAAGGTAATTTGACAAGAGTTGATGGTTTTTCACCCTTTTGTTAAATAGGGAAAATAAACTAAGCTAATATTGCAACAAGGAGAATTATATTACTTTTTTGTTTGATTTGGCTCCCAAACATTTATTCAAGCTATAAGCTAAATCTACATGAACACAGAAAATTGGAAAAAAAAAAAAAAAAGATCTCCTCAGTCCGTCCATTGTTTTCACCCCCTAAAGGCTGTTAGTAGAGGAGGGGCTGCGTTCCTCCCCTCTTTTATTCGGTCTCTGAGAATAGTGGAAACCATCTGGAACGTGTGGGATCTGTTTATTTGTGAAGTCCTGTCACGTTAGTTCAAATACGCATCTTTATTCCACTGTAAGTCTTTGTGTTTCACATAAAAAAAAAAACAATGAAGTTAGCCAAGCAGTCCACATTTCTCACAAAAGCAAAAGTAGCTCATATGGATGAAGCATTTCATCTCACCGTGTTCTCTTCTTGGAAAATGTCTAGCTCCGGTTGTGTTTGTAAAATGGTTTGAACACTTATAATATCGCTGAAGGTCAAAGCTATTCGCTGCTTCTCATATTCAAGGCTGCAGCATCCTGAGAGGATATCCCTGCTTTTGTTAAAGAGTTGGGTGTGCAGGTGCTGTTTCATGGGACTGTCCCCTGGTATTGGTCACAGTTGGTTGATGTTTGAGGTAACAAATCATCACAGAGAACAGCTGTATGACCTAGTGGTGCTAGGATGAAATCCAGGACTGAAGTAGAAGGTTGTTTTATACTTTTATTATCTGTTCTTGCAGTTTTCCACCAAAACGGCAGAAGCAGACACTTCCAGTGAACTGGCTAAGAAAAGCAAAGAGACGTTTCGAAAAGAGGTAAAGCGAGTCTGCTTGTCTTTTGGTTTTCTGAAGGTTTTTCCAGTCAAAACAGAGCGTCCGACTTAGTTTTCTTCACATATTTTCTTTGTGTGTTCGTCAGATGTCCCAGTTCATAGTGCAATGTCTGAATCCGTATCGCAAACCAGACTGCAAATCTGGACGCATCAGCAACACTGAAGATTTTAAACACCTGGCCAGGAAGGTAAGCTGAAGCTAGACGATGTTTGTATGCACAGTTAGCCATGCGTGCATTTTAGTCGTGGTCACAGCACAACAAAAGGCGAATAGTCATTTTTCTGTCTAGACCAGAACCAAACAGTTGAGCTTCTTTGTTTTCTGTCTTCTAATAAACATTTTAATTTATCTTCACAATCCCGTTCTTAAATTATTTATTAAAGTAAAGGAAGAAAAAAAAAAACCCACTCCAGGCCATAAATCTGTTCTTTCCTGTTTGGTGGCTGTGTATATATGCAGTGGTTCACGTCTCCCCCCATACCAGGGCTGTGATGATGTTGGTGTGATAAACAAAAAGACAAGTTTGGCTCCACTTGTTTAAAGAAAACATTTCATTGTGCAAAACTCACTAAAAGATTAACGACCAGCTGCTGTACCAGCGCTTACAGGACGACGCAGCCGTGTCCTTTCCATGTTGTCGGAGCAGAAACGTGCAAATAACACGTCCGATCTTTTTCTTTTGCAGCTCACTCATGGAGTTATGAATAAGGAACTGAAAGCCTGCAAGAACCCAGAAGATCTTGAATGCAACGAGAATGTGAAGCACAAGACCAAGGAGTACATCAAGAAGTACATGCAGAGATTTGGCACGGTGTACAGGCCCAAGGAGGACACAGACGTGTACTGACCTGTGAGAGTCACAGATGTCCCGGCTGCCTCTGCACTGGAGAAGCACACATCTGCCTTTCCACCCACTCCCCCATGTATGATCTGGGCAGCTTGAACAGTGAAGTCATTTCTTATTTATGTCTACAAGTTGCACTGCTGCCGGAGATGCTGTCTGGGCCTTGTGGGTTGCACAGGAGTGTTGCTAAACAACCGAAGACTCTTAAGGTGCAGTGTTGGCGATGGATGACACTGAGGGGTGCTACAGAGACTAATGTTTTCCCTGACTGTTTCATTTTTAGATATTTTTTTTTGTCTATTTGAGACTCTTAATGTTCCTGAGATGATCACTTTTATTCCACTTTTTTAACTCCTGAATCAAAGTAATTTAAACAAATTGGTTTTCATATCAAATATCTGTATTTTTTTTTGCCACTGGTTAAATGTGATAGAAAACCCCCTCCCTCCCCAGTCTTTCCCAGTATTTCTTGTGTGCTCCAGCCTCCCCCCCCCACTGCTTTTAACCGGTCTGTGGAGGTCAAACCTTTAACCACAACACTTAGGAAAACGCCTTTTGCGTTATGAATGCATGTCAGCGACGCGCACAGGGAAAACGCCAACATCTCGTCTTCTGGTCACTGGAACGGGCTTTTGCTCGGCAAATGAGATTCAGGTTTTGAAAAGTGCTGTTTTTTTGGCAGACTATTAACAGGGATATCAACCGAATTGTTTAGTATCTGTTTAGTACCCTACAGGTTCCCCCAATCCCCCCGTACAAGAATGAAATAAGAAAAAATGAAGGTTGTAGCATTGCAGTTTTAATATTTACTAAAAATCTCCCCTATTATGGTCTTTCTTTTCTTTTCTTTTCTTTTCTTTATTTTACCTCAGTTTGTAGTCTGATGTTTAAGACGTTTGGTCTAGTTCAACCTCTGTCTCAAGCTGTCCCTTGTTAAATTTAAAATCGTTTTTACTGTTGACAGTAAAATAATGGTCCGTCATGAAGCATTAGGTCATCAGTTTTATCAGAGCCCATTAAATCGCATTAAACATATGTACATTGCTTTATCTGTGAATATATTGAATGATAGTTTTGGGAATGTTGAAATGACTAAAACACTTTGTAAAAGGACTATCGTTTCAGTGTACATATTATTGTGTGAGCTTACCAGGCTGTTTGCAGGAGCGGCGAACGGCGGGGGGGGGGACTCAAAGGAAAGTGGTTCGACCCACCAGCTCAGTCCTGATCCAGTTTCACATCAGTCTGTCAAGCTCACACCCCCTTCTTGTATTTTATTTCATTGGGCCAGGGAGATACTCATCTTTTTTTGTTGTTGTTGTTATTGTTGGGGTTTTTTTGTTTTTTAAGTTTCTATGTACAAAATTTCCACCACCACCCCCACTTCAATGTAAGTATCGTGTAAGCACATTGTCATACTGAGTATACAAACATTTTAAAATAATAAAAAATCTTTTGTAAAATGATCATTTTCCTGTTTTACGGCTCAGTTGTGCTTAGCTTCTGCAGCGTGCTTGACAGCTTTCAGCACGCCGTGTCCTCATTGCGTTTCGCTCCGGCTTCTGCTAAACCAGCAGTCCTGGACCAGAAGTTTGTCTCAACACCCAGAAACCGAGTGATTAAATGCTTTTTTTTCCAGAGATGTTCATGTTACTCTAAATACTGAGTAAAGCAAAGAATCATTGTCTTTTCTCCTGAATCCTCACTCTTCCCCCCTTCTTTTTTTTTTCTCTTTTCTAGTGTATGCAGATTTTGTGAACCCTTTCTCCAGACCGCAGTTAAGCAGTCCCTGCTGGAGTGTGTGACACTGCCCCAAGCTATGCAAGACGCCTGCTCCCACTTTAAAGCCAAGGCGCAATGATCACGAACAGATTTAAAGCTGAGGGCACATAGAGGAGAAGTGCAGCCCCCAGCATCCAACGCGACACACATGACTTCCTTTAGAAACATTTTTTAAAATATGAATCACCGCTACATGCAAAAACATTCTAAATTTGTCCAAACTTTGATGTTGATCTTTTGTAATTCATTTCTGAGTTCTATGATACATTTTTTAATGATAATGTGTCACTTTTGGGGGCAAAAGGAAGTTTTAAATTTAAAAATTTTTTTTTTTTAAAAAGCTACAATGACTGCTGCAAATAATGTCAACTATTTCTTCAGTCTCTAATGCAGTTCAACCTGTAAGCTTCAAGCAAATACACAAGGATCTGTCAAATGTGACATTTTAATCAGAAGTTAAAGAAAGTGTTGCAATGTTTAAGCAATAAAAACATCATGGGCCTTTTTTCAGCAATAAAGAGAAGTAACTCGTGCAGACAGCCTTGTTTTCACGAAACAGAGCTTCTACTGATAATTCTCACTTTTTTTTTTAAACCCCACTGTGATGAGCAATACTAATGATAAAAATCTACAGCTACAGTAATGTGAGAATTCAGAGCTGACATTACTGTAAACTCCCTACATGACGGCCACACAACTTGGAACCTGACTTGTTCTCAACAGTTTTACTGACTTGTAGTTTTGAAATGCAGATGAAACTAACACGGTGGGGAGAATTGATCAAGAACAGATGAAATATCGCAGAACGCTTCTTTTTTTGTCTTTTATTAAAGAGTTGTGATAGTTGACTGGAGTTCGATTTCAGGGTAAAATAAAAAAATACACAGCTGCCTTGTGGCTGCAGGATTTACAAAGGTATACACAAGCCAAAAAAAAAAAGCTTTCTGAGCAGTTCCTGTCTACACAGAGAATATGAAATATGTAAATAGAATTTGAACCCCTGACTGGATACCTTAGGCAGAGACTGGGGTCAATCCTTTTTCCAAGATCCCACCTGTACCTGATAAAGTTCAATATCAAATGCTTAAGCCATGACTGACAGGGTTATACTATTAACAGTATATGGTAATGGTGTATATACTCAGAATAAAATGACATAACTGATATTAACTCGTTTCAGATGACTGATAGTCCCTTCAAGATGCTTTGGTGGCAGTGGTGGGTTTCTTCCTGCAGGTATGGACATTTATTCATGACATCAGAGTTCATTCAAAGGCAAATACTCTCGTAACAAGAAGGAAATTGAAGTAAAAAAAAAAGAAGAAAATGTATTTTTTATTTTTTGTGACCAAAAGTTATTTAAAAAAAAATTACAATAAGTGGCAGCTTTTATAAAAAGTTGTAAACAGAGTGCTTCCCTTTTCATCAAAGTTTTCATTGAGAAGAGCCGACTGCCCCCCTGTCAGACCACAGACACGCCCTGAGAGGGGCAGGTAAGAGCTGTCACCACGTCGGGCCTCTCAATGCGGGCCAGCGCAGAGCATAGCAGTCCCAAAGACGAGCCCTCTTTCTGAGCCCAGTCAGACAGCAGCGTGTGCACCGGGGCCTCCCCGTGCCCGAAGGGGTCCAGCTGCTCAGACTCATAGCCCAGAGCCAAGCCCAGGTGCCTCCATCCCCGGCCGCCTCCCTCTTCTAAAAGGCGCTCCACCTCTTCCTTTCTGTGGGGGGGCAGGTTGATGTACAGCCGATTGTCCTGTTTGCTGTTTCTTTTGGTACCTATAAAGAATTTACATTATTTTATGTTCAGCTTTTAAAAATAAATTCTGTCTTCCTTGCATGTAGATTTTCTTAATATGTTCCGTTAAATGTAGTTTCTACATATTAGGGGACACTAAAAAAATAATTTTTTTTTTTTTCTCATGTTAACAAATTGTTTTTCCCTTTTCAGTAATATACCAGTAATCCAACTATTTTTCACTATTACCAATTTTTGCCTTTTGATTTTTTATGCACAAATTTGAAGTTTTGCTATTGAGTCTGAGTCCAGCTTACCTTTACTGGGCTGGTTGTCCTGCAGGCTGTAGGAGTCCAGAAAAACCCCGCTGTCACTTTGGAGCTTTTCTCCTTCTGGAGATGTTCCCAGCTCAGCTGCACGAGCCTTAGAGAGCGCCTGCTTCTGTTTGCAAGATCTCCAGCTAAGAAAAGCATCAAGAAGAAGTTCAGTTGCTGCATGTGGTCTATCCCTAAAGTCCCACAGTAAGTAACCAGTGAACGTTTACCATTTATAGGCAACATAAAGAAGAAGGCCGAGCACCACAGCAGCCAGAACTGATACATAGGCCAGAATATTATTGCTGCCCGCCTCATCCTCTGGGGTCAGTGTCCCCAATGCAGGGCTAGTCTCTTCCTCCACCTCCTTGACATTATGTTGGCCAGGCCGGTCTTCAGTGTCAGTAGGACGAGGATTAATGTGCAACCTCCTCTCTGTCAAGATTAAGACAAGAAAACATGCTAAGAAAAAAACAGACATCTAGATATGATGAAAGCCTCAGTTTGGATCTTCCAACGTTTCATTGCGGTCTCATTCTTTCTTCTGCTGCATGCCTGATTCAGGATCAAACCCTTGCATACTGTGCTCATCCTGTTGGGGTCAAAGGGCCATGGCGTGCAGGCTCTCACCGCATACAGATGACCTCACTCCTGGGAAGCAAATGTAGTGGGGGCAAGCGCATTAGCTGCTGGGGTCAGCAGCCTCTCTTAGCCATCAGCAACAGTTCACCTAAAAAACCTGTCGCGCTCGCATCTCCTGAACTAAAACACTTAGAGTGGATTTTTTTCTTCTTCCTCATCATGTTTCTCAGCAGAGTGCTCAGAGTTGAGGTGTGGATACAGGTGCTGGCCACATGTCCTCCCGCTCCACATCCTCTCTCCATTTAGGCCTGTCTTTTATCTTTTTAAATCCTGCTCCTGCCATCAGACCTTTAGAGAATAAATCTGGCAATCTTTTACATTTTTCTCATAGTAAGAAAAATACACTGCAAGGCAAAAAGCTGCAGGGCTTTCAGCACCTTCTAGCATCCTTAATCTCTCTCTAACGCAAAGATGAACACAAATCAGACCTTTTAAGATGTGTTAAATAAGAAGATCACATCTGAGAAACACATGTTGCTCCAAAGGGAGCAATCTATGTTCAGCTATGAAGAATTATATGTCAACAAAAATATAGAAAGGCTCACAAACTTTTGCTGAAAGTACATTCTAGTGCAAATGTATAAACTGCATTAGTATCATGGAGGAAGGAAGTGTGTGAGTCATTTTCATGGGGAGATTTTAAAAGTTGTCTTCCAAGACAGGGGACGCTTGAACCTACCATTACATGGTTTGGGCTTGAGATTATGGTCTCTTTACTACTCTCTGCCACATTGCCTCATTACAGGCCTTTTTTTTTATTGTTTGGTGTCTTTTCCACGTCAGAAACTATATCTAGTTGTGTTTTCTGTCACCAGAGTTTCCCTGTTTCCCTGTCACCAGAGTTTCCCTGTACAGGAAACCCTGTACAGTCTGAGCTCATCTGTTGAGGCACCTTGACACATACACTAGTCTGACTGCACTTCAAACCCTCTGTGCCAGAGGGTTTTACTGAGAGTTAGCAGCACTAAGGTCGGGGTGTAGTTTCTGTCAGCAAACGTTCAGTTTTCTGCCACCAGTTTCTCTGTTTTGCTCCGATCGCATATGTTAAGGCATCCTGCCGTACATGCATGACTCAACTTTTCCAGTTGCTGCCTGCTGTATTCTGCTCAAACAATCCTCTTTTGTTCCCTGAATTGGATTCACCTGTTTCCACACCTGATGTTCAGGACTGAGAGCTTTTCTCTACAAAAACAAGTAAAGTAAGTAATAAATACAAAATCATCAAACCCTGTCATGACAGAGACAACCGCTTCCGTGAAGCGTTCAGCCGGAGTTTCCTGCTGACACTCACCCATGCAGAGAGTGTCGGAGGAGGGATTACAGGATCGGATCTCCACCTCGCTGTTAGAGCACTGAGTGCAGGTCTGGCAAGGCTTCTCGGCCGAGTCCTCTTCTGAGAAGGTCCCTGGGCTGCATGTCTGGCACACAGTATCTCCCTGAATGCCACACTCCTGAACGACCCCCGTACCCTTCATGCACTTGGAGCAAGGGGCACACACGCTTTGCTGGGCCAAAAAGAAGAAGCCGTCATCACATTCACATATTGTGTTTTTAGTGGTTGAACAGGGGAGCAGAGTAGGAACTCCAAGTGGGCAATTGCTGCACGGAAGACAACGACCCAGGCCTTGAGATTCAGAAAATGTTCCTAGAGAGCAGATTACAAAATCAGTGTCAATGTAGACCCATCAGAAATACATTGCCTAAACTTTCAGTGCCTACCCCGTGGACATGGGGAACATTTGGTATCCTCCTTCCCACACTTTTCCAGAACTTCATAGCCAGCAGGACAGGGACTGCAGCACTGTCCTGCTTCAGTGAACTTGAGAGTGGAGCAGGCATTCACAAGAGTGACCTAAAGGAAACATGAAATCATAAAATCCTATTAAACAACACCTACAAACAGTTTACAAAAAAAACCTCCACAAATTTTTAAATATGTTTATTATAAGTGTCTAGAAAAATTTTACATAAGTTAAAAAAAGGGTTTGTACAACACCAAACCACCAACACCCCACCCCTACAGGAAATAGAGAAATTGTGAATTCTTGCCTGTAATTTTCTTTTATTTTCCTCACTTTTAAGTGCCTGAGTTTGTGTGTGTGTGTTTGTGTTTGAGTGCAAGTGTGTGTCAGAGCCATGAGGGCTACATCTGACATTCCTAACAGCTTGTGCAACGAGTTGGTGTCTCGCAAAAAGCGGCTGATGACTTTGGATCGCAGGATTGGAACAGAAAAATGAGCGAACAAAGTGATCAGAAACAGCAGGCCAGAAGAAGTCACGAAGATCCTCCATTCTTCCATTCATTACAAAGACAGTAAGGATGAAATTTAACTTTTTGAGCTAAAACAGTGATGGGGGGGGGGCTTCCAGCCCCGGGCAAGAGTGTCAGTTAACCAAAGGTGCCCAGCATGAGCGTCCATTTGGCTGAGAGGGGGTCTTTGAAGTCCACGGACCCTGCAGGTGTGTCTGTGAAGGTCAGTATTTCACAACACCCATTCTCAAGGCTCAACACAGCGGTATTTAAAATATGTCTGCATTTAAGGGAGGCCTTCTCTGCCTGGGGCCTGACAAGAGCAAACAGATGTTTAACAACTAACCTCCTGCTAAGGGGAAAAGTAACAGTCAAACTGCTCACTGATGGCTCTCCTGCTCTCTGGTGTGGCACTTAATTTGTGTGAAACCCTAAACCCCAAAACAGAAGTGCAGTAGAAACTGATGAGCCCGAAACAAAACAATAAACTGCTAAACACGGCTTTGAAGCCAGGCTCCAATCAATCTAAAGCCAACAGCCAGTGTTCCTGTTCTGTTTACAGTGGTGGCGATGAGATCCGGGCAGCAGACACAGAACCCAGATCAGAGGAATTTGGGCAACAGGGTGGCTGGGAAGCGTTAAGAAGCTGAGTGTGACCAAATATGAACCATAAAAACTTCATGCAAAAAAAAAAAAAAAGCAGTAAGAGACTCTTGTAGGTCCTCTTTATTTGACAAATGATGCCTTTCCTAACATTTACTAACCTTTTAACTCTCAAGATATACTTAAATAAATATTTGGTGATAGTGGCTCTGTTTACATCCCCGTGCAGCTTGGATGTCTGGTCTGTTCCAGTGCCTGTTTGCACCTCTTACAGCTCAGGAGCAGGAACCACTCCACGCTTGGCACTTCACCTTCTGAAGGCTCTATGTCAACTCAAACACAATCTGAAATTATGATTGGCACCAGGATTCACTAAACAGCAGGTTAACAAGCTCCTCTCTGTATGCAGGATGAAGCTGCCCTACAGAAGGATATCAATGTACTCGATATGTACTTGTATGCGGCTGGGTGGCTCAGTTGGTAAGGTGAATGGCTACCACGCAGGAATCCAGGGTTCGATTCCCGGAGTTGAATAAACAATGGTACTGAGGCAATTACCATGTCAACTGAGCAAGCACCCAGTGAGGGTCCTTAGGCAAGGCCCTTAGCGCTACTGCCTCCCAAGCGCAGCTAGGCTGCAGCTCACCGCTCCCCCAGGGGATGGGTCAAATGCGGAGAAGAATTTCCCCATTGAGGGATCAATAAAGTACCAATTATTACTTTTAATGGCAGCGTGACATGGAAAGCTTTTAATACACTTGTCACAAGCATCAAAGACACTATATTTAGTCATGTAAATCAACAGCACATCATGAAAAGGTAACGAAGCGGACCAATGTTTCACAAGGTGGTGGTAAAATGCTGGAAATAGTCTCCTCCAGCTTTGCGCTATGTTTAGAACATGACATAAATTGTCCAGTTCCCATAAAGGTTGGATACCTGCCTGCACCGTGAATTCAAATGTCCCACAATGGAAACGAGAAGGAGGAGTAACTCAAACCAACATGGTGGAGTTTGCTTTAGTTTTCTACTGCTTAAAACTAACGTATAGACATCTACATCCAAGACGAGGCATCGATACCCCCAAATGCTGGGACTGCCCCCAAAACGAATTGGCCTGCAACAATCCAAAATTAACTAAGCATATTAAAAGTATGTAAAATATATAAACATTACAAAAAACCATCCATAAAATACAAAGAAAAGAAATTAAAAAAAGAAAAGACAAAGGAAAAACACAAGGTTGGACGAACGAACAGGCGGACAAATGGACAGACATAAAAAGAAACAAAAACGATAAAAACAAAACATAAATACAGCCTCAACAGGGTCTAAACCAGTGTCCCGCTTGTGTCTGTCCCAAGTTCGTTAAATGTAGAGGATAGTGTCAGGAAGAGCATTCAACATGAAACTTATAAGAACTAACAAATGATAAGATAGATGTGAAGTGATCGGATGATAGCATGGTTTTCTCAGCATTTTAAAGGCTTGGAGGGATATGATACCCTAACCTTCTGCACATCCAGATTACCCCACCCCCTAATATTCTACCTGGACCCTCATGGTGCTAGGTAAATCCAGGCCTGTCTACAAGGTATGTATGCCCCCTTTTTTTTTCTCTCTTTGGAGCATCGTTAAATAAACTCACAGCTGACATGAAGTCATTTGGCACCAAGTTCATTTTGCCTCACGTCTTTAACCTTAGATCTAAATTTTCCATCAATTTGGATGAAAACTGAACGAACTAGTCTCCTAAGATCACATAGGCTTAACTGAAGTCTCATTAAAACTTCTTTTAATTCATAAATTAAATGTGGCTTCACATGTTAATAGTTATGTGAACACGACCTTTCAGAAATGAGCAAACCAAGACTGCTCGGTTTGCTGCAGTGCTTTGTCATATGCTTTTGTTTTCCACCCCGTCTGCTGTGAGCCTCACAAGGTTCGTTCTTATCTGTCCTATCCGAGGTTCTACGTCTGAAGAGAAAGGAACTGCAGTTGTTTTTTCCATCTAGGTAAGAAGCTGCAATCTAAAGGGATTCCCCGGTGAGAACAGAGGGACCACCGAGGAGTCCTGCTTTCAATGGGCCTCTTAGCTCCACGGCTGCCGCAGTCACTCAGTCATCGCAGATCAAACACTGACTCCCCCCACTTTAGTCTTCTCACTGCTTTAAACTTTTTTTTTTCCTAAAGTGAAAGCATGTCTGAAAGCTAGAATTTCCAAAGTTAATCTAATCTGTGCGAATATAAACACACAAGAAGAATGAAATGACAATGTGACTGAACTTTCAGATCTACAAACAGTGGATGGAACTAAAACCTTTGATCAGAATCGTCTGCAAGCACAAAGAACAAGTTCAGGAATAAGACGCGTTAAGATTTAAACCCAAAATGTATCTGTGCATTTGAACAAAGTCTTGTAAAATGATTCAGTTCTGAGTTGATCAGGAAACTTGCTCCCAGATTGAAGATTAAAATAACTGTGGTTAGAGACTAAGGCCCCCCCAGCACACAAACACATGAGGGGTTCATGATAATTGCTTTGCTCCGGATATCCCAGCAGTACTGCCTGCTCAGCCACAATTCACCAGAAATTGCCATGAGCAACAAATGTGGCAAAGCAGGCAGTGAGCTACAGGAAATGTGCCCCTTAGAAACAGCTACAGATAAAAGATGTGATCCAAAAGGTGTCTGTCATCCTGTGAGGAATCAATTATTTGATTGAACAATCATTATTTTCCTAATCTTGATTTAGATTTGAAATATTCTGATATCACAGGCGTAAAAACAAAGAAAAAATGTTTGTCTTTTTAGGAGGTGAGGTATTATTGGTCCAACAAAGGTGACTTTACTGTGAGGAGCAGGTCTGAACAGGAGAACATGCCCTAAGGGCCTAAAGGGTTTTTTTTTTTGTTTTTTTTTTTGGAGAATGAGTGTCAAATTATTTTCTGGCTGTGGAGGCAAGAGCTTTCCTTTTCATCCTGATCCTAGGTTTATCATATGCTGTCAACGGCAAAACTAACGTTTGCAAACAAAACAAAAAAACATTCCATTACCTTTGTACTGCAATGGTCTTGTTTTCCCTCTCATTTTTTCTTCTTCATTTAGCTGTTTTTTTTTTAATGTGTCAAGATTATAGAAAAAAAGTTAGACCTTACTACATTGAATGAGCTGCAAACAGAAGAAACAAGAAAAAGGTCTTATCATTTTTATTATTTATCTATCTTATCTATGCATGGGCCAAAATGTTGACTTCCATAAAAGCCATAAAAGTAGTCATCTTCTTTTAAAAGAAAACCCTACAGAGTACATTTAAACAAATTCCACCCCTTATTCTATTGTTATTTTGGCAACAGCTGAGTCCCAACTATCACAACAGCCATTATGGGGGCTAAAGGATAGACTTAGATGTTTTCCTTTGGGAACAATGAGGCTGGAGAGGCAGGAAGAGTTTTACCAAAGCTTCTTTGATTTGAGAGACAAAAGAAAAAATCTGTTAACCCAACACGAGTCATGTGCTGGAAAAGCGTTAATTAACCGTTACTTACTTCCAACAACAGGAGCGCGCAGACGGCGACTCGCTCCATAGCTTCAGACTCCAACAAGATCCTTGACTTTGAACTACCACGGGAACGGGGACCCCACTCTCAGCTTCCAGTAATGGCATAAAAAGTCCAAACTCTGGCACTCGAATGCAGCCTAATTACAAAAGCTTGAGCTTCCCATCAAACGCGCTGGTTCCGCATTTCAGAAAGTGTCCATTTCTGACGTTTTTACGCACGACAGAGCGGTTTCAAGGTGCGTAAAATCCGAGGATGCATATCTGTCTTTCAGTATACATTCCTCTGTACAAATGAAGCTTCACAAAGTTTCCTCTGTTTCAGCTCACGGGATACACAGGCTCCAGCTTCCCCGCAGCTCTGCATTAGCAAAGAAGGGCAGTCTCTCCTGCGCTTTTTTTTCCTCCTCCCAGGCAGGCGCTCTCTGACGGGCTCCCCGATTGGCTGCATCCTGCAAAACGGTGAAGGTCAAAAACCAAGAACTGCTGATTAATTCAAGAAACACGTGTGTGTTTTTTTATTTGCATCCTCCTGACAGCAATAATGGGATAATTAAATGATGTTGAAGTTCACTAAATGCAGGGTCCCTACCCTGCATTTAGTGAACTTCAACACGTTTGGAGAAAGAGGCTGATTTATTTATTATTTTTTTTTACAAAACTATGACGCGAATTTGTGCACAAACAATTATTTAAAACAAACTTGAGCAATGAAATCTGTTCCATATTACCCCCTAATTAGTTTAGACCACAAAGAATTGAATAATGTCCCTCAGAATATCCGAAAAGTTACCACATACAGTCTGTTTAAAAAGCACATCAAAAACTGGCTCCGAACACAGCAAACTTGTTTACAATCAAATTATGATATGCCTCTCCCCTTTGTCCGATCTTTGCAAACATATGTGTCTTTTATATTCATTTTAATGTTTCATAATGTATGCATTTTCATGAATAACACTTATGGGTATTTTAAATGATTGTCTTACAATTGCACTTGCATTGGAGGTCATTTTCATTGATATTTTTAGTTGCTGATTTTTTAGACAATTTTAACATTTGTCCAAGGACTACGGACGAAAAAATAGTCATTGGGGTAATTCTGGCTCATTGCAGTGATGATTTTAATGTGCACTTTCCCTGTGACACAAAGCATAAAAATTCAATTGAAACAGTTTTTAAAGACATATGACTTGTTTACCGGGAATAATTTTTAGACTGAAATACCTCATTTATCTTAAAGAACAGATTTGACAAATATTCTTTAAATTCTGATTTTTCAATAATAAAATGCTGAAACACTCATTCTATATCAACTAAACATATGCTTTAAACTGTAAGCATTATAGTTCATTTTGACCAAAAATCTTTCTTGTTTGAAACATTTGTGGTTAACTAAGAGTACAGACTACAAATCTAAAAAACTAGCTTTACATCTGACTCATTATAGAGTGCACATTGAATGAACAGGTATTTAAAAACACCCAACCATTTTAAATATGATGCAGAAATCATAATTATGGAGTTTAGCTATTAAGGAACAAGCTTATAGCCATCTATGAAAAATGAAAGGTCCAAAGTAATTTTGTGGATACATTTATCCCTACACAGCAAAAACTGGAGAGTTGAAATTTCGGGGTTAAACAAACTAGAGTTGATTTCTACTCTTGAAGTGTTATTTTAACACATTTTGATTCAAATGGTGTTCAGTGTTGGGGTTATTTATCAGAGTTAACCAAATCAAGCTCATTTAACACTACAGAGAGTCAATGCCCCTGGGCTTCTGCCTCGGAAACCCTGTGCAAGAAACTACAAGGCCCTGACACTCTTGAAGTGTTATTTTAACACATTGCGATTCAAATAATGTTCATTGTTGGAGTTTTTTTAGCCAAGTGAAGTTCATTTGACACTGTAGCGAGTCAAGGCCCCTGGGCTTTTGCCTCGGAAACCCCGTGCAAGAAAGTGCATCGTGCTGGTAATTTTCCATGAGCTGCGGCAATTTGACCAGTGCTGGAAAAAGTTCTTCAGAAGCGGTAAGTAAAACTAATTTATGGGGAAAAGATACTATTAAATGGCCCTTAGTATATACAATGATGTATCTAGAGAGAATTGTATAACTTGTCTACGCGTTTATGTTGCTGTTAAGCTGCTTTCACGCAGCGGTTTCATCCAACCCGTCCGTGGCGTTCGTGTAATGCACTACACTCATGGTGTAAATGCAGCTTTACCTGAACAGCTAATGCTAATGCTTCACATACAGACTTCGAGTTTCAATGTTAAGTTAATGTAGGGGATTGGTGGCGCGATTTGAGCGCAGTGTGTTTTGAGCGGCGAGGCCTGAGTTTAAAAAAAAAAAAAAAAAAACGTTGGCGAGGTTGTCGCTTTTAGCAATCTGGGACTCGTCTCTTGGGACTTGACGTGTTCGGTGACTCGATTAGCAGGTGAGGTACAAATCCAAAATGGCGTCTCGACGTCACAATTCCATCCACCCGTCCATCCATCTTCTTAACCCGCTTAATCCCTTTCGGGGCAGCGGGGTTGCCGGAGCACGTCAGGTTACTGTTAAGGAAAGGTAGGGAAAACCTTGGACAGGTCGCCAGTTTGTTCCAGAGCCCCTGGGGGTGTAGTGCTCCACATCCACCTTCGGGACGCTGGTTGGCGGACAGACAGACATGATAAAGCCGCCTGCTTGCTTGGGCCTGCTGAACTTTATATCTTCTTATTTTCTCCCTTTCGAACCAATACACGAACAGCAAGCCTTTAACTTGGTCACAGACACACTAAATCGCGTTCTGTGTGAATGCAGTTTAGGGGTTTTAAATTAACTATTTTACATTTTAGGAAAATGTGTTTTCCTGCATTTTTTTATTTATTAATTTAGTTTACTATTTAGCAAGTTTCATGTATGCTTGAATTATGTAAAAAAATGTTTGTGACTTTTAACCAGTTACTACATACTAAAAAACACATTTTTACAGGTGGGACAAAATTTTAAGGTTTGAGACAGACACCCTTTCCTGCTTGTAATCACTGGATGTCATGTGAACATAGATTATCCGAGAAATTAAATAGGGGAATGTCGTTTTATTTTACTCTGTAGATGTGTTGCAAAATGCATTTTACAAGCAAAATTGTTAAATTTAGAGCTATGGAAAATGATTTAAGATGGTATTTATGAAGTCAATCTTTGTGGGCTGGTATGGGCTGTCAAATTTTTTTGTGTGGGCGGTGAGTTACTTAAGTATAATTGAATTTTAAAAAGCAACCTTGCTTTAATCAATCTTTACACCACATTGTAAATGTATCTAAATTTTATAATCTAACTCTTGTAGATCAATTGGTGTTGCTCTTCAGCTTCAGAGGTTCTCAGCTGGTAAACCCTAAGTGAAGGAGGTAAGTCTTGATAGTCATGTTAGCTGTGTCAGCATGCCCCCCCCCCCCCCTATTTCTTGTTCTTTTATGGAAAGCTCACCCTAACATATATCAGACTTGGTGATTACATAATTGACTTTGCATATTACATGGCTCACACACGCACACACCTCATTCTTCTGGTATCCACTGCATGGGTTGTGAAAGTTTCAAAACTCTGTAGTGGATAACATAATTGACAGGTTTACTGTGTTCATATGACTGTTTTTAATTTGAGCTTGAATTGTTTAAGTTGTATGCTTAAAAAAATGCTTATTTCTGTCATGTTTTTCTCTTTTCGGAATGACTTCAGTAAAATGCTGGTGCAAGTTCGCTACCGCCAACAGCAGAAATATGTAAAGGTGGATGAAGTTGATGGACAGTTTGATTTCGTGCAACTGCATGGAAAAGGTTTGTTTTTAAAATTTCGATTGAAGAGGAAATACATTTTGTGTAGGTGATTTTGTATCCAAATTAGTTTATTCATTTGTGAAGTGAGAATAGTGCTGGCTTAAAAGGATGCTCTCAGAAATATCTCATCTTTTCCAGTCATCGAGAGGTTTTGCCTGCCACCTGACGCAAAAGTAGTATACAAAGATGCAACAGGGACAGAAGTTGACGAAGACATTTTCAATGACCTTGTCAGCCAAGGCAGCGTTGTTTTAACCGTTTTCCCCAGTGATGGTGAGAAATGTAAAGGGTCAGTTACATGAAGCAATTCAGTGTCAAATGGTGGAACTTTTTTTTTTTTCCAAGTCAGTCTACATAAAATAAATTTGTAGTATAATGTGGAATCCAACAAGATGCAAAAAAAATTGCAACATGTGAACAAAGCTGTATATTTTTTTTATTTCTGAAATGTATTTTTTTCTCCTAGAGTTTACTGATTGCTCCTTGTCCTCTCCATCTGAGTGGTCTGACTCAAGCTTCAGTTCAAGTGCAAGTGCATCAACTATACTTCTAGATGAGATCCCAAGGAAAAAATCAAGAGTTGAAGGAACAATCAATGCAGTTTCTGCAAAAAAGGTTGGAACAAAATTCAATTATCTCTGTCAACATTTTTTTTTTTGCTGTTTTAATTACAATTTTTGTCTTCCCTAAGTTGATCGAAGCTGTACTTGGAACCAGTTCAGGTGGTGAGGAGGTCCTTAAAGAATATCACACATCACAGACTCTCAAAGATTCTACCAGAAGAAAGCTGGTCAATATAATAGTGGCCCACATGATTGATAAACATGGGTAAATGTGTCCAGTTTTTGTACACTTAATTAAAGAATCAAAACTGTTTAGCTATTACTTCAGTAATCCCAATTGAATCTCTTCCCAGACATCTCCCCGCCAAAGCTGTTAGAGAAGAATATGCTCTTGGGATTGTGGCACTTTTCCCCTCCCTTAAAGACCCCTACTCCGAGAAAGGCTACGTATGTATAATTATTATTGTAATATTCATTGAGATAGTATTTATGTTTTGTGTTGTTGGGTTCTGGGTGGGCATTTTAATTTCTGATATTCTTAAAAATTACAGACAATGCACTAAGTGTTGCTGTATTTCCATTTTAGGAACACTTCTATGATGCTGCAAGCAGTACAGGATACATTTCTTGGCGTCTTAAGACCATCCAGAGAAAGATTCGACGAGAATCTACCACTTCAAATAACCTCACTGGCCTTTCTCAAGGAGGAGGTAATACATCTGCAAACTGGTGTGTAGTAGAAGAGAACAAAGAGGGTTTAGGTTTGCATGCTGTCACCTCTTTCACAAAAGTAGTTTGTATGTCTGACATAAGAAAGCCACTTTCCTCTAACTAGATTGGTTGAACATTTTCTTGGACTGACTTTAATTATATATATATATTTTTTTCATTTACCTATCTGATTAGCAACTAGGGCCTAATTTATTTAAAGTGTGTGTGTTCCTTTCTTCAGGGGGCCCTAAAATCCAGAGATCGGTTGTAGTTGAGGAGCAGCAGCTGGATGGAGATGCTTGTCAGGAGGCAATGTCTTTGCTCAACCATGCCACAGACACTACTCTAATTTTTCGAAAGATGAGAGAGACGTTTCAGCATCGGCAAAAACTCGTCAATGACTCAGACAAAACGCTTGACATCCTGTCAATCTTCCCAAGATTCCTGGATACCAAAGGATTGGTAAGTATGCAGTGATATTTTGAGAACTACTTGAAATATGCGGAATGTGGTGATAGTATATTTTCTTTCTCATAGGTGAATCAAGACTTCATTCTCTTGTTTAATGACGAGGTATCCAACCGACTGCTTCAGAAATGGGACCCAATCTTTAGATGCAACGTTATCAAAGAGGCCCAGCAGCTCACTTCAACACCAGAGCTTCGTCAGCTGTTGCATTCAGCAGAGAGTCTTGGAAGTGATGAGGCAATGAGTGAGTTTTGCTCTCTTGTGTTTACAATTCAATACTTTATTAACATAACTTTTTTTGTACTGTGCTTTGTGTAAGTCTTTAAAAGTTCAATGACTTAAAAGATTATGAAGTACATGAATTTGCAGTACATTTAAATGGAGGTTTGTTAAATCAGATTATTAGGGACATATTTAAGTTTCTGTTATTGCATCACCACCAACTTATTTTAGCTGTCATTTTACTATTTATTGCGGCACATATCTACTTGAGACATGCAGAGTTTTAAATATATTCAACGTTTTCAACAGAGTAACTGATTTTTGCCCTTTTAATGATCATTGTTTTAAGTCTTTGCTGTTCATTCATTCTTTGTCCATAGCTTATGACAGAGAGATGGCCTCGCTTTTGTTGCTGTTACATCTCCTTCCACCATCACCTGGGGGACCAAAGTTTCCAAAAATCAGCGCTTCTGATGCAGTTGAAAAAGTTATTGTCTTTCACAAGGTAATTTTAGATTTGTTAATTTTGATCATATGTAAAACTGGTAAAGAGTTAAATTAAACAAATTGTACGCAAGTTTACCTTAACCTAGAATGTTTGTGTTCACTTGTGCAGTGCTATTTCTGACTTAAGTGTCTAATGTCAGTCTTGCTGCAGTTTGGAAGAACATCTTCAGAATCAGCAAAATCATCAGCCATACCTCCTAGCTGTTGGTCGCGAAAAGAGGAACATCGACAGATTCTACATCTCCATTGACAAGCGTCTCATCCCTTGCCAGGCAAACCGCTCCCTTGGGGCATTTGATGAACTTTTTAAAGCTCATTTTGTTTTCAGTGTGTCTTATGATGGTGCACTTCTGAATTTCTACACCTTTTTGCAGACAACAGTTTATAATATTGATATGGGTAAAATGAAGGTGTCACCAAGAGTTCGAGACATGAGAGCCAAACTCCTTAGCCAAGAGGTGCTTCTCACTACCCAGATTTAAAGCCAGGACAATTAAAGACTTTTTGAGCAAAATGCTCATATGTTTTCTGTGCAACAAAGTTTTCCCCAGCAGTCAGCAGTTAATTTCACATATAAGAGGTGAACATGGTTATTATCCTGGACCAAAGTTCAAGTTGTTTTGTTGTCAGCCAAGTTGTAGGCTTCAGTTTCAAACATATGCAGGCTTTAGAAAAATTAAAATCAAAAATTATTTACGGAGTACTTTGATGAACATTACCATGCCTTTAAAGTATCAAGTACAGAAGAAAAGTGTGTTATCAAAATAACAGAACTGAAATGTTACAAACCCTTTGATGTTCAAAGCTCATATGGAGCAACAGATGAAAGTTTTTTTGTTATTCCGTCATGTGTTATGTTTTAATTGACTGCATGGGAGTAAAATAATAAATATGTTTGAAAATATATTTTTTGGGGAATTATTTCATTGCCGGTTAGATAATTTGAACTATTGTATCGTATTGCAGTACTTGGTAAAACATTTTAGTTAATTGTTTAAAAAAAAACACTTATTTGGGTAGTTTTAGTGTCTAGTTAAGTTTAGTGAGTTAAGAAGGAGCTGTGACTCTGTTTAACATATTTATTGAGTTAAACAATTGACTCTGACTCGGTGTTAATTTAACATATTTATTGAGTTAAACAATTGACTCTGACTCTGTGTTAATTTAACATATTTATTGAGTTAAACAATTGACTCTGACTCGGTGTTAATTTAACATAATAATTGAGTTAAACAATTGACTCTGACTCGGTGTTAATTTAACATAATAATTGAGTTAAACAATTGACTCTGACTCGGTGTTAATTTAACATAATAATTGAGTTAAACAATTGACTCTGACTCGGTGTTAATTTAACATAATAATTGAGTTAAACAATTGACTCTGACTCGGTGTTAATTTAACATAATAATTGAGTTAAACAATTGACTCTGACTCGGTGTTAATTTAACATAATAATTGAGTTAAACAATTGACTCTGACTCGGTGTTAAATGATTTAACTATTTTGAAAATGTTAATTTAACTCCGTAAAGTTTGGAGCTATATAAACCCTGAAAAAGTGTTGAAATTAACTCTGTGGGAGTTGAATCAACACTCTAGTTTTTGCTGTGTACTTCATCAGCAAAACAGCGTTCCTCTTTTCCTGAAATTGTGTCACAATGTGTTTTAGAATGTTAAATATACAGTTTATCCCTAAACTAAACTGCATCCACCATAAAGTCGGCGTGTTTACCGTCTTTAGGCCCAGAAATCAGTTTGACTTGCTCAGCAGCAGGTTTCCAGATCCTCCCCTAAACTCACAGGAACATCATAACCCCTTTCATAGCTGCTGGTATCCTTTGAAAGTTTAGAGGGTCATCGTCATGCAACTATTCACTCGAAGAACATCACCTCCGCTTTAGGGAAACTACATCGGAAAACCAGGTTCTCCCTTTTTCCTGCCTCGGTAACCACATTTCTGGTTAAAAAAAAAAAAAAAAACATTGACAATTACTCAACAAAAGCTTGTTGTAACTTTGTTAAAATAGTGATGATAATGATAATGATGGTAGGTTTGTCCATAAGGTGTGCCGATTAAGATGTTTTCCGATTTTAAGCCTTTGGGACAACAGTTCTGTGTTTCAAACTAACATTTTTAAATGACATTCCATGTTTTTTTTTACTTTTCGGTCGTCTAGTACTTTTTATTATTATCATTTATTATCCTTGCATGGTCTTCCTAAAGAACAAGTCCATGCCACACAATCACAAAAGCACAATCTTGGACTGAATCCTGTTTTTTTTTTTTTTTTGGTGGAAGATGTATTCTCTTACACCACTTATTAGCAGTTGATGCCTAAATCCTTGGGAAAACCCCTTCAAAATGGGTATTTACGACATCACATTATTTTGCCGCCCTACAGGAGTTTTTGCACACCGAAGTGGAAAGCTCTTATCTAAAACAAAGGAGGGAACATGGGAATCAAGCAAGTTGCGTCTCTGAAGATGTGCTGTTTGATCTCAGCATCTCAAAAGATTAGAAACCATCGTAGGGTAAATTACACACCTTGTAAATTTTGGTCAGAGCATTAGCTTGGGGGTGGGAGACTTCAGAGGGAAACAAATGGGGAGATCTGTCGGACAATACCATTCGCACTTCAAAGCAGGATGAGGGATCAGAGGGGACACAAAGAAAAGGAAACACTTTGAATCATGTTTGAGATGCATTTTTATCTAACTTACAGAAAAAGGATCCCCCAGCTCACAACATTCACTTTTGTTGATTTATTTTTTAAGTTTTGGATTTATTGTGTTGAATTGTTTTTGATTTTTATACATTTGCAGGATCCTAGTTAGGAGTTTTTACATGCTCAATTCCTAAATTGTGCCGTTTAGGAGGAAATTGTTTTATAAAACAGTAAGAAATGCAGAATGACAACAGTGGAAATGAAAAAAAGGTTTTTAACACTTAAGCATCTATGACTTTTTGTGCTGAAACCCCTTTGAGGCATCAGGTCATTGAGACTATATATGATTGGACCAACAATCATGTCCAGCAATTCTAAAAATATATATAAATGAAGGCTTATAAAGAGGAATTTGTTGATCATAAACATATAATAAACAAGTTAATTTACTATTTTTTTAAACAAAAATGATTAAAAAAAAGATGGTGGAAAAACAAGAAGAAAAACACACACTGTTCTCTTAAAAAAAAAAACGTTTTCTAGAATAAGACAGCAGATAGGTGTCTCAGTTAACAAGTAAAATTAACCACTCCTAAAAAACATTTTAAAAAGGATGCTGTATTACATTTTGCCCCTTTATGTTTGAATTTATTTCCATTAAATTAAAAATTAATGTTTTTTTTCCCATTTAAAGTGATGCTAATTAAGGGAATTCCTGGGTTATATGGTACTTTGGGAATTAGCGCCATATGGCATGAAGAATATACAATTACATTTGCAACTTGCCAATCACTTTTTTTCATTATAAATTTCCATATAAATAAAAAACTTGGCAGCATCAGCAGGATTTGTGCTTTAAAATGAAAACTCTGACTCCTATTGCATCCCAGGGCTTTATTCTTTACTTCTATTAAAAAAAAAATGTTCAAAAGTTGATAATCATAATGGGAGGAAACAATCTCTTTACAAATTACAAATAAATGCCAGTTTATCTCAAATCAGCTAAAAATTTCTCTTCAAGAGAAAGCTGTTCTTATCACGGGACCCAGTTCCTGCGTTTTCCCACACGGGTGAGGACGATAAGACAAAACAAGGGGGAGAAAGAAAACATTACAGACCAAAGAGAAGAGGGCTGTAAAGGATGAAAAGCTGAAGTTGTTTAAAACAGGTCTGTTTGAGGGTTTTTGCTGGTCAAGGCAAGCGCACCTTAAACCCCAAAATTGGGCATTTCCCGACATCCACCCCCTCAGGTTCAGGAAGGGCCCAACATAGCGAGAACAAGGTGTTAACTCCACCCTCCATTGTCAGCAGGAGCACATCGGCTTGAGCCCTCCTCCTCCCGCCTCCACCTTCCTCGTTCACTCTATGAAGTTGCTATTTGCGTAGAGTTTTACCACCCACCTCACCCCCTGCTCTCCCCAGTAAATTGTATCCCCACAGATGTGTTTACAGGCAGGCTGACAGGATGTTCGTCCCTTCAGGAGATCAAAGTCTCCTCTTTAAGTGCATGCGCCTTAGCTCACTGTGACCTTTTCAACTGACACAGGGTTCACATCATGAGCTGGATCATCCACGCTGGTGGCAGCAGATCCATTTCCTTCCTTGTGGTTGGAACGTCCTCCTAAAATGATCTTGGGCAAGAATTACAAAACGTGGTCACAGTTTCCAAACCGCATTACCCACAATTTAAGGAAAGAGCAACTTGGAGTGCAAACTTCTGCAAAAGAGGACAAAAAAAGCCCTTTTTTTTTCTTAAAGTCAGCTGTATTTCCAACATGGTCCTAGATCAACAGTTTTTACATGTTATAAGACAAGAGAATTTCAGTTCAAGGCAGTGCTGGCCTAAACATAAGGCATTCTGAGGGGTTTCAAGAAAAAAAAAAACTAACAAACCGAAGAGCGAAACTTGGAGCTGCATTGTGATGGTGGATGCTGTGACTGCAGGAAAAGAAACATGATGCACTCAAACAATATCTGAGCTTTCACAAAGGTCAGAGCAAAACAGACAAATGCACAAAATGTGATCTTCTACATTTAACAAACAGTGTAACAACACATCCCCTTTAAGACAACACAAATCACAATCAAATTACAGTTTATTATGCAAAATTGTCTATTTTCGTTGACAAAAAACAGGTTATTTGCATGTAAGTTAAATATAATGAGCGCTCCATTCACCCACATTGTTCTCATCTGTCATGACATCTCTGAATCATTACTCTGTTCCAGCCACAGTAACACTCACACACAGAGACACACACGTGGGCAGGAAATGCATTCCTATAAAGCTCAATCACATGGTAAAGAGTCGTCGTGTCTTCAGATCTCCTTTGCGGCACCACACCAGTACAGACAAGTTTATTCATTCAGCCATCTAATGGGTTTTCTCACTGTATCGCTCTCACAGTGGGGAAGTCAAACACATTCAAACAGATCAGCAGATGTAATAAAAATAACCAGAAACATGGTTTACATGAGGCCCGAGTATAAAAAAGGCACTTCTTTGATCAGAGCTTGGACATGGTGAGCTGTTAAAACATAGCAGAAGCATTTATAAAGGTCATTTTGTGTGGAAGGCAACAGCTCGTCTGTTGAGGTTAATCGCATTGCAGCTCAGCTGTGATAAAAAGGTGAATATATTTCACATACTTGACCATTAAAGCATGTGCTGCTTTAATTGTAACAGTTTCACACTGCTTAGAGCCTTACATGTAGACCTAACTGCATTTCTGCTGCAAGGATGAGCAGGCGTTACCCACTGAAACCCACAACAGCACAAGTTCAAAGCATGTGCACGCCCCGTCTACACACACAGACAAACACATTCTCGCCCCCCGGGTCTCTGCACAAACATCTTTTTGTGGTCTTCCCCAGTGTTGCGTCGTGGAAGCCTCGAGCAATGTCTGCAACAGTTTTTTCAAGTTTTCAGGAGTTTTAAGAAGATGCCAAAGTGGGTAAAGACATTCGACAGTGCACCGGCTACAGCCATGCGACAACAAAGGAGGCCAAGACGTGGGGCCCAGGGAGTTTGCTGTGCTCCACCTGCAGCTGAGTGAGTCACTTCTCTGAAATCTGATTCAGAGTCTACTCACAGCACACCAGTTGGGTTGTGCTGACAGCGCCACAGGGGGCTGATTGCTCGCTATTTCTGGCTGCGCTTCTAAACTTTTTCGGCTATCAAGTGTCCAGGTACTGCAAAAGTGTACGCTGATTTTGATCCATCACTGCTTGCGATCGTAGCACTGATATCCCATTCTCAAGTCCAGAGGTTGCTGCCGTGGCATGTCCCCAGCAAGGCGGGCCAGCAGTCAGTGCTTGGGTCAGCATCAGACAAATCGAAGCTCCCAAAAGAGTCAAACTTTGGGGTTAGATGGACTCTAGCACAGGCTAACTGGTGTGATGAGAGTGGGCTCTTCAGCTGTGTTCACACCAAACGCGATATACACCGCTGAGGTGGCCAGTTACATTGTTAAGTCAATGGTACAGACGCGATCTGATGTCCTGCAGCACGGTTTAAGCGAAAGGCCAGAGTTCAAATATTTTGCCTAGGTCGCCGCGTCTCATCTGCCAATCAGGGACACTGCTTTGTCATGCTTTCAGTGAATCGATCAGCAGTGGAATACACGTCCAATGAAAGTGTTTTCACAGACAGACAGAGCTGCTGCAGGAGGAGAAGGCTGCTCGGACCTCCTGAACTTTGTGATATTTTTCTTATTTTCATAAAGAAAATAATAAAAAAGGTCCCCTAATTTTATTTTTGGTTTTATTTTCCCTTCTAGGGTTAATGCGGGACAGTGAGCCTTTTAAAGTGGGTCACAGAGACACAGAAACACCAAAACACCACGGTACAGAGAGAATCTTTGAATGATCTCATGAACCCAGACATGGAGACGTGATTACCGATGTTTTTGCAGAGCTCTTCATAATAAATAAACCTGATCTCTCAACATCATCCGTGAATTTGCCACACTGTGAAAGAGAGGCGGCTGACGCAAAATTTGCTGCGCAAATCGCGTTTGGAGTGAACGCAGCTTTAGAGCGGCTGCAGTCCCCCTCATAATTCATAACCTCACATACCCAACAAGGCCGCTCTTTGGAATAATGCTGATAAAAAATGAACAGCACAAAATAAAACATGCATTCAAATACAAAATCACTCAACTATAGAAAGTGCGGTGTCTAGTTGCTCTCTCAGAGAGACCAGTGGCTTAGGATTCAGATTTCCCAGCGAGAAAGGAGAAGATTCTGTTGAGCAAATCTGCATCCCTTAAGGCTCTTCAGAGTTCAGTCTCAGTGGCTCTCCTCATTTGCTCACGTTCTCAGTGGGATTGTACTCAGTTTCACCCGATGACACCTGAGAGATTCGACGTGTGGAGCCCCACAGGCGACGGGAGAATTGTCCGGAGCGGACCTGAGACGGAGAGGGAGGGACAAACATGTTCAAAGCTGAAAAATCTCAAATAAGACGTTCTTCGGAAATTTTTGCCCTCATTTCTTCTCAACCACATATTCTGACGACCCCCACCCTAGTCTCTCACCTCCTCTGGCTTCCCTGCCCCCACCACAATTAACTTTCCATCCTCCAGACCCACTAGAATGTGGCTGCATTCTTTGGTGACAGACACACTCCTCACAGGAACCCTCAGGGCCAGAGGTGTGACCAGAGCATCCAGGCTGCCAAACACAACAGCTTTAGGACGGAGGGACAAAAACTTCTGAGCTTTCTGGATTTGATTACAATAGCATTTCTCTACCTGTACAAATCTCTTATGTGGAGACTTCCCTGCATGCTTCCAAGGATGACATACTCCGACACCAAGTGGACGGCTGTTATCTGCTCCTCCATGGTGAAAGAGGACAGCAGACAGCCGTTGACTGAGTAAACATAAATGGAGTATTTGCCCTGTGGGAACAAGCACAGTGTGAATGTTGGCACAGCACAGATGAAACTGCTCATGCTTGCACTTGCAGCCTTTTGTTCACGTACCTTGGTGTGACAGTGTTCCTTCTGTGATGTTTGCACCACGATGTGGCCTTCCATGCCCACCTGGAGCTCAGAGATTTGCATGGGAACACAGCTGTCGCTGGGAGGCCGCAGTGTTCGCTGGAACTGTCCACGCCGGATTGTGTGCACGATCACAGTCCCGTCCTAAACGTGCCACAAACGCTACAGTTAGGACTATCAATGCACTTTTATGGTATGAGTAAGTATCAACTGAAACATTGTTCAAAAAGAACACTGAAGGAATTCTGATCAAAATGTCATTTCCTTTTTGTGGCTCTTTGTGCTTTGTATCTATTAGAATTATGCTGACAGTAGTTACAAAATAGAGGATACATATCAAACTAAGAAAAACGCACACCACTTAATTAGATACAAAAAAGTAGAAAAAAGCTTTAAAAAAGAAGGTAAGGAGAAAAATGAAAGGACTAATACATTTAACAATAAAATGATTATTTGGTAAAACCAAGAACCAATTTATTATAAGTTGCATTTATCATTTGTTGTTACTGGCCCAAATAGAATTTTTTTTGTTATGGAAAGAAATTAGGAGAATAAAATGAAACTCATTAAAGAAATAAATAGTTAGCAAATTACACCTTAAGGCATAAAAAAATAAAATAAAAAAGAAAGCCATTTTTATATTATTGGAAATTAAAAAAGAAATACTACAAGAAGTGAAAATAATATTTGCAACAATTTATTATTTGCAATGTCTGATTGTTGTTAACCAAAAAAAAACAAAAAACTTGCAGTTGCTTGATTTTATTTTTATATTTGGGGGATTTCAACTCTAATTTATTTACCCAGAACCCAGTCTGTCGCAGGGTAGAATATCCACAATCACACAATCCATTCACTCTCACAGTCATACCTATGGACAATTTAGAGTTGCCAATGAGTTGCTATGAAGCATGTTTTTGGACGGTGGGTGGAAGCCGGAGACCCCGGAGAAAACCCACGCATACACGTGGAGGACATGCAAACTCCACACAGAAAGGTCCCCCTTTGATGTTGTTTTTCATGTCCCCCAGCCGGGACTTGAACCGGGGGCCTTCTTGCTGTGAGGCAACAGCGCTAACCACTGCACCACAGTCCAGCCCTACCCAGAACACTAGATTATAAATGCCGGGTTTATTTATTTATTCACATGCTCTCATCCTACCGCTTGGGAGGTTTTTTAGACACTAACAAGTTATAATATCTTCATCACATCACTAAAACTATAAAATTCTGCCGCTACGTCATATTCTAGAATTCACCCACAAAAAAAATATTTTTAGAAACCTGCAAAGGTCATTTCACAACAACGTCTTTCATGCTCAGTTTAATTGGATAATAACATTTCAAATTTACATTAGATTTGAATGAATATAGAATTTATGTTTATGACAAGAACTTTACTTTAAAGCACCTCACACATGAAAAAGATTTTTCTAATTCAGACAAAAGTTATATTTAACTTGGTCCAGCCTGGTTAAATTAAGGCAGCTGAATATTTGGCAGTCAGATTACTAAAGCATTGGGGTCCATTAAGAAAGAAGCTATTGTTGGTTTGTCAGACATCTGTTGTCTTTTTTATATGAATCAAATCTTTCTTTTAGCAGACAAACACAAGGTTCTACTTCCCAGAGAATTATAAAGTTTAGATTTCATGAATTATTTTAAAATATTGAAACAAAACTATTATATGAGAAAATCTTTTGGTTTAATTTAATGTATTTTTGTGTTAGCAAACATAAATTTATGTTTAGTCCTAAAAGCAAAAAAAAAGATCAATTTCTTTTCCCATTTTAACAAAATAATTAATACTGTTATCCAGCTGGAAAAAAAAAACACATTTATTCCTACCTAAAGCAAAAGAGACTAAAGCAACTTCTCTGACCTTTGACCCAGAAACGGCCATGTCCAGTTCAGTGCTGATTGCCACACAGGTCACCTCCTGGTCATGTCCACTGAGGATCTGGACCGGTCGAGGAGACAGACCACAGGAGAACTCTCCCTGGTGAACAGAGAAAGAAATGTCTACAAAAGAACCTCAAACTGACCCCATCAGATCCACAGTGATGTTTCTACACACCTGTTGGATCACCTGCCACACTATGCAGGAAGTGTCCCTTGATCCAGAAATGAGGTAGATGCCACAGAGATCCAGAGCCAAGCAGGTAACAATGTCTTTGTGACACAGAAAGGTGCTCATGAAGATACAGTTCAGACAAGAGAAGGAATTCTTCTGTGAGACGAGACAAAGAGCTCACCAATGTGCCGGCAGATCCTGCCAACTAACTTTCCTTTGGCCAGCTGGGTGACCCGGAGGCTGCAGTCCCAGTGCCCTCCGCTGAACAGCAGCCGGCCATCATTGGACACCACCAACACCTTAGTGCTGATCTCCACTCCGGGGGAAAAAGGCCCGCTCAAGAAACGCTGAGTTCTAAAACACAACAGCAGATTGTCACAGTTTAAAACCAGCCTGCTGGGCTTTCATTGCAGAGGAGATTTACATGCAGTGATTAAACCATAACCAGACTGGATTCAGATGTCTTGATTAACTTTTTGCTTTCTTCAAATGAGATCAGATGAGAAGAGAAGACATTGAACCAATGACTTCAACATCTTTCAGGATTGCTGCACAGATGTTTCACTTCAAGTGAAACAGATTTTTTTTTTGCCAGAAACAAAAAAAAAATGTTTTTTTGAGGATGCACTTACTTTGGGTTGGTCATTGTTGGGTCTTTGTTGAAGGTAAAGTAGTTGGCGATGTTTTTGTCGTATGGAAGCCAGCTGTGCGTCCCTATCAAACCATTGGAACTGACACTCACCTTTACAACAACAACAGGACAATCAGACAAAAACTAAGACTCATTTTGAAAATGACATTTAAAAATATAAAAAATAACACAATACCAGCATATTAGATCCCTGGATAATGGAGGAGCGATGATGGGTCTTTGGTACCACTGCTTGAACCAAAGGAATGCCATCACTGACCACCTGGCACACAAACAATCAACACGTGAACCTAGTCCATTATTAATTATTTATTGATAAAAATGATAGCTGGAAATCACTATTTAAGCCCACCTCCTTAAAAGAACGGAGTTTAGCTAGGTGCTCAAAGATATTTGCGGGTAGAGTGTCCAGACGGGCCAGCCGTCTGGCTGCATTCTCAGCTGTCATCCTAGAAGGATGAGGTTCCTGGACAACAGCAGAAAACACAATTTCCTAAAACTGAAGGTCAACCGAGTGAAGAACTCTAAGCAGAAGTGTTGAATTAGAATGTTTACCTTAAGAAGCTGACATGGTGTTTGTCCAAAGTTGCTGATGATGCCCTCATAGGCTTTTCGTTCAGTCTCATTAGCGATCGCATCTAGATCTACAGCTCCTGCAAGGGGGAGCAGACAAACAAAACCAGGACAGATTTGTACACATTAGTACTCAGCACATTTGTCTGAAGGTTTTCTGAAGATAATTAATCATAAATATGCACTTAAGTTCATAGCTTCAAAGAATCTATCTGATCAAAACTGGATCAGAAAACTATGTAAAAATATAAAATGAATTAACTCAGTAGGGGTGGGATTATATAAATTTACTTCTCCCCACTTCTTTTTGAAGCCATAAATTAAGCTCTGCATGTCTTTAGTTAATGTTCACTATATTTAATTAAGCAAATGTCATTTAAGTGTTTCTTTATTTTTTCTGTTTTTTTATCTATGTATTTTATCATTTCTGTAATAAGTTTAATAAATCTGTGTGAATTCTTTATTGCTTTGGCTACAATGCTTGAAATGAATGAATGAATCAATCAATCAATCAACTAACCAATCAATCAATTAACCAATCCGTCAATCAGTCAATCAATCAATCAACTAACCAGTCAGTCAGTCAATCAACTAACCAATCGGTCAATCAATCCATCAATTAGTGTAAATTTTAAAATATTCCAAGGCAGTACATTATTGTTAACACTCTCTAAATGTGCTAAAAAAAATCATTTTCAGGTTTTTTCAGTAATTGATGCAACAGTTTATAGTCTAATCTGTTTACTTATTTCCCAGGAAACTCAACCAACAACTAAAGCTCAAGAGTACCAAAGTGAAGACTGAATAATTCAAATGCAGCGGCTGATATTGATCACTTGCAGTATAAATTAGAGTCTTAATCTTGGTGTGTGTGAAAGGTTCATTTTACATGACACTAACATTGCATGATGAAATATAATCACATCAATTAAATATGACAGAAAAAGACTAGTCAAATGGGTCTTGTGAGGAAAAATAAATCCTTAAAAAACGTTTGTTTTAAACAACGTTCATTGTTTTTGCAGAAATTTAGTTCAGCAAATTTAAGACACTTAAACCATGAAATGAAGATACAGATGAATATACAGAAAAGTATTTTTGCAATCAATAAAGTAAATTTTCAGCCCTAAATCTAAACATTATAAGCAGTTTAACATTAGAGATGAATGATACGACCACATATTTCTTCTTTTATTATAATTATTATTTATAATGATACTGTTAATGTGTTAACATACCAATTTCCCTGTTGTGGGATCTATCAAAGCCCTGCCTTCTTCTTCTTTTATTAATATTTGTCTTGTATATTTGGACAAGAAAGTTTCTTATGCTGTACCATAAAAAGGCACTTCTAACTTTTAATAAACCAAAGAAATGTATTTGAACTTTAGGGATGATTTGTTGTTCCTATTTAACCCTTTATAGCATTTCATTGGGAGTTCTTTTTACTACTTGTTATTTTTCCTTTATGAGCAGTCCTGGTTGTGTGCTTACCTTCATACGTGCAGTAATAAAAGACATTGAGAGCATTCACTGCTTCTTCTCCTCTCTGCTTGCAACCAAAGATCAGGTCAATCCACTCGTGGAGGTGACTGGAAACGTGCTCAGATTCCTACAGTTAAAACATTGGTTGTTTTTCTTGAACTTAATCCAAAACATTTAGAGAGCAAACCTATGCCCTGGATGTTTGTGCAGACTCACCAGGGCTTTCCTGTGCTTTCTGATGAAGTCTTCCCTCGATGTCGCCCAGCGAGGCAACTCAACGTCTGTCACCGCCTCCTGAGAGATCTGTAAGTGGCCCAAGTCGAAGCCTGCAACACCAGTGATGGATTAGCTTTCACAGCTTTGGTTTATTGGCTAAAGTTTGCAAAACAGCCCACCATTCATGTTCTGCAGGAATTCTGGGAAATAGAAGAACTCTGGAATGAGCTCTTTGACGTCGGCTGGACTCTCCATGCGAGCCTGCCAGGCTGCAGCCACTGAGTGGAACTGTCTGTCTGCAACGTCAAACCTGAGCAAACGCAGCATGAATGAGTTCGAAATGAAACTCCAAAAGTCCACAATGCTTCACACCTTAAATTCTCACCTGCCGCTCTGCAGCTGGATATGCAGGGTGGTGAATGGCTCCATGCGGATCATGTAGTGCATGACTCCTGCTGCGTTAGAGTAGTGTGTGCCATAGTGGAATTTGTCAATGTTGCCTGTAGGATCTTCAAAGCTCTCATATCTAATTAAAAAAAGCAAAGCCTTCTTATTTACACAAGACAAAAAAAGAACCGCAAAAAGCTTTCACTGCACACACTGCTTACTTTTCTCGGACATTGTGTGCATGACGAGGGTTGACCACACCTATGGGCTTGGACAGGTCTCTAAAAACAGAGGGGTCGCTCAGATCCAGAGTAGGAGAAGTGTAGTCACACAGAACCCAAGGGAACTGGAGAGGAACAAAACAAATACAACCTAATCCTGATGCTGTAAGCAGCCCACCTGCGGTGATAAAAGCACCACTAGCAATGACAATGACACACATAGACAGGGGCGGCGTGCTCACCACGGGATACTGCGACAGGTCGTTGTAGGTTCGTCCAGCAATGGTGTTCAGCTGCATCAAGTACTCAAAGTTGGAGATTTCTCTGTACACCCATTTCTGTCAAGGTCAGCATTTGACTGCATTAGGCCCCAAACAAAAGGCTCTTTATGCAGAAAATAAGCCAGCTACATATTTATGTAAATAAACACCTGGGTGAGGCCTGAAGCCTTGAGGAGCTCTTGAGGAGAGCGAGAGCCAAAGTAAAACAGATTTGGGGGTCGCAGTCCGAGAATCCTGGAGTACACTTTGTTTCGTACCTAAAGAACAAAGAAGAGTAATGTGAGAAGTTAAGGTTTGATCTTCATCTTTTTTTTAAACAAGGAGTAAAAATGTTATTGCTTTTTGAAATGCTTATTTTAAGCTTCAGAAAAATGATAAATGGACATAATTATAGGCAAACATTGCTCCCTTTTCCCGGAATTAAAGACACAAATGTACATAATATGATTCATAATATAAATATTTTGAATGTCATTGAGGATTAAAGCGTTGGAATACTGTGTTATTCCATCGTTTGCCTAGAGAACAGTTCTTCATTTCACCTCAGGTTAGACAAGTGGCGCACACAGCGCAACAGTCTGCATCAATTATTGTATGGATTGGTGTTACAGCACATTGCGTTGATAATAGAAGGGCCAGAGCGCTGATGAAGAGCAGAATTATACAAGTCCTGCAGAGACGTAGAAGCATTTGAATGTAAAACCAGCCTGTGCCGAATATGTAAATTTTTGGAAACTAAAAAGTATTTGTTGTTGTAGGAATTACAAAATAAAACTCTTCTCAAACTGTTAAGCTTCTGATTTCCATTGTCAAGTGAGAAAAAGGAAAAAAATATGTCCATCTTAAAAGGAAAAATAAACTGCTCTCCACAGCTTCTAGACATTCAAACATGTTGATGCTATGATGATGAGTATTGTACAAGTTGCATCAGCCAAAAAATGCATAATAAAAAGAAAAGCGTTATATATAAGTCGCACTTTTGGGAGAAATGTATTTAACAAAATATGTAAACATGAATAGATATTTAATCTTTAAAAAGGCAAATTCAAAATAACGGAATAGATAGTAATAGTGGACCAAATTTATGCACACTTCACTACTGTTAACACATTGATGCATATTTAGCTTCATAGAACATAGAAGGAATTTAGTTTATTAGCAAACATATAAACAATTATTCAGATAACCATAGCATAACATGCGAACAAGTCAACTTATCTTTTTATGTCACTTTAAATCATGAAATCCATTTAATTCTTGATCTTTTTTTTTCTTTTTTCAACTTTATTGAACATAACATTAAAGCAGTGTTTTTCAACCAGTGTGCCGCGGCACACTAGTGTGCCGTGGGAGATGGTCAAGTGTGCCGTGGGAAATTGCCCTCAACTGAAACATTTATGATCTCCAGGATTTCACCTCTTTGTTCATCCAAACAAGCCCTAAAAAAACACTAAGAAATAAGGAATATGACAGATCATAAAATACTTTTTTCTTTGTGTTTATTTGATTCTATTAAAGACATTTTGATAAAAATGACGGTACCGATTTAGCTGCAGCTTAATCTCCATTTTAGCAAAAGTCACGCCCCTTTAACTGTCTCCACCAATCATTCTTGGGTTCTTAATCACGTGTCATCAGTCTGACCAATCAGAAGTGGTTAAAGTCTTCACTTCCTTGCTGTGCATTCTGCTGATAAAGTCGCTCAGTTTCAAATAAAATACCAGCTAAAGCTCGTCTTTAGCGGTGTAGCTTTCCACAGAATCCGGTGTCAGACCGTGGAACAAGTGATCAAAACAATAAAGCTCAGAGACGCTGGTCGTTCTGCATTCGGCGGATTATTGAACTACATCTCCCATGATGCATTGGGTTAAAAGTAACACAACTCGTCCCTCCTCTTAACGTCTTGAAACCACAACGAACACAAATCAAACAGTTTTTAAATCTTTTAACTTAACTTTTATTACATCTTTTAGAGAAAAAAACAGCTGCAGCTTCCAGCGTTTTCTGCCACAATTATAAAAAAAAGAATGTGAGATTGTGGAGGAACTGTTCAAAACAGACTGTTTCTCCCGTTTTTTTTTTTTTTTGTTTTTTTTTTGAATGCTGGTGTGCCGCAAGATTTTTGTCAAGGTTTAAGTGTGCCGCGGCTCAAAAAAGGTTGAAAAACACTGCATTAAAGTACAAAACATAACATCAAGTTAATCAAATAGATCATCATTGTCTTCATTCCAAACTTATTCAACCACAGCAAGTAATAAACGTAGCAGAAATATATCAAAAATAGAGTTTGCTGATATTAATTCTTGATCCTCTGTCACCAATCCCAGTTTAAGACAGTGCTACTTCTTCTACATTGCTATCAGTAGTAAATTATGACACAAATACCCACAGCGCCCTCTAGTGGTTGCTGTTTATTGTTTAAAATCACATGCAAGTCGCATGTGAATCACACCTCCGGTCAAACTATGATAAAAATACCGACTTAGATTCCAAAAAATGTGGTAGCTGCTTTCTCAAATGTATTGACAAAGTAAGAATACAATAAAAAAAATTAAACTGATAGCAAATAAAAAATATTTACATTTAACCGTAACTATTTAATTGTACGTTTTGTATTATACACCTTTGATTATATTCCAATAGTTACTTAAGAAAGAAAACATAATTTCAGTGTAAAAATCCCTCACCTTCTTCTTGAAGTTGATGAAGTAGTGGGCCTGGTCTATGAAGAACAGCTCTAGTGCGGAGCGCCGCAGGTTGTAGCGCCTCAAATGAACCTCTCGGAGCTGAGACAGAGGTCTCTTAAAATCGAACCCTATTCCTAAAGAAACACAAAGTTGCTTTTTTCACAAGAGGCTGAGCAAGAAAATGAATAATGATTATGTTTTTCTAAAACCACTTCCTCCTACCCTCCTCCGTCTCTTCTTTCTCACTGCTGCCATCATAGAAGTACAGGTGGTGGGTGGTGACCTCCAATCGGCCTGGAACCACTGCCACAATGGTGATGAGCTCGCAGTCTTCAGACAGAACCAGCTTTTCTCTCTGGCTCTCGTCTTCTCCTTCCACCCTGAGAAGGTTGACAGTGTTACACCTCGTTCCACCGTCTAGATTACAGCATATTTAAAGAAATGCTGCAGAAATTCTTACTCGTTATCCAGAAAGACGAGGTCCTCTTCTCCTAGCTGATCATCTTTCATGACACTCACTTTTGCTTCCTTTGCAACAGCGAGTGGGATCGGTTCAGAGCTGCGGGGGCTTTCAGCTCCTGTACGTGAAAAAAAACCTTTCAGTGCCTCACTTTGCTTTGCAGAAAGGCTCAAACAAAGTAAATAACTTTTAGAAAAGGTCTGTTTCATACCCATGTTGTCCCTGAGGGCACTGGCCTCACAGTGAGCATCGTAGTTGTAGTTGGGCACGAGTTTGAGGCGCATCTTTGAGTACGTCTCAGCGTTGGACAGCTTCCATTTGACCTCTGGTTGAACTCTGACAGCAAGACACAAGGGAACAGTTTGGATGCAACGACTCACATTTATTACGGGTCTTTGTAGTTAAAGGTGAAGATGTGGTACCTGTTGGCCCATGCACCCCTCTCATTGGTAAAATGTCTGCGGAGAGATCTCCAGTGTTGCAGCACCACCATCTGCTGGCTGGAGATCTGCTTCTGCCAAGCAAGGTGCCTGTTGGTCTCACTCCGAAGTCGCTTGAGGTAGGGGTCTACAATCATTTCCTGTTAATGGACACATTTACAGTCAAGCACATGTTTATTGCAGAGCGTGAAAGAGAAACATGACCAAAATATAGGTTGCCCTCAAATACTGAGGGCGCTTTTGCATGATAATGCATCAACATTAACCTGAAACTTGGATTTGCTTTCTGATCTGTCTTTTTCTCGTCTGAACGCTGTGCTCATGAGGTCGTCAAAGCTTGAGTTCCAAAAATTGGACATGATGTCGTGACTTCTGCCGAACGTGTCCAGCTCGTACTGCTCTTTAGTGGGCTGAATCTGCAGATACATTAAAAGAAACACACAAAAAGAAATATTAATCTGAGGAAAAAAATGGCAGAAAATAATAAAAACATAACATGAAAAAAGACTGAAGGTGTGTTATATCACATCAATTTTACCTCCTCAGAAATTAAAAATGTACATGAAGAAATGCTTCCTAAATTAACAACCATCAGACTAAAACTGCTTAGTTTAGTCTCACATCTTTGCAGCCAAAGTTATGCCAGTCTGGCTAATGCATCACAGGCTTCTATACGCATAAGTTCTCTAAACAAACTAGATTTATGAGGAGCTCTGTCACACAGAGGGATGATAAATCTGCATAAATTAAGCCTATTTGGCATTCGTTTGTGAAATACCTCATCTTCAGGTTCAAGCATTACCAGATCTAAGTTTAAAAACGCTGCGATAGTCAGGAACCTGGAGGTTAGGAGTGTGATTCAAGTTTTATCAGTTCAAATGGGTCAGGCCGGGTAAAAGTGAGGTTAGGTTCTTCGTTTGTACACATTTCAATAAAATCAGAGTTTTAGAAAGAAGACACAAAAGTATGGACGCCTGTAAAAAAAAAAAAAAGAATAATAACTGCTTTTTTGTATTAAATAAGCTGTGTCAGACCTGCTGCTGGTAAAAGCTCTGCCATTCCAGTGTGTGACAGTAAGCCTTCAGGTCCTGTGCGAAGGTGGTGCTGCCATTGGTGATGGGCAGGTTTGGCAGCAGCTTCTGGAGCATAATGGGGTCAGCATGCTGGTCGAGTAGTGTGCGAACAATAGGCACCAGCTGCGAAAAGGTTTCAGATTGACTACAGTTGGTGTCCTTCATGACACCTCCTGGCCACAGGGGGGCGCCAAGTTCCCCCAGCAGGAAGCAAACCTCATCCCAGCTCAGACAGAGCACAGTTTGGAGGAGGCTGTGGAGCTTCAAACAGGCCATCTCACACACCTGAGGAAGTACAAAGAAAATAATTTTGTTCCGTTTATTTTAGCCCTCTCATAGGATCCATTTCACACAGTAAATGGTCAATATATTTAATAACATTCACAAAATACCAATAAAAAACACAATACATCTATGTTATCCTTATTTATAGTAATTCTGCAGCTGTTTTTTTTTCTTTTGTTGTTGCTTCAACTTAGTTGTTCTTCAAAAAGATTGTAAATAAAGTTGGATTCGAAGTAAGAAATATAATTGGAAAAAAAGTCATAAAATCAAAACAAACAGACTTTACCAGAAATGAAAAAGAAGAAAATGTTTGGAAAATAAAAGTATTTATTATTCAGTTTACTTGAACCTTGAACTTGATTAAAATGGTCAATTTAAAGCCAAGTTAAAACTAAAAAACAACAACAGTTCCAAATATGTGTGCATTTTATGGTAGCTTTCAATGGATTTTATTGTTCAAAGAATTTTGGAGGGGCTTAACTAAGCAGAGCAATCACTGCAATTTTTTTTTTTTTTCTTACTTTCTCCCCCCAAAAAACATGCTTCTTTTACATTTAGGTTTTATTCTCAACCGAAGGCTTTTTATTTCAGAGATTTTTACACCTTTTAAAGGACAGTTTGAAAGAGAGAAAAGGTTTTACAGTTGAAAGCCTAACAGTCAGGACACTTCTGAAGGCCTGCAGTAACTAACAGCTGCCATAACTCAAAGATGAGCTGCCCTTTCATACAAAACACTCCCAAACAGGAATGAATGCCATGCTGTACCCATAGAAGGCCTGGTATTTGAGAGCTGTCTTTATCACGTGCACTTATCAAGTCAAATAAGAACAGTAAAGCTTTTCAAAACTATCTTTTTTTTAAATCTGTCTTGGATGTGTGTTGGTTGTGAAAGAATAGAACACTGACAAAGATTTCCTATCTGTGAACAATGTGCTTGGCTGATTGAGCTGTGGGTGCAGCTGACCTGCGAGTGCTGCTGCTGAATATATCCCGTGATGATACGTAGTCCAATCTGGGCCATCTCTTTCAGTTCTGTGTTTCCAGGACTACCAGGGGTGCTGTGCCAGGCCTGCAACCTGTCCAGCAAGTTCACAACTCCCTCGAAGATCTGCAAAGGCAGGAGTGTCAACGTTGAACTCCAACATAAAAGTTAGACCTGTTTCCACACCTTGAAGCAACCTTTAAATGCAGATTAACCTCCACTCCAAGCTTTTGTCACACAAGACTGAAACATTTGACCCAATGGTTCAAAGCGACAACACCCACAGTGTCAACCAACTGCTCCAGCTTTGAATTCAAAGCATTGGTGTTCATTTTTAAACAATTTTCACAAGAAAAATATATTTTTAGTCTAACTTCAGATGCTTATTTAATAAAAACTGTTTCACTAAAAATTTTTTAAGATAAAACTATTTGACAGATTGTAAAGCTTTTTCTCATTTAAGGCAAATACTCTACAAACTCGGAACTTAATTTTGAACAGTTTTTGCTTGAATTTAAACAGGTTGTCATTAAAACTGACAACAATGAAGCTGATTTATAAATCTGCAAATGCAAAAAAAAAAAAAAAGAAAAGGATTTGATACTTTGCGGAAATCTAAAAAACTGTTTTACAAAAGATTGGACTGATTCATAAACAGATTGCCTAAAGATTTGATGGGGAACAAGCAGCTCCTTGGAACAGTCAAGTAACCAGTTAAGCCTGTTTTCAAGTCTGAGCATCCTACTACTAACTAAAGGTAAGTATATATTTAGAAAGGAAAAACGTTTGTTTTTCATTTTTATAAATCCTTTTAAAATTAATAAAATATTAAGGGTTAACATTTTTTGGGGAAAATAGCAAACATTTTAAGAAAAAAAGTTATTAGGCAATTTGCCATGTGCAGGTCTAGCTGTTAAGGATAATGACTTTAATGTCTATTTATGAGCTGGTACCTGTTGTTCTTCTTGGTGTATGTCAGTAAGATCAAAATGAACCTAAATAGAGGATAATGAAAGGACCCCATCTCAAATTTGTACAGCCTTGGATAAAATAAAGGACAATGTAACAGTTTCTCCATCTTGGGTTGATGGATTATAACAATTTCCCATTACGTTGGTGTTTTGAGTTGGAGAAATCTTGTGAAAATGTCATTTTTTGTGTTGTTTAGCTCAGTAATGTTGTGTGTTTTCAGGACAAATGCCGCCAGGAGTAGAAAAAAGTTGACTTATCTTTGTGGCTTCACAATCATTGTTATTGTCTAGTAGTTTCATGTTTTCAACATCACAACTTTGTTGTATTTGGACTTTGTGCACATTTTGAATTAGACAGTTGTACCTTTTCACTCCAGAGAGTCCTGTCCCTTGTCCCCTCTGCAAACAGGAAGTCTTGCAGCAGTCGGAGGAGGCGGACCAGGCTGGGACAGAAAGGCAGAGACACCCCCTGGGCGTCCCTCAAATCCGATAATGATGACTCCAGCATCATTTCCAAAAGACTGGCACACAAAAAGGAACAACATACTTTGAAAGCATTACAACATGTCACGGAAATGTTTGCAGGTACTTAGGGTAAGAATGAAAACTGGCATTTCTTAAAATCATAACTGACCTGCGTTTGATCTCATCGGGGGGACGCACCAGCTGGCATGAAGATCCAAGTTTGGTGAGAACAGAAAAAACCTGCCCCCTCTCCCTCCATACCACATCCTCTGCCCCTTCTGCACCTCTGCTGCTCCACAGCACCGAAAAGATGATGTTGGTCAGCAGATTGCACAGCTCTTCCTCAGGTGTCTGCTAATATACAAAAAAAAAATACCCACATCTAAAAGCAATCATCTTCAAATCTTCAAAGAAAATCTAAGGTAAAGTAATACCTGTGGGTTGGAAGTGTTTGAGATTGTGTCTCCAGTAGGAGGCTCCGCTACATAACTGGAGTCATCTAGAACGTTGGACAAACTCGAGCTCTTCCTTGGTCTAAGAGGTGGAAATGGTTTGAAGTGCTCCAGGGGGGAAGGGGTGTTAGTGAGACTTCCTACCGGGGTCTGAGCGCCACTCCCTCCCATGCCTCCTAATTCCAAATCAAAGGGCGATGTGCCGAAAGGCGAGAGCGGCTGATAGTCCTTTCCCTCATCTTCAGGAGAAGCCAAATTAATATCAACTGCGTTTGAAATAGAGGATGACTGACTCTCCTGGTCCACAGAATCAAACGACTTAAAATGGAGGGAGCTTTCCAAGTTTTTCAGCGGGCCTCCTCCACCACTGGGGGGAGACTGGGATAAATCCGAGAAGCCCTCAGAAATTTCCCTCTGGCCTTCCTCTTCCTCCTCGTCCTCAATTTCCCGCGAGTTGCGGTAGTTTAGAAAAATGGATGTGGCGGAATCCTCTATGACCACAGCCTGATCTCTCCGCAGCAGAGGTCTGTAGTTAGCATCAAAAGGAGCCGAAGTGGTGGAGTCTGCAATGTCGTTGACGTGGGCTTCGTAGGATTCCTTCACATAGAGCTTGGTCAGGATATCCTGCCAGCCGGGCTGCCTGGCGAGCTGCTTCACATAATCCTCGTTGGAGTAGATCAGATGGAAGAGCTGGAGTCATTTTACAGGATAGAAACAAAGAAAAGCCTGTCACCACACAGAAAATGTGCCTTTACTTTGCAGGTGAGTTCACGGTAGGGAACTGAGGCAAACCTTGCGACAGACGTCTAGTCGAACGGTGAGTTCAGCTCGATGGGACAAGCTGACCACAGCCAGAAGATCTCTAAAGTTAGGAGCTGCATCTGTGGAAAAACAACAGCAATCGTGATTTCTGGTTCTTTCATTTTTACAGAAAGACAGGAAAAAACACAACATCAAGATCTATCAAATAAAGGTCAATAAATAAGAAATATTTTTAATTTGTTTTGGTTTATGTTGAATTAAACCAAAACCTTTACACTGATTGGCCACTACAAATAAGAAAACTAAAAAAATACAACACAAATACAGGAAATTAAAACATCATTAGCTCTAATTCTAATATTACCATACTAGTTAAGTAATAAATAATTTAAAATAATTTAGCATAAAACGATGGTTGTAATGCATTTGTTCTACATTTCTGCATATCTATTAATCAATGCATTGATGCATCACTTCTCCAGTGGTAGTGGAGGTCTGTTTTCAGTGACCTTTCATACACTAATAAGTACAGCTAAACGTATCTGTTATCTTTGATCGGTCTTGCTCATCAGCTTGAAGGAATTTCCTATTTGCAGAAAGGCTTCAGCTGAGGAATGCTGGTGGGTTTCCTCACATGAAGTGCTCTCGGCATCATTCTTTTTTTTGTGGGAATGAGGTCGGTGCCTTGGCTCACCCGGCATGCTAACTTTTAGGGAGGTGGTTGATGCTCAGGAGGTAGAAAGTCTTTGTTGTGCACACAGTTGCAAAGCTTTCGGGAGTATTTTGACAGAGGATTAAAATCAGAAGATGCAGAACGGGAAGCTGAATGTGCCATTTTGCAGCCAACTGTTGCGGAGAAAATAAACTGCATGGAGCTGCTGCAATAAGCTGCTTTGAGCTAGGCAACCAAAAGATCAAGCAGAGGTCACCTGAGGGGATGAGAGCTAAAGAAAAAAAGCCTGAGTGGACTTTGACAAATGGAAAAAGCAGCTCCGGAGAGATTTGTTAGCTTGAGGAACATTGGAGACAAAGCTAAACTTAAGTGCAGAAGGAGTGTAGTGGAGCCATGGAGCAATACTTTTGGAGCTCCTCAGGAACTTCAGGAGGAGAAAAGTGTTGCATCTATCAGTTTGTTTTGGGAATGAGACATGGTTCACCTTAGCTGCACATTTGTTAGGGGAAGACCTACTTGAGGAGTCACTTTTACCTGAACAATTTACTTTCTGTAAAAGAGGCAATGACTGTAGAGTTGTGGTCCATCAACAGGTCTAAAGTTAAAGGGCAAAGGATTTCAAGTTTCTTAAGCAATTGGAGGAATATCTTATATAATAGGCCAGTTAAGTAACACATGAAGGCTGGGAACTGCATCTTTGGATCAGCAAATCCTGTTTCAAGAGCACACTTGTCAGCCCACCACTACTGACTTTTGGAAAGCCAGTGAAGATGTCTAGGGCATCAGAAATATTGTTAAAACTGACAAAACGTAGTCAAGAAATTATTTATCTTACAGTTAGAAGAGTAGGAGAATCTCTGCCTGCCCTATGATAACCTGAGAAGATCTGGAAATCACCATTCAGAGTGCTAGGTTTATGGATGGTATTTTCATGCTATTAATAAAAACAACATTTATATTGTTACTAATGGAGTTAACATAGGCCAAATCCTTTGTATTTTGGTTTGAGAGACACATTTTGCTAATCTAACTATTGATAAAGTCATGAAAGTCAGTGAGGCAGTCTAACATTTTTTCATTTATGTTAAAAAAACCTTTTCCTATTACCTGTAGCCAGGACCTGCTCGTACAGACAGCGCACAGTGGTCATGGTCATGGGCATGTCCTCTAGAAAGCAAATCAGGCCGAGATATCCAAAATCCCTCAGCTTAATGCGATGCTTGTTGCGTTCTGACACCTTCTCACTTTTAAGGATTTTGTATAAAACCTGCACAAGATCAAGGATGAGTGTTTTATTTTCATACGAGACTTTAGAGAATGACACGATAAAATCAAGAATGTAGTTTCTAAGCAGTCTTTTACCCTAAAAACCCTTTCCCTGCCCTCGTCTCCAAGGCCTGGATTGAGCAGTAGGCAGTATAGCTGCTCGATGCCCCACTCCAGCAGCACGGTCTGCACGTGCTCACGAGGAGGGCTGGTCCTCAAGAGCTCATACACGACATCCAACGCCTTCACCACCTGACATACAGAAGAGCAGCTGATATGTTATCAAGAAATATAGATGAGGGAGGGTAACACTACATCAATAAGAATTAAGCTACAGAAACACGATGGTTTACAAAGAATGCAGGAGTGTTCAGCTGGAAATTGGGAGTAGAACTGGGAGCCAGATGATTCCGATAAAAAAAAAAGAACGCCAAAAGGGATGGTTCTTACCTGCTGCTCTTCCCCTGCGGCCAGTATGAAGGCAAGCACGCTGTGGAGTTCCTCTGTAGTTGGAGACTTGAGAAAGTCTTTCAGCAAGGAAAACAGAGACGTTTGAATCGTCTGCTTCTCATCAGACAGAGAGGAGTCATTCTTCTCTGCACTGCAGTCAAAAAGAACAGCAGATGAGTTATTAAGCAGAAGTAATATTTGTATTACAGCTTCAAATAATGTTATAACTAGTAAGGCTGTATTTTAAAAAAATCCAAAGGAAATAAATAAATGACTAAAACCCCCAAATTAATTTTCTTTTATAGTAATTTTTTGGAATGGCTTTCGGGTCGTTTTTTGTCAGACAGTCTAATGTTATAAACCCTTGGGAGTCTCAGCACTCACCAGTGTGTGAGACAGTCACATCAGTTGTTTACAATGACGTAGAAATGACGTCGACAATTAGTGTAGTTTACATTCATTATGAAATATGAACGTTTCAAAAAGCTTATTAGCTTTGAAAAATTTGGTTTATAGCAAATATAACAAGCGTTATAACAGCAAACTGGAAAGCATCCTTGGAAAGCTATGTAACTAAGCAGATAGGCCTATTTTTCACATTTATTTTTTTGTGTTTTGACCTTTTTTTCTTTGCTTTGTTTTTAGATTAATACATTTTAAATTTGTCTGTCCACTTTTGATATTTGTTATAAAACATAAAAAAACTGTTTTTTGTGAGTTTTACATAAAAAATAACAAAATTTACTACGTAGAATTGAGTTTCTTGTACATTTTTCAGATTTATTGCGGAATTGTTGTTGTAATATGAAGAAAAAACATCTATAAATAAGAAGCCGATGTTGTACTAAAAAGGTGGATATCAAGCAATACTTCAAAAGCTGTTTTAAAGGTAAATTCTTAGACCAAATGGCAAAGTATTAAAAAAAAAAAACTCAAAACATTTCTAAATATTAATGGAAGTTGGGAAAACAAATGTTTTACCTTTGCTTAGTTTAAAACACTACTTATGTAATATCTGTTTTGCCTGACCAAACACAATTGATTAAGTATTTTAGCAGTTATAAAACCCAAATCTTCTGTTGTGGAAGCTGTACCTGTAGTATGTTCGAATGTTATCCAGAATATACTGAACTCCATACTTCCTCTTCATGCGCTGCTTGCTCTTGTTCATCACTGAAGACAGGTACTGCACATGTGCTGCAGAAGAAAATAAAATACTTGTTAAAAGAATACACTTGAAAAGTCAAATTGTTAAGCAATGCTGCATTGAAGTAGTGCAAAAGTTTCCCAGAATTATTCACTTTTGGCTCCTGTAACAGTTTGCACTTAAAAACAATTGCAGTTTTTTTTTTTTTTTACTGTTGTCAGTCACTCTCACGCAGCACGCACACCAGCACCAGCAGACACCAAAAGCTTTCAAAGGTACAACGGGGGCTTGCTTTGGCCTTACCCAAACAAACAGCAAAGTGGCTTTGAGTCCAGATTCGGAAATTGAAAAGCAGGTGTTGGTAGAGTTGCTGTAGAAGTGAGCTGTTGCCCTCATTGAAAACCTGCTCCAGTAGCAGCTGGCATGCCATCACAACATTCATGTCCATCATGTTGCCAGAAACCTGCAACAGACACAAGCAGGGTCTGTTGTTTAAAAAAATGTACACGGTTATTATAAGAATTCTGATTTTTAGAAAGTACTTTAAAATAATAAATAAAGAGAATATAAATATGAGTTTATTGAAATGCAGTGAAATAGAAACTGTTTTTATTTGACGATGTGCTTTTATTTATACTTGCATAGAAAGTTTTGAGTCTAAGCATCGTGAGAACGTTCGTCTTATTCTCAGCAAAAAAGCCTTCAGACACACGGTTTCCTACAGGATGCTCCTCCTTACTACAGTATGCTTCAACATATCCTGTTAAACCCAGAACAGTCACTCCTAACAACTTTTTAACTTATGAGTTCAACAGATACTTTACTGATGCTGGACTTCTGTGACAGAAACAGGAAACGTTGAGGATAAGAATGGAGAACACCAGCACAGACACAAACAACAGCATCGTTGATCCCTAAATGATTTCATTTTGCATTTAACTCAACACGTGCACACTACTTTGTACGCAAATGTGATTTTTTTAAAAACACTTTATGAAAATATTCTTTGTTCTTACTCAGAGTGAAAGTGTGCAGTTTGGCATCAGTTCTCCCACACAAGCACTTGACGCAGTCATTGCTACAGATGATTGCCATTTCAGGTCCATTCATTACAGAGAAATTATACCACAACAAGGCACTGGAAAAGGTCAGATATTTCACTTGCAGATGCTAATCAGCCCTTCTGCCTGAAGGCATAAGGCTGTTTCTGGAACTGTGTCTGAGAAACCTACTTTGCTCAGTATGGCACCGATGATGCTTGGCCCCTGGCACTGCAGCAGGCTCTCCTGATTGACGGGGTGATGACGAATCAGGTTTTTGATCAAAAGCAAGAAGGCAGCAATGCTGTTTGTCTCCAAACGGCCCTCTACGAAGAAAAATGGGGCAAACCAAAGTTCAAGATATTCTGAGTTAGCCACAACCACACTTGTGCATCACGGGGCGTTTTCGAAAAACAATCTCAAAATGAGTCAATCATTCAGATAAGTCACATTTGTGGAGCGGTTCATTTATCTGAGTTACTTTACTCTAGATTTGATGCATGCCCAAACTTTGGAGTATTACTTTGATGTTTCTGCCATTTAACTCATCAACTATGATTGAACAATTATCTGTCAAGCAGTTTTGTCTTTGTTTTCACAGAAAGGTTAAAGCTGTTTTTGACACAGCACAAAATTATATCGAGATCCTGAAACATGTTTCAAGAAATTAACACGCAGCCTGCAACACACCAGAGAAATCCTTTGAAGACCCAAGCAAAAAAAACAAAAAAAAACATCCGAGATATGAATAGAGATGATATTTGATTCAGAGAATCATCAAAGCTTCGGTGTGGCGAGAAAATCAAAGAAACAACTGAAACAAAGAGACGAACCAGAAGATTTGTTCAGAGGTAACAGCAAAGCAGCAGGGCCTCTGGAGGAGGTGAGCTCCGGTCCCAGCAGGTCGGAGGTTTCCTGCCCTCCACTGTAAACATGCTCTGCCTCGCACACCTGCTCGAGGAGGGGCAGAAAAACCCCAATTCCTCCTATCACATTCACAACATCCTGCAAGAAAGAAGGAGAAGCTAAATTATGAGTTGATTTTTTTTATAAAACATCAAGGATGCCAAACAAATACTAAATGGGGTGCGAGTCTAAAATTTGGTGTTAAAAACAAAAAAATGTGTCACATCTAAACACAAAACTTAAGCCACAAACCAAAATGCAGAAACATAATATGCATTGGGGTTAAGAGCGTATGAAACCGTCAGGTGGTGCTTTTGATAAACAGATCAGCAACTCCTACAAATATAAGCAGAAGTGTTGAAGCATTCAGGTTTATCGACTCAGTGGAAATAAAAAAAGATATCAGCAATGACTTTATGGAGAGGGTGGTCATAACTCTGGGAAAGTTCATACTAACGTGACCTGAATTAAGGAAGATTACATTGATAATAGTAAATAAGAATGACGATGAGTAATAATCATATGTTCTAGTGACCTTAGGAAGCTCGGAAACTTGAAATAAGCCGTGAAATGTCTCATGTCTGTTTGAAATTACATGACCAAAACTCTTCAAACCACAGAAAACATTTAACTAATAAATATAAAGGTACTTCCCCAATCAACTACAGGTTTACACTGTAAGTCTGAGGAAGAATTTCATAAAAAGCTATGTATGTTTTTTTAATAAGCTGAGTTATAGATCGGGTCTTAAATCTTTCACAACCATGTGACACAACTGCATGCGGAACCTGATAACTTCAAGTTATTGCAGCTGAAGTTTGCTCTGCAAACATCTGAATCATGGTCATATTTCTCTTTTCAACACACTTCTTCTGCATTTGGAATGAATCTCTAGTATTCTATGTGTCATTTAGGGGACCAACTCTTTCTGTCATGTGCTCTGACGCTTAAAACCTTTGAGCTGCAAAGAACACAGTCAGTTTTCATGTGACTGAGTACACTTCATGTTACTGGAGTCATGGGAATTTTCTTTCTGCATCTATAATTCCTGGGGTTAATCTCTTGCCCCCTATTAGACCCTTTAGTCCTAATCCTATAAACAGATGACTATTGTCAGAAATGTAATCCTTGTTTTCTGTTTTACACTTTTCTGATCATTGTAATCTCAGAATAGAACATTGAACTTTGAAAACTTTGTATTTGCTACCTTGATGTCCCAGTTGACCACCCTGTGTCCTGTGAGTCTGCCGTCATATTGATGGTTGGGTGCCAAATCCAGACAAATCTGACTTTTAAACGCCTGAAAATAAATTTAAAAAAAAAAACCAGAAAAGTTGATAGAAATGTTGTAAAACGCAAATATGTTTCCAGTGTCGGTAAGTCACCTGAGGTGTGTAGTAGAGTAGAAGCTTGCTGTTGAGATCAGATAATTCTCCATCCGTTTTGAATAAAGGCACATGATTTGGGCCTGGGATTGGAGAGAATTAGGACACTTTACATGAAGGGAACTCCAACATGACTTGTGAGTGTATGCAGCGCTCCGATTGCTTTAATAAACATTTGAAGGTGAACTCAGCTGCATCTTGACTGACCTGCAGTGTACAAAGCCCGTGCTTGCGTTTGCTGCAGAGCCTCATGGCAGATGAAAGCGGTACCTAAAAGCCCATTCAGAGACGTAGGGGATCCCCACTCTGTGTCCTGCAACCCTGCTGGAATGGTGCGTACAAACAGGTCCGCTGAAGACCCCCAGCGACCTCCTGCAAAGGAGGCCGGGAAAGACTGGGATCGGCTGAGGAAGGGAGCGGGAGCAGGGAAGGCAAATTCGGGGGACGGGCTGGAGTTGATGGACGCAGGGAGGTTTGGGGAGGTGGTGGTGGTTGTAGTTCTGTGGCCAGCAGAGCCAATGCAGCAGGAGGTGAAAGGCTTCCAAAGGTTAATAAATAAACAAATAAATAAACAGAAAGAAAGAGTTAAGTGAGCAAAAAGGAACACAACATGAGATGGGGAACAATCCTGTGTGGTTTTAATTACCTCACTAAAAGAAGGAAAGCGAAGCTGAGCAGTTTTACGCAGTTCTCCGTCGATATAGATCGTGACCAGATTCTGACCAAAAGGACGCCTCCCTGGGACATGAACGATAGCCACCGAATGCTGGAATAATGATGAGGAAGACCAGAAACCGTTTAACTAATGATCATAACAAATGAAAAAGCAAAACGAGGACTATAATAACCCAGGATGAGTCCGTCAGAGGGTATTCTGTCAAAGCAACTGCCATGTAGTCCTTCTTCGTGCACACAGCCACCACCAGCACCCCCTCCATGTTGAAGAAAGCCTCCAGTCCAGTTCCACTTGCTGTGAAGAAACTTTTCACGCATACAAGGCATTTTATTTAAAACATTGTACGCTACAAACCTCGATTTTCACAACAGTCTTTCCGATGGTCCATTTTACCTGTAGAGCTGCTTCCTGCGTGGACCTTTCCCCATGTCATGCTGAGCCCCCATCTCAGAGCTTGCAGGAGATTTACGGTTATTTGAGGCATCAGAGTGATAAGATGGGAAGTCCGTGTTTAAGCATAGCCAGGCATGAAATGCAAATCCACTCCCAGGCCAGCGCTGGACGGTGGGCACCATGATGCCCGCCATTGGTGGTGAAAGATCAAAATACTGCAAAGCACTGTCCTTGCCTTCTCTGGATGCCATAGCTGAGAGAACGCGTATGATCCGGCTGCAGTAGGGGTGAACCTTCCTTAGATTTGCACCATTGTTCTCATCTACCCTGAGGAGTCTTAGAAGGCTTTTCAGCTCTTCTGGTTTCAGACACAAAGAGCCCAGGTCCCGCAGGAGGCCCAGCAGGGCATCTGCACATTGTCTGTCCAGACTCTGAGGATGAGAAAGCACCTGCAGCAAGGCTCCGACCATACCAGCTTCTACAGCCACTGTGCGACAGGACAGGGAGCCTCCACAAACAGCTGCCAGCCACTGCGCAACCAACAGCTGGAGAGCCCTCTGACCTGACAGGTCAGGGAGCCACTGCAGGAGCAGCAGCAAAGGCTGGTCATTGCTGATCCCGAGATGGTGCGCATGGGCATGTTCACCCTCCACCGCCTGCAGCAAAAGGAGAAGAAACGTTCAAACAGACTGACATGAAGCCACTTCCCACAATCCTCAGAAAATCTGATTTTCACCATGTTCATCAGCTCCTGCAGCAGTCTTTTGGTGGGTTGACCTTGACTTCTCAGCACATCGAACAGCTGTGAGTAGCCAATCCTTTCCTTAAAAACCTCCTGAGAGGAGAGGAGGCAGAAAGAAGATGAAGGAAGCTGCTCTGCAGGGAGCAAGCTGGCATACTTCCATTGTTGAGCTTTTCCAAATAAAGGGAAAGCATTGCTCATCATCAGAAATTTCATGAAGATCCCAGTGTTCAAGGTATGTTGTTAATTATGGGTGAAAACATACATTTGCCTAAAGAGACACGCTTTCACTGAAGCATAGTTACCTTTGCAGAAGGGGAGTTGCTCATTATAGCTGTGAGGACCCCCAAGGCATGAACTGTAATACTGTCTGATCCTTTTTCCCACACCTGCATGAAAATTAAGGAGGCGGTTTTTAAATAATTGCTTTGTAAAAAAAAAAAAAAAAAGTAAAACAAAATAATACCTAAGTGGTTATCTATTAAGGGCAAAAGCAAATGCACCACAATTACACCTGCCGATCCAGTCAAAGTAAAGGGGACCGGTAACCAAACAATCACCCCTTTGTTAATCACTGGTAGAGCCCAGCATGCAAAACCAAAGCCAATAAAAACAGAACTGGAGAGATCCTTAGCCAGTGTTGGAAATTAGTCAAAAATCAAGCTCCAGGACACGAGCCAGGTCGTTGACACAAGCACTACCAATCACTTGGAGGAGTGGCAAAACAGTGAGAAAACAGAAGGAAAGAAATGCCCCAAGAAGCCACCATTCCATGCAGAGATAAACACAGCATGCTCTTCTTATCAACAGGGAATTCAACGTCTAATTGCTGCCATGTCGGGTAAAACGTTTAACTTAAGGGAACAGCTGCCCCGAAAAAGGCAGAAAGCTGGTGAACGAGGTGACCGATCAGTAAGTTACAACCTGGAGGCAGCTCTCATTTCAAGTCATACCTGCTTCAATTACAAATGAGTGTAAGTCAGACTCCCTGCCCAAAACGTCCTGTTTAAATATCTCACAAGACTTAACAAGTGGAGAGGGTTGAGTTTCCTGCTGACAGACCATCAACAACATTGAGTTGGGGAGGGAAAAGGGGGAGATGGGGGGGAAGTACCTGATCCACTTCTGTGAGTAAATGTGCGGTGAGGTCACACACAACCTCACTGTCCGGTCTTTGCCTGTTGCTCTGAAAGAGCTTCAGGACACACAAACACAAAGGCACACACACACACACAAACACACACACGGCACAAAAAAACAATTAGACAAAAAAAATCGGAGACGCACAGCAAAGACCAAGGTCTCTGCACAGCTGCAGGGGCACATTTTGATCAAAATCTGCACAGGAAACAGGACCTTGAAATCATTTTTTGCTTGAAATTTGCCAAAAACATCAAGATGACAGACAGCAGATTTGACACCACTGAAAGAGGAAATGGGTAGGAAGAAAGAACAAATAAAATCGACAAACTGACACAAGCCGGGCTGCTCAACAGAGGGACAGATGTGAAGCATCAGAGCAGATTTTTGACGGGCAGCGGTCTAACCTTGCTGTTTTGAATGAGTCTGAGGATGTGCTCAAAGCAGTTGTTGTTGAGGAAGACTGCCTGCAGGACCGGTCTATCCGGGCACTGCAGGATCTCAGGAACAACAGCTACAATCGACAGGGAAGGGAAGCAAATCAGACACAATAGATTTTCAGCTGCTATTTTGGTTCAGAACCAGATAAAAGAACACTTTATTCTAAACCTCCTGCTGTGCTGGATTTGCGCTTACTCAGCATTTGACTCTGGAGTGAGATCAGGCTTTCCTCCCAGCTCTGCCTGTTCTCCTGGTCGCTGATGAGCGGTCGGTTCCAGTTGAGCAGCTGGAAGTAGCTCTCGAGGATCGTCCTGATCTCGACTTGCCGCTCTGCGGGGCTGCTCGAGTGCAGAAGGTGGATCATCGCCGTCAAGCACTGCAAAGTCATCCGGGGGAGTTTGGGGCTCTTCGGTTCGGGAGAGACACGGCAACACCATGCCCGCAAAACAGAGAACAAATCCTCAACAGACTGAGGGGTGATAAAGAGTAGGCCATTTTTCTGAAAAACAAAGAAATAAAGGATAGAAAAAACAGTTAAAGTGGCTTTTTTTTTAGATGCTTTAATGGGTGTTAATAAAGATGTGACAACAGACCTTTCCTCCGCTGATGACAGCACCTTGGAGATGAACTAATCTGAGTGTGAGCAGCTCTGGGATCTTCTCGCCATCCTGAAGACTCTCTGGATCAGGGAATTGGAACAAAAAGTGAGCCACGAGACACATAACAGGGACCAACACAACCCAAATAAAACCAACACATTTTGGTCTCAAGCATCATCATAGTTTGGTGATACTGTACCTGTTGGGGCTGAGAACAGAGTAGTGTTTGGATTTATTCAAACAAAATGTAACTATGATGATGTTGAAAATATGGTCACTTTTAAGACAATAAAATACGTCCTTTTTTTATTTGCTGAAAAAATTTTAAAATCACATTTTTGTTATGTTGCCATTGTGATTTGTTTTTAAATTACGACATAAACCTAATAAAATTTCAGAAAATAAATACTTTTGTTTGGCCCTTGACTGATTTTTAGCTTTTACTTTTTGTTAAAGTTCAAACTGAACACCAACTTTCAAAAAATTTTATAAACTTATTTTTCTCTACAAATGATGAACATTTCTGAAAATACTTTACAAAATCCAAAAAGATTTTCTTTAGACTCAAAGGCTTGTGTCTGTAAGACAATTTATTGACTATCTGCTGAATGGTTAGTGGTGAAAAAAAAAGATATTAAATGGAAATGGAAGTGCAAATGGAAAAAGAGACAAAGAATTTCCACAGCAGGCCACTCCTGTTAGAAATAAACGTGGAAATGAATTCTTAGCTGCACTCCACACTTTGGATACCGTGATTCAGGTTTTGGAGAACAGGAAGAACAAGAATAACAAGGGAAAGAAGAATACACGCATAAATAAAACCAAAGATTCTGTGACTTTATTTGGATTCTCTAATAATGCCCTAATTACTTCACTGTCTCAAACAAAAGCTTTGTTAATTGGGTAAATATTATATAATTGGGCTTTAAATTTCTAGCTAAACTAGCTTTTAGACTTTGATCCTCCCGAAATTTTGAAACAGAAAAACTTCCCGATAAGATTTCCCACATTGTTTATAGATTAGCACCAGGCAGATACGTCTAATCCCATAGATTTACTATCTACATAGTTGGGCCTGGAGATTGAGAGCTGGACACACATTTTAAAAATAAGAAAAAAAAGAAAAGAAAAGTGTGGTGTTTGAGCAGTGGCAGGACCACTTGAATGTTATGGCATGTGGGGTCTGACAGAGATCAGAGACAAAGCAGCTGAAGGGGAGTTCCTCACCGTGGAACAGAGCAGGCAGTTCTTCTGGCAAGGCCAGCGGGGAGAACTTATACTTGTTCCTCTCCAGCAAGCTCACCTCCTCTCTGCAACACATAAAGACATGAGTCACGCACTCCCATGATGCCTTGTCAAGTGTGTGCTGCTGACTTGCCGGCACCTAAGATGACTTCAAGGTGTAGCAGCAGAAAGATGAGGTGTTACGCATTGCAGAAGGTTGGGCAAGATGGTAAATACAAATATGCCCTACTGGTCTTTGTGTGAGAATTCCACCTCCCACGCAATCTTGAGGTAAAGTTACACACTCACCCAGCCAGGCGTCTCCTCCACGTCTGATTAGGGTCGAACAGACTCTCGCAGAGCACCAGCCCATACTGCACGACATTCTGCAGAGACAACTTATCGTCTTCTCCCTTCTTCAACTGCATAAACAAAAATGGAGGCCCACATTCATCTTCTGTGACAGAATTTGGTTTAACATTGTCACAACAAACTCTGCTTCATTTGACAGAAGGTCAAATACACGCCCGCTTCTCTTTCACACTAAAGCAGATCTCCTACATCAGGGCGAGGACGTCTCAGACCAGACACGCATTCATTGTTGCTACACAAGAGGGTTTGTACTTACATTTCTGCGGTCTATTAGCTAACTACAAATCGAGTAGTATAACACACCTCTACCTTTAAGGTTCTATTTTTAATGATCTTACCTGATCCAGACAGAAATTCAAAAGCTTGATGGTTTCAAAAACGAAACCAGGGGTTTTTTCCGTGTCGATGTTCTCCATATTTCTGAAAAAAATAGAGTAAATTATTTGATCAAGTTCGATGACCCTTCACACAAAATACTCATCTAGGCACAGAAAGGACAATTACAGTGATTTTACACATAAACATTGAACACATTTGCAACAACTTTGTACAAAGTTCATCATTTCCAAAAAAGGAAAAAAAGGGTTATCTACCCTTTGGTAAGTGCCCACAGGTGTGCATGGGTATGTGGGAGTGTGGCGACCTATCCAGGGTGCACCCTGCCTATTGCCAAACAGTAGCCGGGACTGGCTCAGTGACCCCGTGACCCCGAAAGGGATATAGCGGGTTTGGAAAATGGATGGATGGATATACATCTCTATTTAGCTGAAGTCAGAATTTCAGAATTTATTTACAACTTTACCTAAGATTCAATTCTTTTAAAAATTCTCTATTTAGGATGCAAGCAGCGCCACTGTGATAACTAATATTTTCAAAAAAGAATATTATACCTGAATCTATTTCTTCAACTCTAATTTTAAAAGGTCAGAGGTTAGCATGGGCATGGCAGGTTGATAATCCTGATTACCGGTATGTAGGAATATTTGAGGAACTGCAGAATATATTCAGCAATTACAAATGTGTTGATTGAGGGAGGCCTGAACATCACAATTGTTTCCAAATGTATTCACTATGTTTGGTGAAACTAAAGGTCATTACTTTTTTTAACCAAGTAAAAGTATTTATTTCCCTTAAAGAGCACCCTTATGACGTGCAATATTTTTCAAAAGCTTGTACTCCATACAAAATCACTTATCATCTTTGAGTGCTCTTTTATTTTTTGCAGATTATTCTTATTTGACATTTATAAACTCAGGTTCCATTTCTGACTTTAATTTTGCTTCATCACTAATACATAATGTATTTTTTAAAAATGCAAATTAGGTCAAAACACAGATAGCTGAGCAGCCTCACCTGCATACAATGATGAAGAACTTTATAAGCAGTAGTGGGTGTGGTGTGCTGCTGTTTTTCTCCATGGAACTGGAGAGGTGGAATGCACTGTGCCATAGTTTGGTGCTGAGGAGCATCAGAACATCCCTGGGAAGCAAGGGCACCTCTGAGCTGCCCTCTTCCAGTCTGGTAGCCAGGATGAGGACAAAAAGAGGTGAATACAACACAGTCAGCCATATTTATTTTGCACAGTGGCATGGCAGCACACTTGTTTGAGAAAATATTGCAAGTTTTACATCTTACCTTCGAGGCTCTAGTGTCTGCACATCAATAAGCCTTTCAAATGATGCCACAAATGTCTCCAACCACTGCTGCAGATAGCTCACATCTTTCTGCAGAAGGGAGGAAAACAACATGAGAGGAAATAGAGTAGCTCATGCTCCTCCTTGCACATGCTTAATGTAAGCAAACCTTCACATTTGTATATTTAAATGAAGCTCTTTATTATTGTTACGTCTACAAAAGAATTGGAATTAAAATGTGCCAAACAGTAACTAAAAAGGTGAGCAGTGACTAAACCTTTTTGACCTGTTTTTGTAACAGGATGTTGCGACGAGATGCGACGCAGAAAGAACACCATGAACCAATGCTCTCCTTTTTTTTTGCTTTCTTTTTTTTCAAAGTTACCACAATGGAGGTTTTTTTTTTAAACCCAAAGCAGTACAAATCAAAAAAATATGCACCAAGTTTACTTGAGAGTGGACAAGTCAGCACACTGAGAGAGAGGTTAGGCCATTAGAAGGTCCTTACACTGTCATGTGAAACGAAGCTGTTTACACACAACGGCTGCTATCACGGCTTCCATCAGTCTCTGCAGTGCAACATATCCTGCCACACTTCCCTCCAAATATCAGTCTCTTGATCTCACATCAGACAAACTGCACAACACAGGTCACGAGGCAAGAAGGTCAGCTTTAAACTTTTTTCTTTGAAAAGATCTCTTTTTAGTCAGATAAAATAGAAATAAGAAGTCCTGATTGCAAAATCACAGAACATAACATGCAAAAAAAAGTTATCTCATGCAACTTTAATACCGCTAACTGTTGTTGCTGGTAAGTGAAAGAGAAGTTTCTTCAAGACGAGCGATAAAAAAGAAGAAACTAGTTTTTTCAGGCTGAGTTACTCACAAATAACACACAGGAACAAAGTGCAGCGTACAACAATTCATCAGGTACTTCCCTTTGACCAGCAAGTAAACAAGCCACAAACAAAAACTGCTTACAGCAGTTTGACATAGAAAACTCTTGCCCTAAGAAGAAGTCCCAGTTTGTTTGAACTGAAATGCATCTTCTCAAATGCTGCTTAAATGATAAATGGAGCTTACCAGCCTGCACTGACTTATGTGCCAGTCCATCTCTCATTTTTTGAGTCTGAGCAGGGTGCCAGGCTCACACGAGCCCCCCCAGCATGGACCACCGTCAGCTGCTCAGCAGGCTCACATCACTGCTGACATGCTCCAGCGTCTGACTCTATCGCCTCTGGTTCCCTAACGCCAAGCCAGCTAACCAGGAAATTACATGTCACTTTAAGCTAGGCTTATTTCCTTCGCGCTCAGCCTCCCCGTTAAACCTCTTCCTCTTTTGGGTTGCACTGCAAGTGTTGAGTAAAGTGAGGGTAGCTCTCTATAGATCATTTCAACAGTGAAGAACAACAAATATGTTGTCCTTCTTGAGTATCTATGTCCACAAAATCCTCCTGTAGAACAAATAGGTAAAGAAATGACCTTTTTCCACTGAATTTACTGAGAAAGGTCACAGTTAAAACTGCAGTTTAGATGACAAAACTTAAGACAGATTCAAATTTTTTTGAGTGATACCAATTTTGATTATATTTCTGTAAATTGTCATGACATATGACATATGACTTTATCTTTAGTTTATTTTTGCCTCTATAGCAAAATTATAAGCTGTGACTGAAAAACTCAACAGAACTAACACGGCCCTAAAATCGAACAAAAATATGCTGTTGTGTTACACAAAAAGTTATTACAGATGATAAACTACACGCTTAATCTAGACTCCTATCTGCCAAAGCATTACTGTTTCTTTCCGAGGATGAAACAAAAATACAACTTGAGCAGAAATTAGTCACTGCTATGTCACTAACAACGTGACAAATTCTGAAAAACATTTCCTAAAACAGCTGCCTGTCATTCTCACCATAAGCCGTAAAGTTAGATTACTGGAACATCTGTGTTTATTTTCCCTTCTCTAATAAAGGGATCTCATAGTCGATGCTGCACCGCTGCTCTGATGCTGTCAGAACTTCCTGAAGACAACTCGAGGAACAATGCAGTCCAGAAAGTTACGTTTTGTGCCAAGTAAATTATTGTGCATCTAAAAATAAGGTCTACTGGTCTAAATGAAACATTTTGACGGCATTTATAGGTGGCATGCCGTTAGCTGAAGTTGTAAATGAATAGTACATTTTAAGAAGTTCCTTACAGTGCACTCAGGAAAAACAGGAAGCTACAAAAAGTACCTATTGTTGTGCTACATCTGGACAATTAGGTGCTTGGGAGTGGAGGGGGAAAACACTGAGAACACATTGGAAGAAAAGTTCTAACACTTTTTTTTATTCAACAAATAATAGAGGCTCTAGTATGCTTATTTTTCTTTGAAAATAATTTGATGTTGTGTTATCAGTTTATTATAAATTTGGAAGTGTACCAGTCAGAAAATTATTGGACAGAGAACCTTTATACGTTATGGAATTTAAAAATGTTTGCTCCTCAGCTTTAATGTGTGCATGCAGCATCCTCTATCCTTTTTGATTTAGGTGAACAGAACATTTCTGCTCTTAACTAACAGGTGACTACTGTGTTTGGAGAGGACAAAAGCTGACACAAGAAAAGAAAAAAAAATGCATTTTTTATCCATGTTAAAAAAGTGAGTCTGGTTTTGCTGCCCAAAAGTTAAATAATACAAAAATGTTCCTAACTGCCAAAATGTAATTGGTAAGAAACACCAATAACTTCAGTGATGAATGTTGAATGACAATACTTTGAAATTATTTAAGCAAACATCACTAACAGCCATGTCTTTTAGCTGTTTTCTCTGCAGCTGTGCTGCTCCGTGCTGCTTAGCATTCTGCCTGACTCCTGCTTCCTGCAGAAGTGAAAGCAAAGAGGACTTTGATTCTCCTGGTTGGCTCCTCCGTTGGTAAACAGGGGAGGTCGAGTCACACAGGGGGAATGAGACGTGATAACATCTAGAACTTCAGGGTGTTTATTTACCTCCCTGTACACTATTGACAGGCATCAAAGTGTGAATAAGTCCGGATGGCGCACAAAGAGGTGACCAATTCTGTAACAAGAAAACCAGGGAAACATCACTTGTTGTGCTTCTAGAGCAACCTGGGGGGGGGGGTCCCGGGTGTGCTCACGGGTGGCAGTAGAATTGTCATGGTAGTTCAATTCTACCACCAAAGGCTTTAATTAGGGTCACAGCACGATCACACTAAAGCCTCCTGCTACCTTCTTCATCCTCACTGATCTCCAGATGAGAAGCTTCTTCTTTCTTTATCTCCATGCATCTTTGAAATATTGGAAGAGCTTACAGTTTTGCTTACATTTCAGTTAACATATTTCTCAAGGCATCACATTAGTTGTTTGGTGTTTTTTTTTTTTTTTTTGTGGGATAGAGTAAAATCGATCCCACGTGTAACCAACACAACAACTCAAAGACTGTTTACTTTTTATTTAGTCAATTTTATAAAGTACAGCTTCTTGGTTTCCTCAAACCTAGCGCTTTAAAGTAAGACAAAACCTTGTTTTTTTTACTCCAGTTGATTAAAATGTGAAGGAAAATACTTTAACCTGCAAAGAATGAAGTATTCATAAGTGCGACATGATGTCACAAGATGAACAGCTGAGGAGTAAATTTTTCAAACTTAAAAGTCCTCAAACTAAAAAATGTGTCACTGCAAATCATAAAATATGAGCTTGTGATTCAAGATGATGGAAAAAGCAGAACAATAATGCTATAATATACGTTGAGTTATTTTCGTTTTTGTTCCTGAACAGTATTTCAGTTTGCCTTCCATGTGAGTGATCCTCAAATAAGATTTCACAAAGATTTCTACGAAAGGAAGTTGTGAAGATTTTGTGAAACATGCAAAACCTATTACCTGTTTTATTATACTGAAAGGAAATGAACAAACATGCCCAAAAATCCATACCCTTCAGCATTATTAGAACATGATAAGGCAAGCTCTTTTGGAAAGTTATTTGACTTTCTTTGCATCTCAGGCGAGAGACTCCTGGGCCGATCAAGAATAAACATCCTGACGATTGATAAATGGAGTTTAAACTCGATCCGTTTGCCTTCATGTTAAGAGAAGGTTCAACATGGGCTTTTATTTGGAGAGAGGGCTGGTTTAGCACTAAACTGTAACATTCAGGGAATTATCAGAAGCAATTTAGAGAGTAAACACTGCAAACAGTGTTGTGTGCAGGTGGAAGAATCCACAGAGGCAACACAATATAGAAGCTACAATTAAGAAAATTAACAGAAAATGCCTGTTTGTTTGGTTCCAGAAATATTCTCTCTGCAGAGACTTCTAAGTATTTCCCTGATCTTTAAGTCTTATGAGGGGTGTGTGATTCCTTGCACAATCGAAGGAAGCGGAGCTGCTTAATCAATGACAAGTCTGCACAAGTTGTGCTTCTTATTGCAGAATACAGAAAGATGGATTACAATCTAGATCTACGAAATAATATTCAAATTATTCTTTTTTTTTTTTTACTTTTATATGTGTGTTAACTAAAGCGAACCAATGGTTGTACAGAAAAATGCATTAAAAATGGTAAATCAAAACATTGAAAAACAAAACATCACTAACTGGATTTAAAAGGCTTTACTTGAACTGATCTGAACACAGAAGCAAAGGGCTTGTTTGCACCTTGAACAAAAACCCTAAATAAAGGACAGTTTTTTGTGCAGGCTGACTGCTTTGAAGTTGTTGAAAGTCTCTTTGGTATGTGATGAAACTATTGAACAAGGTTTGTGACTCAGAGACGGGATGCGTCCAGCTGAAAAAGAAAAAAATATTGTATGTGCAACTGGACTAACAGGCATAGAAAAAACATTCAACACAATGACACGATGGTGTCTAAAGGAGAGGCGTGGGATTGGTCCTGCTGCCTTTCTGCACTGTTGTGTTCTCCATGAGTCACATAAGGTGGTGACATTTTGGCGCAAATAATTCCCTCTCTGCTGCTGTACTCCATTGTGTTGCAGAAGATAGGGAGAGTGGCAACTGCTCCAAGAATAAATGGATAGAAAGAAAATGCAAACGCCTCTCAAACGGGCATGTTGTGTCTCAAAGTGTAAAAGAAACTGCTATTGTTTAAGTTGTCAGGGCAACTGGAGAGAACGGAGTCCAGGGGTAATTTTCTAATGAAGCGGTGTCACCTGTAGAGATGCTTGACCTCTGTCACAGACTGATTAAGAAAAAACTCCCACCGTGTTTGAAAAAGTTCACACTGACCTCATAGAGCCTTTCTAACTAAAGACGGGGACGGAAACATCTTTGACTTGTTTTGTTTGTCTCACAATCAGAAAGGGTTCAGTGAATCCACAGCTCAGCAGTGGCCCACAGGAGAAGTAACAGGGTGGATTAGAAACACACTTCCTCTGGGATCTGCCCAAAGTGACCACAACTGCTGCTTTGATAATAAATACTGCTAGAAAAAAAACCCCCACAGTTTTACCTTTTAGCATTGATGCATTTAGGGTCCAACTTCTTCATTTTCTTTTAAATCATACGGCAATTAAATCCATAAATGCAAAATTCATAACAAAACAGGTTCCTGTATGTCTGATCTGTTGTGGTACGACAAGAAAATGCTTAATCCTGCAGAGTGCTGATGGCACATGAAAACTTGGAGAGAAGTCTGCCTCCAGGCATGGAGGCAGATTGCAAGAACATTAAATAATAAATCTTCACTTGGTGCCAAATTGAAAGAAACATTCATTTGGTTTCATCTGCGGTATGGTAGAGTAGCATCCACATGGGGGCAACATAGGAGTCCAGTCTCCCTCAGAGAACACCATATTTTACTTTTTCTTAGATAAATAATTGATAAATCATGACGTAATGACAGTGTTTATAGTGAATGTGGCGAATTAAAACGATTTCCAGGATTTATAGTATATCCTGCTATATTAGTCTATTTGCAGCGAGGAAGAGAGGCAGGTAAGAACAGGAAGAGGAAGTGACTCTAGTGACACCTGCATCGCAGGTACGGGCGTTCCAAATACGACATTTTCTGTTCCAAAATACAACAGAGACCCCAAAACAAAGACTCTGTGATGACATGTGAGCTCCAGTTTCCACCAGGGAGCCCCGATCATTACATAAACAGAGCTGGTCTGTGCACAAGTGAGCCAAAACATGAGCCACTTCCTGATTTAAAAGCACGATTTACAGCCAAAAACAAGAGACGCGCACAGCAGACGCGGCGCAGAGCGCTCACTACATCAGATGGGGATCCAGTCTCCCAGTAAAGTTCAAACTGTTGACCAGAGGAGCAACAACAACAGGTGTCACCTCCCCAGCTCTTCCGCACTCGCACTCACCTTTGTGTAATACAACATCCACAGCTCATACAGCCTTTCTTTCGATGCCATTCCGCCGGCCCTGACGTGGTTGCTCATGATCTCCCTAAACCTCCTCACAGAACCTTAAGCGCTCCCCAGAGCCAGGGGTGCTGGAAGTTGTCTCCAGGAGGTGGGGAGACGCGGCGCGCTCCTGCGAGCCATCCCCGTCATCCAACAGACGCTGCGATCCCCAACCCAAAGTGTTTTTCCGCCTCCACGCGCAAAGTTACGAGAACGACGCACAAAAAAAAAAAAAAAAAAAAAAAAAAAAACCTGTGGTCACAGTGGCGATATAAACACCGCGCGATCAGCGGCGAGACTGCACGGGCGGCAGCGAAAATGCCTGGAAATGCATGCTTGGAGAAACACCCATGGCATGTCCGCATCAAGACGAGCCTGGTGCTGTTTGATTCCTATTGGAGAGCGTTCCCACGGAAGCGACACATGCCACGCGCTCCACGCGAGGATGCAACTCCTGTGGACACGCTGAGAATGAACAGTAGATCACAGGAACTGAAGGCTGTTTTAAAGAAGACACCATCCTCGCTAGTAAACACACAGAGCCTCACACTTATGAACAGCAAACAAATGTTAACAAATATCATTTTCATATTCATTACATCCTGCAAAGATTGTCTCAACTTTAATGAATATACTGTGCGTACCCCCGCCCCAGCAAATATGAATAGTAACGAGTTACTTTTACTCAGTTAAATCTAAGTGACTTTTTGTAAACACTGACTTTTACTTGAAGACATTTATTTTTAAAAACCTATAACCCCTACTCTACAAGGGCAATACAGTAGAAATAACTTAATTGTTCCATAAACGTTTTTTTTCTTTTGGGGGTGGGGCATTTTGTATTTACTTTTCTAAATGCAGTGAATTCCTATAAGAGAATGCTACTTTTTATTTAAAAAGTTTTTTCTGCCTGATTGATTCCTTAATATCATTTTATGGACTTTAAAGGTTACTTGTAATTATAATTGTCTTTTTCTTTTCTTTCTTTTTCTTTTTCTTTTTTTGCACTACTATTTTGCCTTGACTAATTTGTTATTAGCTTATGCACATTTCATCTTCCACCATGATGCAATTTTCATAGCCCAGATTTAAATTGTCATTGGTCTTTTGAGTCATGTTGTAACACTTGGGCAATATGTGATCCACATAAAACCAACCACTATACCATAATCGAAAAAGTAGTACCAAGGTCAACATAGGTCATATTCAAACATGTCTCATACCAGCATAGCTGGACGGGGATCTACTAAAAAAACTATTTTGTTTATAGGATCTTTGTTTAGGTAATTAACCATTAACACAAAAGTAGACTTTTGCAAGTGTTTTTTGTTGTTTGCATCTTGGCAACCTCAAAATAAAACAAATAAAAATGAAGAAAAAGACATGTATTTTACTTATTATATAAAAGGTTTGTGATTAGATATTTTTTCAACTCTCTTTACTATGCACTGTATTAGGCAAATAGTGAAATCATATCTGCTTTGACTCAAAGTAATATAACCAAGAATGAAAAAAAAAAAAATAATAATAAGTTTCAACTTGTTCTCTTTATGACCATCTGCAAGACCTTTTTTTAGGATCGTTATCTCAGCTGGGTGTGTCTTCACGCGCTGGTGTTGTTCATTAGGAGAATTGACATGAAGCGTGGAACAGCTGAGTTTACTATGGCCTTCATTCCCAAATAGGACCTGACACTGCAACCGTCAACAAAAAGAATGCTTGACCAGAGCAGATAGCTACTCACTTTAATCCCAAGTTTATCTAAAGGTAAAATGCTTAAATAAAGCTTTGGGAACCACGGTGGTTAACAGAAAACAGATAAACTCACGCATTACAAAAGTCTGTTTTTTCTTTACCTTATTTTACAATAAATAATGTAAAATATCACGAATTGGTATGAGCAAGACTGCAGAAAACTGAAAATATGAAGTCACGTGAACAAAATAGGACAGATCAATCGATGCGTTCGACGATTGTTTGTCCTCTTCTTTATCAGTACTACTAGTAGATTTCAGATGCAATCCAGCGGCGTGTGGAAACAAACATGGAGCAAAGTGTTGGGTCGCTTCAGGAACAAGCTCTCAAGAGGAAAGAAAGACTCAAAGCACTGAGAGATAAAAAGCGTCACGTAAGTTCCAGTCCTGCTGGCTGTTTCGTTTCTAGTTGGACCGGAAACGATCACTTTCATGAGGCTACATTGACAGAGATGCTAACAGTTAGCTCCAGAATTAGCACGCTGAAGCTAACTTAGCAGCTTTTGACTCAATAAATTCATTAATAGAGCCCATTTGTGTATTGCTTTAAGTATTTCAAGGCTAATGAGGTACAAAACAAATAACATACAATTTATATCTTGCCTGCTTCCTGCAGAAGAATCGAAACTATAAAGTTTAAACTCGCTCATTTTAGTTGATAAACTTCAGGAATACTTTTGGCTCCACATTTTTGCTCCGACGGCCTCCTTGTTATCTGTGTAGTGACAGTCAGGCTGTCGATATCTCTCTGACTGAGGGTGCAGACCTGCAGGTTACTGAGATAAGACAAATGACCCTCTTTTTACAGTGACCTCTCACAACAAAACTGTTGTTTCTTCGCCATTTATTCATAAGTGCTGAAACGAATTATTTTCTAAGTTTTATATAAATATATAATCAAATATTTAGAAAACTGCATATAGTCAAGGACTGCAATAAGGGTTTTATATTTACAAAAAATATGACAGTTTTTGTGTATAATTGTACATTTCAGTTTAGTGGGTAGTGAAAACAGACTCAGGGGGTGAGGAGGTAGTCCCAGATACTAGATAACTATAGCTAATGTGATCAGGGAGACGGGTAGGAGTTTACTTGTCAGGTCTCATCAGGAAAAAAAAAAAAAGGTTGATAAGGAGACTTGGTGGTGGAATGAGGAGGCGCAGGAGTTCATACAAAGTAAGGACTGAGAGCAGACAGGAGTTCAGGGAGATGCAGCAGGTTGGGGAGATGAAGGATTGGGATGGTAATGTATTGACAGGTGTCAGTAATGTGAATGGAAAGATGGAAAGAATACTTTGAAGAATTGATGAGAGGGAATAAAGAATAGAAGAGGTGACTGTAGTGAAGCAACAGCTCAGTAAGGTTGAAGGTTGGGGGGCACTTGGTCCTGATGTGATGATATGTGGGGGTATTGAAGTGTCTTGCAGAGATGGCAGTAGAGTTTTGGACTGGGTTGTTCAAGAGGATTTTTGGTGGTGAGAAAATGCTTGAGGAACCGCGTAGGAGAGTCTAAGGGCAGGGATGTCCAGTTTTAGTTTAGTTAGTTCAGTTTAGAATCTTTCTATTGAATTGCGTGTGTCCATGATCCTTTTGATTTTCGTTTTTACCTTACATTTATCTGCACAAAGCTCATCGAGATGACTGTGGTTGTGATTTTGGGCTATACAAATTGAATTGAATTGAATGGAATGGAGGAGAAGTGTGACGCTGCCCATTTTTTAAGAATAAGGGAGATGAGCAGAGTTGTTGCAGTGACAGATGAATAAAGCTGATGAGCCATACAATGACGTTATGGGAAAGATTAGATGAAGCTAGAGCAGAAGTGAACATTTGTGAGCAGCAGTATCGTTTCATGCCAAAAAAGAGCACTACAGATGCAATATGTGCTTTGAGGATAATGATTGAAGGTCAGAGGGAGCTACATGTGTCTTTGTAGATCTGGAGAAAGCTTATGACAGGGTGCCCAGAGAGGAACTATGGTAATGTCTGATGAGGTCTTCAGTGACAGGTATGAGGGCTTTCAGACAGAGGTGAGATTTACTGTTGGGGTGACAGAGGAGTTCAAGGTGGGGGTGGGATTACATCAGGGATCAGCTCTGAGCCCCTTCCTGTTTGCAATGCTGATGGACAGGGTGACAGATGAGATTAGACAGGAAGCGCCATGGATTAAAGCCCCATTAGTTGTCATTCACCTAGGTGTGGGAATTTGACCCATCCCCTGGGGGAGCGGTGAGCTGCAGACACAGACGCCCAACTCCAACTGGTGAGTGTCAAGCAGGGAGGCATTGGGTCCCATTTTTATAGTCTTTGGTGTGACTCGGCCTGGGTTTGAACACACAACCCTCCAATTTCAGGGCGGACACTCTACCACAACCACTGAGCTGGAACATGATGTTTGCGGTCGGTATTGGGATTTGTAGTGAGAGCAGGGAACAGGTGAAGGAGAAGCTAGAGGTGGTGGTTTGCTCTGCAAAGGAGAGGAATGAAGGTTAGCGCCGCAGCTAGATGGAGTAGATGTGTGTGAATGAGAGGAACCCAAGTGGAAGAAGGAAGTTACAGGGAGAAGACATGAAGATGGTGGAGGATTTGAACTATCTAGGGTCAACAGTCCAGAGTGTGGAAAAGAAGTGAAGAAGCGAGTGCAGGCAGATTGGAATGGGTGGAAAAAAGTATCAGGTGTGATAGAAGAGTTTCAGCTCAAATCTGTGGTGAGACCAGCCATATGTTCGGCCTAGAGACAGTAGCACTGAGAAAAAGACAGGAAGCAGAGCTGGTGGTAGCTGAGATGAAGATGCTGTGGTTCTCTTTAGTAGTGACCAGGATGGATAGGATCAGGAATGAGTACATCAGAGGGACAGCACATGTTGAAGGGTTTTGGAGATAAAGGCAGAGAGGCCAGACTAAGATGGTTTGAACGTGTGTCCAGAGACGGTGAACATATTGGCAGAAGGAAGCTGGGTCTAGACTCTAGAGTAAATTCCAGTTTTCTTTTCAGTGGGTTCACAGTGTTTGTTAAACAAATGTTATTCTGCTCCTCCTTTGTCTGTCCTTGGCGTGATTATTCTCAAAGGAAACACTATTCAATGTTCCAGTGGTTGTATCAGAGTGTAAATCAGGACTGAACAACTCTGATCCTCAAGATGTATCATGCTGCATGTTTTTACAGCTCTCTGCACTGCTTTCTGCTGATTTAATTCATTCTGATGGACTGAACACACGTGATCTGGGTTATCAGCAGCAAGGAGAGCTGGGAAACAAGCAGGGTAGTAGATCTTCAGGACCACGATTGGCCAATTTTAGGCTGAAGTATTGAGTATGATAAAGGATTGTTTACATTCCACAAGTCTGTAGTTGTTGTCCCTCTGTACTTGACATAAAGAATGGCTGACTACCATGAATTGTTGTAACAGGTGGACAGGAAGCATCTTAGTAAAATGTGCGATAGGAAGGTTTGAATTGTTCTTTCCGTTTTATGATTTTCTTTTTCAGATAGTTTACATTTTGTTTAAGCTGTAAGAAAGTACTTCACGTCTTGGTAGACGTTTTTTGAATTGAGCTGACCTTAGTGGACCGACTGGTCACGTTTCTAAACTTTATGTAGGTCAGTGTCCGCTGTAATGAAGCTGAAAATGGAAATAACGTATTTGCCTTCCAAATTACCGGACAACACGACATGCAGATGTTTTGGTTTTATAGGCAAACATTGGCCTACATCAGGATCTGCAAAAGCATTCCTCACTTTCTGAGCAATATAAATGATGTCATCGTTTAATATGGGATATGGGATCCTTGAAAAAGGATATGTCATGGGAGAATAGAGATAGATGAGGCTGTGAGAAGAAATTCTTGCAATGGTTCTAGCGTCTTACAGCCACATAGTCATCGGAGACAAACATTCAGTACTTTATTCTTTTTAAATGATCTTATTGATTGTGTGGTTATATTTTCTTTAGGGACATGAGCAGGAGGATGGGGAGCCAGAGAACAAGAAGGCAGCACTGGAGGAGACCACTGAAGACAAGCACAGGTGCCTTTTATATTTGCTTTTCTAAGAGTGCGTCATCATTTGGACATTGTTTTTTGTGTGTACTCATTTACCTTCTCAACTTTAGTTGTGGTTTTTTGTGGACTGCAAAAAAAAAAAAAGAAGGAGCTGAAACTTCTCTGGAAATGCATCATGGGGGCATTTATGTCCTCTTTGATCATCAGACCAGTGCATGTCCCAGTGCAGGTTGTGGGACTTTTGTGTTTACACTGGGCTGGACTACAGCTCGCTGCTGTTAAGCTGCTCAAATATCCTGCCGCTTTCTCAACTCTGTGTTAGTTTGGGAGGGAGCAGCCATCTTTCCTGTCCTACAGGACCTTTTTTCCATTGTTTATGTTTAATGACTTTGCACTGACAGCGCCTTAAGGAGTGCTGTCATTTTTTCTTCCTCCAGTCCAACAAGACGGAGCTCTCTTATGATGGTGAAAATAGCTGCAGGGTGTAGACACTTCCAGTGTCAGTTGTAGCCTTCCTTTCTGTTCTGTAGACAGTAGCACTTGGATGCAGGCAGGTGTGAGTGTAATGGATCTCCTGTTTGACATGAAAATTTAAGAGGGGGATCACATTTCTTAAACCAAAAGCTTAAACTGTCCCCCAGTGGCTCCTCTTTAACCCAGTCAATATTTAAAGGCGCAGTCCAATGTTTTTGGGTGTTTTTAATATGTTCTCGTGGCATTTTTCTGATGATGGATGAAATATATAAAGAAAGTTGTGTTCAGAATTGCCTTTCTAAGTATTTCTTTATTTAAATCATTTGTGAATCAGGAACAGACCCAAAGAAATGGAGTTTGTAAAAGATCTCTGCAGAAAAGCCCGATTGACCTGTCGCACTGTGGGGGTCCAGAAAGCTTTTAACATTTTTAGACTGCCAGGAAAAACTCTTTAGAATAATGATTGAAATGAATTTCGTGAGCCACAGAAATATTCTAAACTGCGTACAACAAACCATGCAAAAAAGCTCAGGGTGAATTTTTATTTATTTATTTATTTATTTATTTTTGGCCACGGGGAGGACGTGGCTGGGAGCTCGTTGGGACTGTAAGCATTTGAGCGTTGGGCTGCACCTCTCAAACAACAGTTGGCTCCAAACATGCAGACAGGGCCACACTTGGGTGGGAGCTCTGAATTCATCACAGGTTTGCTTGGAAGTGGAAATGTGTAAACACACTCCAAAGGTTTGGAAGCATTAAACCAAGAGACGGAGGAGAAGACAAACCTTTGAAGGCAGACAATTTACAAGCGCTGACTTTTTGTTGTTGTGGCCGTTTAATGTTTCCCGCAGTTTTGACATTAAAAAATCGAGATGTTCTTTTGTACTTTAGACGATTAATTGATGATCAAACATTTGAGATGGTTTAGTAAAATTCAGTTAAAATTTTGATACTGGAAACCTCCGGACATTCTCCCTCACTTCAGAACACCCCCCCCCCCCATTTCCTTTATATTTAATTACCTAATATAGTTCAAGTGTGCTATGTTCTGGCTTCCTGCCAACAAAAATGTTATATTTTTTAATGCATTTTTATGATCAACCTCTGTGTGGGAATATTACATTTATGAACTTTTAATGTATTTCCTTGTTGTTGTTGGTTACCGTTTCACACAAAAAACTGTATCCTCCTCACTTTCTAACTTATTTAATTATCTTTTTACAGATGCTTGATTTATTGATATTTTGACCTTGCAAAAAAAAAATAAATAAATAAGTCCTCTTTATAAGTGGTGATGCAGTGGACAGTCATTTAGCCCCTGAGGATTAGCTCCTCTCAGCTTGCAGAGCAGAGACCAGCACAAACGTTTTAACTTGGATGCAGACGTCACTCTTGTTTTTTCTGTCCATTCCCTTACAAGGCAGTTTTTCTGTCGACAAAAAGAAAGGAATGATAATATCAAGAGGGTACCGTCCTAAGCTTCAGTGCAAATCCCAGCTAAGCACAGAACAGCTGATAAGCCCCTCTGTCTGTGCAAGTAGGTATAATTTACCTCTCCTGGCGTTATCTGAAGATATCTGCTGCTTGGAGCTTACAGAAGATTCCTGTGTTGAGTTGAGGTGAGAAGAATTCCTCAGCTGTTTGCTACGTTCAAATCTGAGCCCCAAACCAGGTGGAACATGTTAATCAGTTGAGTTTGTGGGCATAAACGAGGACATTGTGCTCAGCTTCTTTTTAGACTGAGAGTGCAGCTGTGAAGGAATTGCAGATGGTCGTTGATGCTGCTCTATCTGCGACATGTATTTCCCTACACTGCCACCTACTGGAGGAGCAGTGTGCATACCAGTAAAAAGGAAAACTTAGAGGTGATTCTGTTTCTGTCCCCAGGGAGCTGAAATTGAGAAATTATACCCCAGAGGATGATGAGTTGAAAGTGAGGAAGGTGCCCACAGCCAAGCCTGCATCCGGTGAGAATTTTGTAACTGAAAGAAGCGGGTCATTTTTGATGGTTTTAATTGATATATTTCTGTTCGCAGTGGAAGATAAGGTGAAGGATCAGTTGGAGGCGGCTAATCCAGAGCCCATCATTGAAGAAGTGGTCAGTGCCGACGCTAATCTGAGCATCTCCACCTCTCAAGCATCTTTAGGAGTTTTTCATTCATTTTTTTGCTTTCCCTCAGGATTTGGCCAATCTTGCTCCAAGAAAGCCGGACTGGTAATTTTTATTTTCTACTGAGGTTTTATCAAAACATTATATTACCAGAAGCAGTTCAGTTACAGAGTTTATCTTTGACTCTTGACTTCAGGGATTTAAAGCGGGATGTCGCAAAGAAACTGGAGAAGTTGGAGAGGAGAACGCAGAGGGCGATTGCCGAGCTCATCCGTCAGTATCTTCCTCATCACGCTGTCTGTCTTTACCACAAAGCCTTCAAATGGCGGCAGAGATAATTGCATGACTTATTGGGCTAATTACTGTGGGGCACCCACTCTATGAAGGTTTGAAGCTGTCTGATAACATTAGTGATGCAAGTCTTCAGTATTGGATGATCTACTTTCTAGAAATAGCTTCAAACTCCCTAGAGTGGAAAAATGTTAGGAATAGGAGATGATGACCTAATTTGAAGGTATTCTAAATTTAAAGAAGTATTTGTTCATTAATATCCATTAGTTGTCAATTAATGTGTTTGCAAACAAATATAAACAAAGTCATCATTTATTTTGAAAATCTTTGCTGTCTTTGCATCATTTTCTTTGTGGACTCTGATGATGGTCAAAAAACTGAAAAGTCTCATAAACTTTCACGTAAACAATGAAACATCTGAGCTTGTTTTCTGAAAAAAACAAATGTAGGTGATCGTCTCCGAGGCAGCGAGGAGGAACTGGCTGGAGCGGTGGGAGCAGTCGGAGTGGAGGAGGGGGACTCGGACTGAAAATGGGACGTTTGCAGAGAAAGAGGGCGTCCTCAGGGGAAGCAGCAGCTGCTTTCATGCAGGAAGTTCCTGTCAGGATTCGCCACAAGTCAAGAGTTATTTTATAGAAATAATGTGTTCTGTATATTTGTGTGTTACTGCAATCAGTGATGTTGTCATTTTTTAACATGTAAAGTAAAAGAAATTGTTTTTTTCAGACTTGTGTTGTTTTGCTGAAAACTATCGGGATATTTTGGCTAAAAAAAGGAGTATCAATGAAAAGCAAAATGCAGTATATTTTCTTTTTTAATTTATCAGTGAATATTCAGACAAAAAGCACTTTTCAAAACCCATATTTATTGATAAAATTACCTGAAGATTCACTATTATCTTTAGTGACTCTAAGCACTCAAGGTAGTTGATGTGGCCTCAACGTGTTGCTACATTATAGTCAAAAGCTAACTGTCTTTAAACAGCTTATAAATCAATGAACAAATAGAACCCATAAACAGTATTTGGTATGAACTTCACTAGTGAACTCTATTACAAGCGTTTGAGCTGAAATGGTACGTTCCTTTCACAATAAAGTGCCTCTTCAGTGAAAACTCCCCTCATCTTGAAGGAGCGTACTGCACAGCTCAGGACATAAAGGCCACCCGCTCCTTCCACAACAGATTCCTGCCACAAAAGGCAAACGATGAAAGGGCTCTAAAGAGAAACAAAGCCTGCACAAATCTGACATAAATTAGCAGCTTGTACTTTAGCTACCACGCACTACAACCTTTGGGTATACATCACATTTGGGATGAAGATTACAGACATTTACAACAGGATGAGTAACTCCGCATGAACTGAAGTGTTGCTATCCTGATGAGAATGAGCACTGAGAATTTCTCTGTTCATTAGCCAGACTGGAAGAAGAACGAGGCCATTGGAAGATACCAACTCCTCCATGCAGACTGAGGAAAGATTAAGAATTATGGCGACAGAAGTGGATGATGATGGAGGAGTTTTGTGTTCGGGTGTCGGCAACAGCTGCACATTTAGCCCTTGATCAGGATTGCTGCAGAGCTTTGAGGGTTATTCTAGTATTGGAACTGGCTGGTCGGTTGGATGATGATCAGGCAGACTCCGGATGATTCAGTCACACTGTCCCACACCAGATTCAATCTTCCTGGCTGCAGGACCTAGTTCCACCTTGCACACCCTCTGGGCAAACTTTAGAGAGCACAGCGTTTCTCCAACGTTACTCTCCAGAGCAGAAACCTTGGTAAGAAAAAAACATCCGGCCGGCTCAATACTTTGCATTTGATGACTGAAGTTCATAAAGGGCTGGAGAAGTAATCTCACCTGGACCACCATGACCGTTTTGCTGCCTTTGCCCAGGGAGTCTTGCAATAAGTAGGTGAGGCGAGAGTTCCTGAAGGGGATGTGAGTCTGTCGAGCACGGAGAGCCTGAATGACATCCCCCAATGCCAGCAGTGAGCGGTTGATATTTTGGGCTTCTTTCAGCCGTTCTCCCTCAGCACCAGATTTCCACACCCTCTCTGAGCCTGCCAGGTCCACCAGGTTTAATTTGCCTGCAGACACAGTCACAGACAGTCGTTGCTACCCTCCTCTCCTGTTTTCCTTCATATTTCGCAGTGATACTTATGAGGTACAAGTCTGACATTGGTGCTGTGTTTCCAAAATAAGAAGAAGCGAGGGAGACTGACCGGTGGTTTTGGAGCCTGTGGCGAGGTCAGTGCCCTGAACAGTGATGCAGAGCAGAGCATGGGAGCGAGAGCTGTGCTGGTTCATCTGAGTGCCGAAGGTGATCCTGTTTCGTCGAGCCGTGGCTAAAATCTTCATGAGCATAAAATCAGTGAGCAGGAATTAAGCCTACATCTTCTTTTTCCCTATTTAAACTGATGATTAAAAAAACTCTAACCTTTTTGATGTGCTGAAAACTCTTGACCTCTATAACTCTGAGGCCAGGCACATGCAGCTGTCCTGTTCCATCGGGGTTGATCTTTATATCCAGTTTCTCTCCATCCTTACTCAGCAGGTCTCTAAAATAGGAATAAGAGGAACACAATTTGTTTGCAACCCTGAAAAAAAAAAACACCAGCTTGATTCAAAAGCAGCTAAAATACCTCAACACCTCATTGTAGATCTCCACAGAGCTGACGGAGACGGTGTAAGACCACATGTCCTTCCTCTCCTCGATCTCATGAAAGAGATGTTTCAGAGCTCGCTGGTTAATTCCAGGGTTTTCCACGGTGCCCTGAAATGCAGTGCTTCAATACGTAAAAAAGATGTACTGTGTATACGAACATTTCAAATACAGAGAAAATAAATCATGACAACTCTATTTGTCAATCATTGCATTTAATGGGTTTAGTGTTTTATGTCTGTGTACTGTTTTTACAAGTGCAAATATGTCTATTTATGATTAGGAGTAGTTATAATGTCAAGAAGACAGTATCAGCGTTATTCATTTTCTTTATTTCCCAGTCAATTAATTATGTCATATTTTAACTAGGTTGGATACATAAATGTTTTTGGTTTTTTTATTACTTGGTTAGTATGACTTGAAATAATCCAACAAACCAACCACTAAAAAAATGCTCTGTTAGGCATGGCAACCCAAAAATGTAATATTCATTTTTACAACAAAATAAAACGAAAAATTATATGTGCAGAATGGAATCTATTTAGATTTTATTGTGATAAAATGGGATTAAATGATTATGCTAGCCTCACTCAAACCTAAAAAAATACAATAACATTTTAATGTGAAGCTCTTTTCTCTGTAGTATTCATTTGTCCATAACATTGAAACTTCAAAGGTTAAAATGCTAAAAGATTATAAAGTAAATATTTTTAAATTAATCTAGAGACAAATAAATAGTCCTGTTCTTAATATTTCATGGGATTTTTTAATCACTTGTGAGCCAGCGTACCTCCATAGTGTGGGTTTTTCCAGAACCTGTTTGTCCATATGCAAATATGCAGACATGGTATCCATCAATGCTTGACGTCACAAGAGGCTCAATCTCCTGAAAGATCTAATTAGACCAAAAAAAAGTTATAAAAATAGCAGTCTGGAAAAAGTATCTTCCTCTTCTCCTACCTCTTCCTGACTGGCCTGTGGTTGGAAGACCTTGTCTAGCTCAAAGACACGACCCTTTCCTTTTGTTAACACAGTCAGAGAGGATTCATTGTTGGGGTCTGTGGCAACGACCACAGACTGGCCCTCCTCATGCTGATCCTCCTTCAGCACAGGCTTCACACGGCACAGAACGCGAATGTTGCCTGAAACAGCAACATGTCTTAGTCAGTGACAGATCATCCTCGCTGAAGCCATCTCCATCATTCTGTGTGTGCACCTTTGAGCTCCACCAGCTGCTCGTGGTACTTCCTGCGCAGTGCAACTTCTTTTCTGTACTTCTCCAGAAGATCTTTGTTGGCTTCAGTCATTTGGTTAATGGCAGCTGCAATCTGAAAATGGAAAAAGACGTCTTCCAACTTTGCTCAGCAAAATTGTTTAATAAGCTCAACCTTCAAGCTTTGCGTGAAGTAACACACCTGCTTCTTCGCTTCATTGATGGCACTTCCATAAAACTCGGAGAAGTTTCGAACTTGGCTCCTCAGACTAGCGTAATCTGTCTTCATGCAGCGTAAAGTTGGAGGGAGTGCTGTGAGACGCCTCTGTAAAGCTGGAAAAAAAAAAGGAACTGACACCTTAACCCAGGGGTCGGGAACCTATGGCTCGCGAGCCACATATGGCTCTTTTGATGGTCACGTATGGCTCGCAGACAAATCTTTATTTATACAATTTTTTTTTCATCAAACCAGTCCTTCTCATGCGCGATGCGATGCCAGAGGGGCGCAGTAGTAGCGGTGTTTGGAGAGAAAAATCTGCGCCAGCACTCAGTTTACTATTATCTACTATTTCACAGAGTTTATTCCAGCAGGAAACCTATTAATTGCCGTGACTAAACCTGCGCGCTCCCGTCTCTGAGAAAGAGCGCGCAGATGCGGGGACGGGATGTGAGGAAGAAAGCAGAGGGTGGGGGTGCCCCCCACCCTCTGCTTTCTTCCACAGGCAGCAGGGACAGGGATTGTAAAAACGTAAAACCCGCTGCCCGTCACTCACTGCAGTGTGAGTGTGTGTTTGGCTCCAGGTCTGCATGTGAGTCTTTGTCACATCTACAGAACATTCAGACCTACGATCACGTTTAAAGTCTCAACGACTGCATGAAGCTGAAACTCACCACGGATCAACCAGACTAGACCATCAGCAGAACCACCACGAGAAATACTCATCATTTATTAGCAACAGCATAACCATGTTATTACAAAGAATCCACAGACTTATTGTACTTTAAAAGTGTTGAAATTACATCAAATGCTCACATTCACGTCTATATTTAGTTTTAAACATATTGTTGCGGACTGAGTTGGGTCGGCTGTTGCGCCGCGTTAAAAGTTCTGGAGTTCATTAAACACATCATACAGAGATCTGATTGGCTCTCAGTTCTGTCGCTCAGCCTGTTGTTAGGTAGTTTGGACCAATGGGGTTCAGCTATGGGCCGAATAAGGGAAATGGGAGGACTGAAGCGGGAGCAGAGGAATATAAAGTTGGGAGAAGAGCTCTCGTGTCAGCGGGAGAAATTGAGGAGTTACTGTATTAATTTTACGGCGTTTGCTGCGGTCTATTGTAACCAGAATAAAGAACCTTAAAAGAGGTTAAGTCTCCGTGCCTCAGTGTGGGAAAGGGACACTACATTATTGTATGGCTCTTTCGAAATTACATTTGAAAATATGTGGCGTTTATGGCTCTCTCAGCCAAAAAGGTTCCCGACCCCTGCCTTAACCCTAGTTCTCCTTTTTTCCGAATGCTCTTTGTTGGAAATTTAGCTCTATTGTTCTTCAAAACATCAGATGTTTTTGAGAAGCACCAGATGACAATCTCATCCATAAACAAGAGCATCTTGCTTTCTGAAATTGATCTGAAAATGACAGGCAGTGATTGGGTTAGACCAGGGGTCGGGAACCTATGGCTCGCGAGCCACATATGGCTCTTTTGATGGTCACGTATGGCTCGCAGACAAATCTTTATTTATACAATTTTTTTTTCATCAAACCAGTCCTTCTCATGCGCGATGCGATGCCAGAGGGGCGCAGTAGTAGCGGTGTTTGGAGAGAAAAATCTGCGCCAGCACTCAGTTTACTATTATCTACTATTTCACAGAGTTTATTCCAGCAGGAAACCTATTAATTGCCGTGACTAAACCTGCGCGCTCCCGTCTCTGAGAAAGAGCGCGCAGATGCGGGGACGGGATGTGAGGAAGAAAGCAGAGGGTGGGGGTGCCCCCCACCCTCTGCTTTCTTCCACAGGCAGCAGGGACAGGGATTGTAAAAACGTAAAACCCGCTGCCCGTCACTCACTGCAGTGTGAGTGTGTGTTTGGCTCCAGGTCTGCATGTGAGTCTTTGTCACATCTACAGAACATTCAGACCTACGATCACGTTTAAAGTCTCAACGACTGCATGAAGCTGAAACTCACCACGGATCAACCAGACTAGACCATCAGCAGAACCACCACGAGAAATACTCATCATTTATTAGCAACAGCATAACCATGTTATTACAAAGAATCCACAGACTTATTGTACTTTAAAAGTGTTGAAATTACATCAAATGCTCACATTCACGTCTATATTTAGTTTTAAACATATTGTTGCGGACTGAGTTGGGTCGGCTGTTGCGCCGCGTTAAAAGTTCTGGAGTTCATTAAACACATCATACAGAGATCTGATTGGCTCTCAGTTCTGTCGCTCAGCCTGTTGTTAGGTAGTTTGGACCAATGGGGTTCAGCTATGGGCCGAATAAGGGAAATGGGAGGACTGAAGCGGGAGCAGAGGAATATAAAGTTGGGAGAAGAGCTCTCGTGTCAGCGGGAGAAATTGAGGAGTTACTGTATTAATTTTACGGCGTTTGCTGCGGTCTATTGTAACCAGAATAAAGAACCTTAAAAGAGGTTAAGTCTCCGTGCCTCAGTGTGGGAAAGGGACACTACATTATTGTATGGCTCTTTCGAAATTACATTTGAAAATATGTGGCGTTTATGGCTCTCTCAGCCAAAAAGGTTCCCGACCCCTGGGTTAGACCTAAGTGTACTCACTGAAGAATTGATCCTGCAGGTTCTGAAAGTGGTCTGATGAGCAGCTGGCAGCAGCTCTCACTGCTTCCTCCTTCCTCTCCTCCAAATGTCCAATTTCTTTCAACAGTTCCTCCCTCAGTTTGGTGATTTCTCTCTCATATGCTGCGATCTGTCAAGGATTTAGCACAGCAGCTTATCACTCTCACTGTCTCAGTGTGCAGCTTCAGTTCAGCAATCACTTCAGTCAATAAAATTGATCAAGGTTGCACATTGGTTGCTCACAAAACATTTTGGCTCCCATTTTTTTTGTGATGTTTTCTCTTAAGAAGAAATGAAGCTATACTCAGTGCTAAAATCCAGATTTCTAAAGTCTGAGTGGTCAGCAGTAAAATGTACATGAGTTGGTAAGCTTTTTTTTCTGCACAATTTGAACTAAAACACAAGAAATCTTACACACAAGTTAAAAAATTGTGTTTCTAGATGCAGATATGTTCTTTTCGTTTTGTTCTACCTTGTGCTGCAGATTGCAGCTGTACTCATCAGACTTTCGGATTTGCTCTTCCAGCTGCCTGCAGTGCTCGTTCTGATTGGACAGCCTTTCAGCCAACACCTCGTTCCTCTGTCTGGCTTTATTCAGCTGCTTCACTGTTGCTGCTGATTCCACCTCCACAGTCTGAGTCACATACTGGCAGAATGGGACAGAAATCCAAAGACAGAGGCTTTATCTTCCAAAGACATAAAAATGGAGGTTGTTAGTTCAATGCAAATACAGATAGGGTTGGAAAACTCCACTGCTGCTGACTGATGTTACTCAAATGCCTCTTTTCAAACCCCCTTCAAATCTCCTGTAGCATGGTTTACCTTTACAACAGGCTCCTTTCCCTTCTCTCTGTCCAGCTCCAGCTGCAGCTCCCTCATTCTGTCCTCTCGTTTCCTCAGCTCCTCCGCTCTTCTCCACTCACTCTGCTCACTCCTTCTCTCCAGTTGGGAAAGTTGCTCGGCACGTTGCTGCAGGGAGCTCTCTAGCTGCTGCACCCTGCTGCGGAGATTCTCATTTTCCTGCCACACAAAGTTAACCGCTGACATGAGTAAATCTTTGGTCATCAACCCGTGTGCGATGCCGCTTACCTTGATGAGCATGTTGCTGGACTGGGAGGGGATGGTGGAGAGCTGCTGCAGGAGGCCCTGTGTCACGCTCAGGCTCTGCTTCAAGCTCTCGTTCTCTGCTGACAGACACAGCACTCGCTTCTCTGAGTCAGTGGCGCCCTGACAAGAAACACACGACTCAGCTCCAGAGCATCAATGGGAGGTAAATCAAGAAAAGCCAACTCGTGTAAATTCTTCAGCCGTCTCTTATCCACAGCATTGCTTTTGGATTACTTGGAGTGACAGCTTTGCTGAGGACACAGACAAACCCTGAACTAGTGATGAAGGCCTTGAGGGACTCACTGTTGCTGTTCTCAGTCGTGACAGCTCCTCTTCCCGCTCCTCAATGCAGCTCTTCAGCTCATCAATCTGAGAACAATTTAGATCACTCCTTTTTACATATATTGTTATCAGTATTTACTGTTCTGTACTTATGAATAATATTTATTATTCTTCTGTTTACATATGATAGAACTTGGAATGATCCAACTCTTTCTGAAAATTATAATCAAGACGAATCTCACGAAATAACAGCAAAATAAACGTTTGAACATTTGCATTCATGGATTGAAACATGAATATTTAAGTCTCACTGTCTGATTGTTGTGCATTTATGTGTGTCAGTAATGATCGAATGAGGCTGCAGATGCTTACCTGCTGTTGAAAGGCTCGTATGTGCGAGTGTCTGTCTTGCTCTTTTTGCTCCAGTTGTGAGTGCAGCAGATGCAGTTCTCCTCTCAGTTTGCTCCTCTCACCCTGCAGGCCATAAAGAGACTCCACCAGCCTGTGAACCCCAGCCGGTGTCCCAATGTTACTGCTCGACTCACCTGGGGGGGTGGGGGCAAAAGAAAAAAACTTCTTATTACACACATCCTAGGTGAACATTTCTTTTAAAGTTCAAAGTTTTGAGATCCCTTTTATAATTCGCCAAATCAAACTTGAAAGCTTGCAAGCAGACAAATGGGAATTAAATTATGATGTCTAAGCACAAAGCCTAAATAAATCAGAGACAATGTTTGTGCATGGATAAAATACATCAATATCTGAAGAAAAAGAAAGAAAAATGGATGAGAACATTTATATCATCAAAAAGAAAAGGTATAAATGTTAAAGAGAAACTAATTATTGAACAAACTGCCCTTTCTAACTGCACATTGTTTTGCAGAGTCACACTGGTCATCACCCCTGAAAACAAACCAAATCTTGTAACAGAAGGACTCAAACTTAAGCTATTCTTAGCTGCACGTGCAGCTCCAGCATGTGCTAGAGCTTGTAAGTGCATCTGCTGCATAGAAAACAGGACTATGAGACATGTTTAATTCATCCCAGGGAAAAGTACAGTCACAACGTACCGAATATTCTCATCACACTTTCATGAATCCTTCTACAGCCGTGGGAATCTCAGCTTAAATGTTCCCACAGAAATGTCTTTTAGGGGTCCTTATGTATGCAATCAAACACATTACCATGCCCCCTTGAGGGTGCATCATGTCAGCATTCAAAGATCTGTCACAGACCTCCTGCACCCGGGTAACAAAATTATTACAAGAATAGCAAACAGCCATGCTCTAGTTTTGTTGATAGTTTACACTCCGGGGTTAAATCCGGTCAAATGTGACACAGAGCAGAACAAACATGAAACTTTGAGGTCCACAGGGCTGGACGGTGTTAGCCTGCTGTCTGTGACATCAGAAAGCTAAATGAAACCACCCTAAGCAGTTTGCTCTGCAGCTGATTCAATTTGTCAATCAAAGGGTGAACAGTGTGTTCCCAGATCTAAACTGAGCAAAAATAAAAGCAGGAATAACTAGTACAGGAGAGCTAGCTCTGTCCTGGGCTGTCCCCTGGACTCAGTAGACTCTGTAGGTGAGAGGAGGATGCTGACCAAGCTGTCCAGCATCCGGAACAACCCCTCCCACCCCCTGTATGCGACGGTGAGGACTATGAGGAGCTCATTCAGCCAGAGACTGCTGCACCCACAGTGCAAAAAAGAGAGATACCGGAGGTCCTTCATCCCAACAGCAGTCAGACTATACAATAACACGGTCTAGGACTGTTGAAAACCGCTGCTGCTATCTATTGCCTTATTTAAACCGTTATTTATGACCTGTAATTTTGCTTCCACCTTGTATTATTTTTTTATCCTTTACTCATTGCTACTCTGTTTGTCGTGCTTTCCAACTGCTATTTTGTTTTCTTGTTTTTTTGGCTGCTGTGACAACCCAATTTCCCCCCGGGGATCAATAAAGTCCTATCTTATCTTATCTTATCTTATCTTATCTTACATGCGATTTCCCCAATACTCCATGCAGCATCCATACAAAATGTTTTTAGCCTTTATCTGCTCACATTTTTAAGCTGAACTGAAACATATGTATGACTCTCCATCACTGTTTCTATTGCATGAAACTGTTAATATTCATCTATTAAAACACCAGAAGACATTTTTTGTTCTTTTTTTTTTTTATCTGTGGGATGATTATGATATAATGAAATCTGTATTCAGGGCCTCGCTAATCTGAGCGCAATTTCTAAAGCAGCTGCTTAACCCTTTACTTTCTCACCTCTTTCTGCCCCCCCACCTTCATTTTTCTCACCCCCCTCTCTTACCCTCACTTAAAGGGCTGGGGCTCTGCTGCTGGCTGACAGCCTCCTCCAGGCTGCTTATGATGTTGTTCTTGTCTCGGAGGCGCTGGCGATACGAGGCCCGTAGGGCCTTCATCTGACGTCTGTGCTGAACACGGTGCCTCTTCAGCTGAACTCGGTACTGATCAGCTTGCTGCTGGAGCTGCTGGAAGTGGGAGTACTGCTCCAAAAAACTCAGCAAGTGGGACATCACAGCCACCAGGGGAGACTCCGTCAGCGATGTGGTCTAGAGGGAGGCAAATAAAGTTAAGAAGGAATCCAGAAAGCTGAGATTATAGAGATCACACACGCTTCATTTTTACCCTTCCTGATGTGTCCGGGTGAACTGGGGGGGTCCTCCTCTTCTCAGCCTCTTGCTTGAAAGACAAAAAGGCAGCTAGAGGAGTACACGCTGGTTTGACCAAGTCATCCTCCTCATCCTCACCACTCAGTTCATCACTGTCACTGCTGCTGCCTGCATGACATCAAATGAATAAAAAAACATTGCAGCCTATAAACTCAAAAAGTAAAAATATATATTATTTCTATCTGACTCACTTGATTCACTTAAATGAGCACAAGCTTTCTTTCCCATTCTGGGGGTGTGGCCATCACTTCTCTTGCTCCTTGTTTCCATGGTAACAGGTCCTGGCTCCTGAGCACATCATTGCATTCAAGGGTCAACGGTAACAGAGACACACAAAATAAGCTTCGCAAACACAGACATGCGCACACTTGCAAACAATTGCAGTTTTCTGTAAGGATGTCAGCCACGTAAACAAGACATAAAGGAAAATAAACATTTTTATTTTAAATCTGACGTGACACATACGTCTGGGGAAGCATCATGTTCCCCCTGCAAGGTTTCCTCCTCCTCTTTTTTAAAGACGGTGTAGAAGATGTAGACTAAAAGGGAGTAAAAGGCATACATCTTCACGCTGTCCAGTCTCACCTGTCAATGACAAACCTTTTAGAACAATAAAGAGGCACAACTGTCACACTTGTGTCAAATGTCTCTGTAAGAAATGCAGTGGTTATAAAAGACAACCTGACAATGAATCATGACAGCTCAAGAGTTCACTCTGGTTTAAAAATGTTTTCTGTTTTTAGTCACCTCCACTCCATCACGCAGAATTTGCTATCTTCTTTTTGTTTTTTTTACCTTAAATGATGTCTTTTGTTCGGTGATGGCAGTCAGTCCATGCAGCCATTCTGAGGCTGCTGTCACGCTCCATCTGTGGCGTTAGGTTTGCTGCCGTTGTTCTCAGAGCTGCAGCAGCGCCGCTGCACTGCTCCGTTTATCCCATATCCTCTCTCCTCCCTCTGTTCCTTCTCTCCACACTGCTCCATCCACAGGCAGCGGCTGCAGGGAGCATGCTCAGTGTGGTTTCCTCATACTGCTGCAGGGATGTTGTGATAGATTAGACTGACATGGAGACCGATGGAGGTGAAGAAATGCAGCTGATACCACAGCAAAAAACTGGTGATGGATGAGAAGCAGCAAGTCTTAAATCTTCCTACAAAGCAAAATGCAACATAAAATAATAATAAAAACAATGTATCCCTTTACTAATGGCGTCTGCTAAAATCTCCTAAAAATGTCTAAATATTTTTTTCGTTTCCTTTATTCTTACTCTTGATTAAAGTTGTGTTGGATTTGTTTTACATGATCAGTAGAACAAATAAATAGCAAAAGATCAAGTAGGAATATGAAAACTCAAACATGTTTGCTGAAGTGAAAAGCATCAAAGATCGGCTTTGAGGTTTAACAGAACTATTTCCAAAAGCTGGAGCAGAGCCAGAGATACTTGCTGATTTACTGCAATGAACCAAAGGAGGAATTTGTCCGCATTCACACTCCTGAAATCCCCAGAGACCATCTGCAGCATCCCCTCCAATCATCTGTAAAAAGAATATCGAGAGCCCTACAAGACAAGGGCTCTAGTGGGGATGATAAAGAATGATAAAGATGATAAAGCTGTGGTAAGTTAAAAGGTTAGATCACTGGATTTAAGCAGAATGTTGGTGAATAAACGTGTCAAACAGCTGAAAAACAAATGCTGTGTTCAATGATTATGCTGAGACTGCAGAGCAAAAGTTTCAGCTTTAATAAGCAGGAAATAAAATAACCACAAAGAAATTTGCAATGCTTCCTGTGCCACTTTATTCAGTATGAAATATTTGATATTTAAGTTAACACACAAAAGTCATTTGTTCAATCAAACTAAAATGTATTTGTTTTCCTGCTGAATCATGTCAAAGCTAATGTGTTTGATCACAGGTTTCTAACTTCCTGCTTTCTATTAATCTATAAACACTGCAAAATCTAAACCTTAAGAAAGGAAAAGGGCCCTTGTTTCAATAAAAAATGTTGTGCAACACACCACAGATGCTTTTCCAGACTCTTGGTGATGGGATTCTGTGTAGTCCTAATTAAATTGTACTCGTCCAATTGTGTATTTTGCTGGTGCTGGGACTCTTCATTTTTTTTTTTATTCTTTGAGGTCTTCTACACTGAAACAAATTTGGAGTGAAATGTACTTTAAAAAAGTTAGGAAAGTTTTTCCACTCAGAAAATGCATGTAAATTGTACTCAGGCAATTTTTAAGTAAAATTTACTTACTAGAACCACTTATTGTTTATGAAAAATACACAAGTAAATTTCACTCAGATTGTTGCATATAATTACAAAACCTAAGTAAATATTGCTTATGTTTCTTTGTGGATCTTACTCATTTTTATTTTGTTATATTCTATGTAATTATTAAGTAATAGTAAAATGATATGAAAATGATAATAAATGATATGTTAGCTAATATTAATTGAATTAAGTACATATTTTTACTATTCTATTAAATATAATTCTATATTTTCCCAAAACACATACTTGCAGCTTAAGGAATATTTGAAAGACATTTTTATTTACCATTAGAAGTTGCATAGATAAAACATCTACATAACCGTGCACACACACACAGCCATAGAAGTGGTCACCCTGGTTACTGAAGTGTAATCAGCCACTCCACCAATCTGTAGGTGGTTCATACTCTGTGGTTTTCTGCCTGTTTATGACATTTGATTTCTTCTCTTCCTTTTCTGCTGACTAAGGGGTTCACCTTACCTGTCAAAGATCATCATCCTGCTGATTTGCCTTTTTATCATTACAGTTAGCATTTCTTTACATGAATAACCCCTTGTTGAATTCTACTAATTGGCACATCATTAATTGTTTAGCTAATGTCTTAATCTTCAGGAAATGTTCACCATTTTTAATAAAAAGGAGATTAAAGTTCCTCGGTTATTTGTTGTGTAAAAATGTCCCTTCATAGCTAACAGAAAAACTGCAAACCCACTGATTTCTGACGTTATCAAATTGTTAAATATTTGGCATTAAAGTATTTTCTGAATAAATTTTTGACATTTTTCCTGTTAAGTTCTTAGCTCTGTGCAATAACATGGAGTTTCTCCGGTTCAAATGTTAAATCGATCACTGATGTCCAACAGAAACTGTCCCAGAGCTCGTGTGGACGCCCAGCAGCCCACTGACAGCAAAGCGTTCAAAAGCCACTTCACGAGTCCTTCGGTCGCAGCTGGAGATACAAGTGGAGCAACAACAATGGCTTCTACCTGCTGCTCCACAAGTAATGGCAGACTGAGGGCTACACCTCCTACAGCACCTAAAACATTACCAGCAAACAGACACACCATCAGGCAGCAGGACAGAGACGACAGACCCAGGCAGCGAGTCAAGACAGTTAGAGTTTCAGCCGACAGCCAGTCTGAGAGTCCCAGCAGCAGACAGGAGCCAAACAGGAGGGTCCATGCGGTGCCGTGATCCTCGCTGAGCCACAGGAAGTCAAAAGCAACCAGCACTGGTGCCAGCACCTCCCCAGCCCAAGTGGCTTGCTTTTTGAGAGAGGCCAGGTGTGAGCTTGAAGGCAGGAGGACCCAAAGCGTGGCAGAGAGACCAAGCAGGAAGAGGCCCACTGAGGGGCCCCTGTGATCCTGCAAAACATGAGATTATAGTCTGTTTAATATATTGAGGATTTGTGACCATACCTTTAAAGGAAAAACATAAAAACACTGACATTGATGAAGGCAATCATTAATCAATATTATAAAAGATTACTTTTTAGCAGCTGGTGGTGTATAAAAAATACCCTCATCTGGTTATTGAAGTATACTCTGTTTATCAAAAAGCATTCTACAAGTTTTAAATATAAAATAAGAGACGAACCTTGAAGAGTTTGCGTGAAAAGCATAAAGCTGTGGTGGACAGAATGATGTTACTACAAAGTGTCATCCACTCTGTTGACGCCATTGATCAGGAAAGCGCGCCGGAACACAAACCTGCAAACACACTGGAACTAAAGTGACAACATTTTTACTTAAAGTTCAAATTAAACTAGTGACGCTGCTATCGCTGCCCCTATTTATAACTGGACTGAACAGAAAGACTAAACTTTGGGACAAGGAGGAGCAGAGCAATGTTTGTGTTCACACGTGACAGGACGTCTTTAGAGCAGTGCGCATGCTCCAAAGGAGGCGTTCAAAGTCGCTTGTTAATTCAGAGTTGTTGTCAACCAAATTAATATATGATCAAACTAGCAAAGATCGGTTAACCATTTTTGCTAAACATCATTTCTTCTTGTTTTATTGGAAACATAATTATTATTATTTTTTTTTTTTTACATTTTAGGTTCTGTCGAGTAAACAGGTAAATCGTTATTTTTAGATCGCTGTTAACTACTAAAAGTTACAAATTTAAAGAGTGTTTTTGTGTGAGTGTGTGACATACTCATGCGACAGAGTATTTAACTGACTTTTTTCCTCATAAATTTACAACTTTACTCCGTCGCACACTGACTGTGTTATTATTGTTTCATTCATTGAAGTCGGTTTTTCACGACAGCAATTGAAGGCAACAAAGTTTGAAAAGTATGGCGACGGAGTGTCTAACAACAATCTCAGAGCAATGGATACGCGACAGATTACAACTAAAACATCCGTGTCTCGGTAAGAGTTTTATTCACCTGTGCATTTGGAAAAACAAAACACGAAAAAAAAGCATTTTTCCTGTCTGAGTGAAAGCAGATTAGCTAGTATTGATGATGAAGCGTCATCTTTTGGTCATTTGTGTTGTCGATGCGCAGGTGATGTCCGGTCACTGAGCCTCCCAGGAACGTTAGAGGAGAAGATTGGACATCTAGGGAACGCTCTGAATAATTTCATTCGCCTGAAGTCTCTGGATCTTTCCTACAACGCCCTGGTTTCTGTGGAGGTTTGATATTTACATTTTTTTTATATTAAGAAAATACTTTTTACAATTAAAAAAAAGTCTCTTCAGAATATATATTAAACTGGTTTCAAACCAAAGTCATTTTTTATTTTTATTTCATGTAACTATTATTTCCATTCCAAATCTGGTTTCTGTTCTTTCTTTAGGGTCTGCAGCATTTAAAAAAGCTGGAGCGGTTGATTCTCTATCATAACTGCATACCATCTCTGGAAGAGGTGAAAACTCTGTTCCAGCTTCCTGTTTTAAGAGAGCTGGACCTCAGGCTCAACCCTCTCACCAAAAACTGCCCACACTACCGGGCTTATATCGTACACGCCTTGCCCAGCTTGCGAAAGCTAGGTAAGCTGGTGTCACAGCCTGGGCCTTTTTTTTTATGTGTGACTGTTTCTGTCAAGTTCCTGACACAGTAATGAGCTTTTGGGTTTGCAGACAGCTGCTCGGTCAGAGACACGGAGCGCAAAGTTGCCATCATGCAGTTCTCCTCTGATCTTCCTCCTCAGCAGAAGAGATGCCCTCTGAATCTGGCTGAAGATCAAAGGTACGCCGAGCACAAGATCTGTTTAATGCACAAAACCTTCTTAATGCAGGCCTTAAACACCAATCTGGTCTAAATTCAGAGATTGTATGGAGCTCAGATGATTGAAATCCAGCGGTATATTATAAAGCTGCAATACGCACACTTTTAGCTCAAGGTTTATTTCATTTTGTTTCATCCTTTTATAATAAATCTATTCATTAATTTTAATCAAACCTGCTTTCTTAAACTAGCTTGCTTAATATTAAAGCCTGGAAGCATCAAATTTGTGGTTTTTAATACAGATTTCAACCTTTAACTAGTTATTTCTCTGTTCTGTTGTTGTCAGAAGCAGCAGGTTTCGTCTGGCTTTGGTCGACCGTTTGACCAAGAGGCTGTCACTCTCAGCAGAAAGTCAGGATATGGTGTTGAACAGAGTCGAGGCTGACCTTGGAGACCAATCTAAAACAGTCAGCGACTCCGTTTACAGGAAAGGAGAAGGTAAGGACCCTCAAAGGTCATTTTTAATCAAACCAAACCTGCTGACGTACTGTCTTCACATTAAAAACTTATGCTAGAACCCAAGGAGGAAATATTACAAGATTTCACAGAGAAGAAGAGTTCAACTCCAAAGCAGGTGACTTTCTTTTTCTCCATGTCAGATAAAAACTAGTCACCGTATGCTTGCATGAATGACGGCGCCCTTTGTTTGTAGGAATCTGCTAAATCCATCCTCAGATATTCACCCAATATCAATGGTAAGTGTGCTTTTTGGTAATTATTTAATGATTTATATATCTGTGTGTATATTAGAGCTTTAGTAAGCAGATGGATTGCAACAGTTAAAGCAATTAAAACTTATTTAAGTTGGTCGGAATAAGAGATTTTGTAAACCAATTCATCATACACCATATTTTTCCCTAACATTTAAGGAAACAGTTCATGGCAATAAAAAGAGATTTTAGGTGGTGTTTGCCTCATTGTTGACAATAATATTTTCGAGTGTTTAAGCAGAAACATAATTGTCCACCAGGGGGAGCTAGATGTCAACTCCATAAAAATGTCTGACACTAAAAGATGAAAATATATTTGTGCCTTTTTGTGAATTTACAGATGTTGTTGTATCCAGAGGGCTACAGATGAAGGAGACACCTCCAATGAAGAACTCTACCTCATCTAAAGTAGCTGAAAGGCCTAAAGTGTCCTTTGGTCCTTATGTAGAGAAACACAGTGCAGACGGAGGACTTCCAAATCAGAAGCTGTCCTTTAAACAAATCAGACACGAAGCTAAGGGCCATTTTACTCCAAACCCTGGTAAAAAAAAAAAAAAAAAAAATATATATATATATATATATATATATATATATATATATATTGTATATTTAACAACTGCTATTTATTGTGAAATTTTGTCAAAGGTTTCCTTGGAACTCTGATTGTACATAACTTTTTCAGATCCAAGCCAGTGTCGTAGCTCCTCATTGATCAACATCCGTCCTCCCAGTCCACTGCAACCCGGTTTGACTCTGTCTGATCCCTCAAACCCCATCTTACACCCTGCAAGACTCACCTACTCTAGCATCAACACGGCAGACGGGAGCACCAGCCTGCAGCAACAAGCTGGAAGGAAAAAAAGGGTTAACATTTAGTTTCAGCTCTCAGACTGATTTATACTCTAATCATAAACCTTTCTTTATTTATGCAAGGATCTTTTTATAGAAAACTTACAGCCTCTGCGAATTCCACTCTCAGGGTACTTACCGGAAGCCCCTAGAGATGCTTCTCAACCTCGTCGACAAACACTGGAGGGGCGAGAGGTCACTGCACCATAACAACAACTTCCTGTGTGAGCTTGCTTTGGGAAATGTGGTTTCTAATTACAAGATCCTGTCAAGATGCATGTCTTCTCATCTTCTCTATTTTTAACTCCAGCTCAAGCTGTCCAAATCCTCTCTATGATGGAGAGCGATATTTCCAGTCGAGAGGCTGAGGTCAGGACCTTAAGGCAGGATGTTGATACACTTAGAATTCAAGCTGTTGCCCGGGAGGAAGGACACGAAACTGAAGTCAGGAAGCTCTCTGCTCAGCTGGAGGAAGCTCGTAGAACCGAGGTAAGTTCATCAAATATAGATAAAAACATTGCATTGGAATGTGTTGACACTGATCAGCATACTATGCTGCCGCTTTTTGACGCAGGGCAAACTAAACGAGCAGCTGAGGATCGTCTTGGCGGAAAATGTCACACTGCAGAAGCAGCTCATCAAGTTAGAGCGTCAGTACCTCAAATCAATGATAAGAAGTTCACCGATGACTCAGATCAGAGGTGGGTGGACACGCAATCGTTGTGTGGAGATCTTTTTATAAACGACTAGCTTGTGTTTGCTCATCCTCAGAGGCTCAGACAGAAGTGGAGGAGCTAAAGAAGGACATCGAGGGACTGAGGAGGAAAGTGCATGAAGCTGAAAAGATCCAGGACCTTTCAAATATGCTGCAAGAGAGCCACAAGTACAAAGATCCTGCAGGCTGACATGCAGAGCACTGTTTTTGCACAGCAAGATCATTTTTCTGTCTTTGTTGCAGGTCTTTGGTGGCTACCAACCAGTGTTTGCTTGCCGAGCTGAAGGGAAGCGGAGAGCATTTGAGGCAGATATGATGGAAAGGTGCATTTGACCATATTATTTTAATCATCTTTTTTTTTTTTTACTGGTAGTTTTTTCTTTTTTAAAGAATTAGCACAGACTTTCTTCTTGATATAAACAGTAACCAGGGAGAGCCATTCATTCATGAAATTGTGTACATCTGCACGTCAGGTCTGTTATGCTAACAAATTATTTTCAGATGGGGAAATGTGAGAAGGTGGGTAGGTGTCGTAGGTTTTCTGGATCTTGTTGTAAGATCTTTTTCTCTTTTTTTTTTTTTTTTTTAGGTCAGTTGTGTCTGTCTGCAATGGAGTGGATGCATCAAGGCTGCAGCTGCACTCTGACTTTATTTATACGTCTGCCTAAGGGCTAGAGGGCTGTGCACCCACATGCACTTTCCTCTCACAAACCTTAATACAAGACTGACCAGCTTAGCATTTCTATGCGACACAAACTCCACGCAGCTTTGGCTCTCCTCTAAATGTTACCGGTCACTGGTTTGGTGCTGTTTGATTTTCGACTCCTACTCGGCACATGTTGGGATTTCTTTATTTTTTTGAATAAAGCACTGGAAATCATGAACACACCTGGAGAAATCTCGAGATCAAGGACAGACGCTAAAACACGGCATGCACTGGGTCACACTGAGCATGTTAAAAAGGACTTGGAAAACTATTGTCTCTCCACAATAAAAGTGCACATTATTTGGCATCAGAAGCACAGAAACGATACTCCAGCGTTTGCAGCAGACACAAAAACACACCGAGCTGCTAGTATTGATGCATGACTCCTCATCGGCTGAGGCTACAGGTAGTGCGTTACACAAGAAACTGTTGTCTTGGAAAAATATTTTACAAAAGTGGCTTGTTTGTTTCTCCTTTCATGTGGAATACTAAGTAAATAAACATTTAAAAAAAAACCTGCTTCGTCAATTCGATAACCAAACATTAACAGTACAGACAAAAAGAGTAGCATTCGAGGATAATTTACTTTGCAAACATTTCAAGCAACACAAGATTTTATCAGTATCCCACGGCTTCAATGACATTTTAAGCACAACAGTTGTTAGTTTGGCACAGCAGTTTCAGAGTTTTCATCCATAAAGCCCCTGGAACATTATATTCAGAACATGCAAAAAAAAAAGTACACATCACAGGAAAAACTAAAAACACAACCAGTGATTTGAATTAGGGCGTGCGGCTAAATATGCCAGAATATTTACACAGTCTTGCCACAAGGTTGATTAGTTTTAATCTGAAGAGGAAATGTTAAAAATACAGTCTAATAACATTTCTTTTGTTGGAGAGGTAATACTTTTATCAGAATGAAAAGGTTTTTTACACTTTTGTTTTTTAAGATTTCATGAAGAGCCACACTCAGCATGAATGGATGAAGGTTTTTTTTTTTTTTGGTCTAAATGAAGAGTAAAATATATGACACATTTAAACGCAAGCTGACAACGCAGATATGTCTTGGTTGAGCAAAAAGACAAATAATTTAAAGTTGGGAATAGTGCTAACACATTTAGGTGCCCTAATTTTTTTTATTTGTGTGTAAAAGAGAGAAAAATGATCCCCTTAGTTTCATGAAACGCAATGCTTTTCAAAGTTTTCTTTAGAGGTGTGACTCAAATAAATACGAGTAATCTCAGGACTTTCTGCTCCAGTGACCTTATGAACTTAATTAAAAGACTGAACAGGGTTTTTGAAGCCATAGTGCAACACTGCTTAATAGGAAATAGGCTTTTGAAGCAAACTTCAGTTACCTGTGTGCCGATCACAGCTGCAGCTAAAGCGGATTAAGAACGCCTTCGGTGCTGAATAATGTAATGTAGCTAAATATGGTAGTAAAAATGTTTCTATTAAAAAGTGCAATGTTGCTAATTCATCAGACGGTTGCAATGCTTCTGCTGTTCTTGGCATGTTGTTCGTTGTGCTCGATAAACATAAGGCCCTATCATAACAGACTTTGAATACTCATGGCATAGCAGTTGCATTTGTTCTTCTCGGTGTTTTGGCAGTCTCTTGCTATCAGACAGGAATGTACCAGCTGGTGACGACTTTGTAAAAATAGCTGTAAACATTTTTCCAGTTCTTACACAAAGAGAAGAACTCCTCAAAAAGAAAAAACACAATAGATGAGCGGGAAAATAGATGAAACCCTAATTTTTTTGTGCTTTCTGGGTATGTTTTTTTTGTTTTTGTTTTAATAGAAAATCATCCTGGTAGTTGATGAAATGTTTCTCTTTGCCCTCACATGGGTCTACCCTCAGTGGGTTTGTTCACTTTCTTCTCATATGTCCCTCGATGCTTGTATCCAGAGACGTATCCTGAAGTGTCAACTATGTCTACCCGCCCGGCCTTCCCTTTACCACGGCCGGTTTCGTCGAAGCGCTCCTTGTGCGAGCCGGTAAACTTGGTGGTGTCTGTCAGACGGCTGACGGTCGGGGACGCCACGGCTCTCTGTCAAGAAGCAGACGGGCTGTAACTGTGGTTTGCTGTTAACACAGGCACAAATCATGTGCGCGGCGTGAATCAGGTCTTACTGTGACTCCAGCGATGACCGGCGCCTTCCCTTCGATCAGCTTAAAGACCTCCGCCTCAGCCTCTTCCCCCGTTTTGTCTTTGTATTTCTTCCTGGCCAGCTCTCCGAGTGCAACCTTGAACTCGTCATATGTGATGGTGCGGCACGTTTTCTTCCTGAAAAAGGAGGCTTGATTATGATGATAAGCTTAATAAGATCTCTAAATGTAGAACACAATGTCTTACTGAAATAGGAGAACTGCATCACATGCAGTATGTTGACAACATTTTCTCTCTACTTCACTTTGTAGTTGTCGCCATAGCAACACTTGCCTCCCTATGCCTCTGTTTTTGATTATGGAGGCTGATGAAACCTGGAAAACCCAAATACCTGGGAATCTGTCTTCTAATATTCAGAGTTTTTTTTAAAGTTGCAGCACAGATCAGTGTCATTAATCATTCTCCGACTGAGAGTGCTCCAGTTGTTTAACTGGCCTTTTGCCCGATTCACTTCCATGTTAAAAGTCCTTAGTTACACAAACACAAACAGTCAATGCTGTGGAGATAAATCCCCTAAACAACAGCCTGTAAAGTCTGCCGTCTCCCCAGGCAACCTGCTGTCATAGTTACCAGCTGCAGCAAACAAATGTTCGGGTGTATTATCAATTGGACTCGTTCGGTGACCGGTTTTGTTTAGACAATCCTTCAGTCGTGAACATTTGAGAGCTCCATTCCTCTGCGCCTGTTCCATGCTGTCTATTGTCAGGAGTGGTGTCCAACTAAAATAACTGTCCTCTGCAGATCTTCCTGCACAGACGTACTCCGTTAAAGCATGCTCAGGGTAAAGCGGTTAAAAGAGTCTTTGCAAAAAAACTCCTGCTGAAATGCTAACCCGAAAGCCTGCAAAGTGAAGTCGCTGCTGAAAATAACTAATCCACACTAACTCTCTATCTCCTCTCAGTTTGTGCTGGGGCTTTCTGGCTCTGAGGCGGCATATCGCACAACAGAGACAGACAACCATTCCCAGCATTCATCCTGACTCACTGAGCCATTCTTTAATGAGCTGGGGCTCATTAAGAGGTTTAATTTTTCGTGTGTGAGCACCGAACTTAAAAGAAAAATGATGTGTGGTGGATGCAGTCCTCCCCTGCTCAGCCATGCCTGCAGTCACTGACTTTATGAAACATAGCTTCCCCTCTTCCAGAGTAACTCTATTTGACCTGCAGGTGGCTCTGAAGTGTTCACACAACTCATGCTCTACACAGATTCTACTGTACCACCTCCTCAATGTACTCCATGAGCCCGGTTTAAACTGCACGCTGGGCTGTGAGGCCTGATCCAGCCTACAGGAGCCGCAAATCTACACATAACTCCCCCTAATGTACACATATGACTTGGAAGGTAAGGAACTCCCTTTAATTTCCACATACATGACCACATTTTTGGGCCCATCTGTCAGTACTGTCCACTAGTACAGCAGGATGTAAACAAGTCCCGCCGTCGGATGGAAGGGCTCTTTGTAGGCTTTCCAAGAAAAATGTTATGAGATACAAACAATGATTACCATGCCAACAGTGAATGTGTTAATGCCAGTGACTCAGGGGAGTAAAGACGCTTACTTGGCTCAACAAATGTCAAAGGATTTAGGAAAAGAAGTTTGAATAAATATGTTGGAAAATTATATATATAAGTTTATTAATTCATATATATTTTTGCTGACTATTAGGAGCTAATTTTTTCCCAAAAAAACATATATTTGTTGTAATTAAAGATATTTTACCAATTCATTTAATACATTAAAAATAAAAAGACTAATTTTAAATGTTCATGTTATGTATCCCCTTATCAAACTTGTTTGATATATCTGAACTGTGACTATCCTTCTTTTCTTGGTTGTTTTGAGTCAAGCCATCTTCACAAACGGAACAAGAGAAGAAAAACATCAGATCTCCTCCTGGAGCAGCGCATTGTCTTGATCAGATTTTCTGTTTTAGTTTGTAAAATAAAATAAAAAAAGTAAGAGCTGCTTATCAGACAGAACCTTCAAAAGATAACATTTTGTGTATATGAAGTTTCTTTGCTAGAAAATAGATTTTGTGAATATTTGTGTGGAAAGCCCCTGTTTCCTTATCTAAACAATATGGAACACTTCACCTGGAGTTCATAAATTATCTGAAAATATTGACAGAGAGGGTGAACTTAGTTAACAAATAATAATATTAAATAGCAGTTATGTGTGAGAAAATGATGGAAAATACACTATTTAATTCAAAATTTAGAAGAGAATTTCTTTCACAGCTTCTCCGTTCCTATAGCAGGACAGTATGATGAATGGCCTTAAGCCACGCTCCACAATTCTGCTGCTGCCATGCAGAATGATCCCTATTCCTATCATTCAACAAGGATTAAAAAAAAAAAAGAATCTCTGTGCATGAATGAAAACCTGACAAATAAGCATTTTATGAACCGCACATACTTCAGTTCTACGATTTGTTTTCACATCATAGTAAAATCAGCAGTTTGTAAAACAACATCTGGCTCAAAAACAGGGAGCCGAGGAGAAGAAGATTTTCTTCAGGCAGTCAAAAAACATTAAGGTCCCGCTTGTTAAAGAGTGAAATGAGGCCTTAAAGAATGACTCATGCACTCATGCAGCTTAAGGACATATACAATGAAACATTCTTGCATTTAGCTAAAAGACAGATAAAGGAAAGATGAAAATTTGTCAATTTATCAAACTAGGAAAAAGTTGTTTAAAATGTGCACATAATATTAAAATGTCCCTATTTGTCTTATAATTATGGCTTTATATGAGGTTTTGTGATGCCATCTTGAATATGTGCCACAACTATGAGATAAAAGAATATTTATATTTTTTTAACCTGTAATCTGAATTCCTGCAAATACAATTATTAAAGCAATACTTTTGCAGCCCCATGTGCAGATTCCTGCTGCACCTAAACACACGCCATAAGGTTTGACCCAGAAATGAACAGACTTGTCAATTAAATTTAAAAGCTCATGCAGAATTAATAAGAATTAAACACACTGGCTTAAGTGCACCATATTGTTGGCACTTTTTCTTACTTTACTTTGCTGAAGACAATGTCCACATCAGTAAGAGTGATGTTCTTGCCGTCAATCACGCCACAGTCTTTGCAGAGTTTGGACCAGTTCTTGCCGTGCATGTCCTTGCCGGTGGCGCGAGTGTCTCCATGGATGGCGAATCGTCGAAACGACTCCTCTAAAGCGGTCAACTCGACTGGCGTGGAGGAGCCAGCGCCTCCATCACTGGTTCCATTGGACTCAGTTGAAAGCCTTTTAGACATCCGGTCTTTCGAGTGTTCACTGTGCGGCCGTAAAGCAACTGATCCGGCGTTCGGATGCTTGGCCGTCTGGACCTTAAAGTCTTCTATATTGTCTCTATAAGCAAACATAAAAATTCATGTAATGTAAGGAGTAATGTACTGTACATAAGACAGCTCTGACATGCAGCAACAAAAATGTCCTGAACTCACTGACCTGATAACACTAAAGGTGTCAAACCCTTGAAATATATCATAATTCTTGTAGAGAGAAAAAAAACAGTTTTTTTTTTTCCGGAGGTTTTTTTAGGTGGCAAAAAAAAAATACAACCAGCAGACGCTGACATAAATAGAGGTGATGGAGGTGACTTCACCAGGAACATGTCAGGTCTGATTCTTTCTGCATGCCTTGCATTAACAAACTTACCTGCTGTGAGTAAAACACCTTCAGATCAAGATGCAACTTGCTACTTTGCTAGTGTTTTTTTTTATTTTTATGTCATTTGGTTTCAAGGCAACTTAGAGTTGTTGAATAGAATGTTACGTGTTGCGGTACAGAGGTGAAAACTTAAAATAGATTTCTAAAACAGACACCGACGATCCAGATGTGTGTTTGTGAAGGTTTCGAATAAAAGCTTACTTCTGATCTGCCATCGTCGAGCGGGAATTTGGTTCCTTCTGTGAAGTGGTAAAGTTTGCCGACTTTTGTTTTCTCTTTGTGCTGTGGGAAAGAGGAAAGTGAGGCTGAGTAAGTAAGAGTAAGGGCACAGCCAAAACGTATGAGCTGCTGTTGATTTTTTGAAGTATTTTTCTATAGGAACCCTGATAGGGTTTAAATAAATTAATATAAATTTAGTAAGTAGACAACTGTTCTGTAATGGGAACCCAACAGAGGTGGATGTAGGTCTGCATTAATAACGGCAAAGATAAATTACCAATAAAAGTGCTTTGTCTCACTGGTTTTTATTGTTGCTCAGCAGAGGGTTTATGATACAGATTCATTTGGTGTCATAAAGTGATGCTTTATTGCCAAAGCTGGCAATTCATCAAGGGTAAAAAAAAAAACCTCCTGCACTCATTTATTCTTATAAATTAACGATTGTTTAAAAAGGGATGAACAAAACAGATTATCATAAAAGATGAAGCAGATATTGAGGAAAACTATGAGGTCATTTTCCTAAATGTGTAACCTTGGAAAATCCCCAAAATGGCAAAAAAAAATTAAAAGTGAAAAAAAAATAAGATCAGATGCACTGAATTTACACTGTAGCACTCCAAATTTACAGCATTCATTCACTCTTACTCATAATCAGTACTCCAGAAAACTCGTAAAAATCAGATAACCTTATTTATTTATTTTTGGTGTATGGACAGTCTTCCTTGTAGACTACGGTAATATTTATGCTTTTTGTGGTTGCAAGCACACAAACTGGCTTCACATTGTTGGGCTTTCATTTGGTTTTTAAACATCTGCTCCTTAAAAGGTGGAACTTTGGCTTTGTAAATAAATACACACATTTATGGAAGTGTCTCAAAAATGCCATTAAAAAGCTAATTGATACTCAAAACTCTAAATATGTTGATAACTAGGTTAAAATGATTTAATGGCAGAGGGTACTTTTAGTATTTTGATAAGTAAGAGCAAAAATGATTGAGGCTAAAAACACTTTTACTCATATTTTGATTCTTTAAAGCACTTTTTTTAAATAAGTACATCTATTTCCCTTTTAGACTAACTTTCTTTCTCTACATTTTCTGTGAATTAACTTCAAACTTCTCACTTGTATAAAGAAACTTAGTCTCTCAGATTTATTTTGAGTGTCAATAATCAGGTGATGCAAAACGATGAAGTCTATGCAGTTGTGGGACATTTGAAGCTATACGATGCTATAGTAGTAGCTATAAAACTTTCTATAGCTTACTGAGGATTTTCCTTTTGACAGACTCTGGTTTCAAACTTTTGGCTAAGTCACAGCAGATTTTTTTTTTCAGCTGCTGCCTTCGATGATCACCAAAGCAAATCTCCATTTAACCCTTTAACTACCCAAAAAAGACTTAATCAATTACAAAAAAAAAATCTGCCGCTTATTTCAATGGGAGAGTAATACACACAATCAATGTTTTAAGCAGGCAGTTAAAGGGTTAAGTCTATCCTCCGTATTTTCTTGACTCAAATAATTTCAGCGTTGTTGTAAGAAGCTATAAATATACATGCAACTGAAGAAGAGCTGCACATGAAAAGTCTAACATTTACAGTGTAAAGAATCTCACTTCTGAGAATTGGTAAAACCATCTTCTGTGATAAAGGATAAAGTCCAGCTTTATTACTTACTACTTAGATAAAGGCATTGAAAAAAAAAGAAAGTCTTTGCTGGTCAAGTGAATTTCAGGACAAGAATTAAAAATGAACAGTAAAGATATGGGTTTGTGACAACCTCAATATTGTCCTCCTTGACTACATCCATGAACTTTCTCTTTGGTTTCTAGACCTTTTTTCTGAAATTTTCAACCTCAGCATCCTTTACCAATATAATCCCCTCTGAATGTGTCCAAACCATCATAATCTGATTTCATACATTTATCTTCAAAACATCTAACTCTGAAGGATTCATTCTTCACATCTTCATCTCTTCCTTCTGTTCACTCAGTCAGTGACACTGTTTTCACCTATAGTGGTTTCGCTCCTCCAAGTTCTTCATAACAGGTGAAACCTGGAAGTAACCAGTCATTTAGACCAGGAATGATCTTAGCCAGAAATGCAGTGTTTCACACGCTACATGGTAGATGTGTGAAGCATTCCACCATATCTTGGACGAGAACAAGTACAGCACTAGATCACCCTCAGAATCTCACACTCGACACAAAAAACTGAGTTGCAGTCAGAATTGATTAATTCTGTAGCAGAAAGTCACAAAAGATGGTCTAATTTCATGTAATTTGTTTGGGCAGATTTAGGAATAACAAGGTCAAAATAGGCTTTAATGACAAATCACTAAATCCACAATTAGGAATATAAGATTGACAAAAATAATATAATATGTTATGTTTCTTTTTTTATTGTGTATCAGTTAAAGCATTTGATATAAAAAAAACTATTTCAAAAGTTATAGTTTGGTAATAACTTTTACCGTATTCTTATCTCTGTCATTTACCCATTAATTTCTTAATTCTTTTAATTAAACTGAAAGAATAATCTATGATTTCATTTCACTATTGATAATCAATTCAAAAGCTTTTATTGCCATCTTAATGTTTTTCTATTTGGTGTACATTAACATTAATAACTTCTCATCAGAATATTATTAAAGGAGCTATACATATTAAAGGCAGAACCTTTCTGTTGGTTTGTTCCTGCTGAGTCTACACTGCTGTAATGGATTTCAAAATGTAAGTTGGAATCAAGCTTTTATTGCCAGCAGCACAGAAATTACCATCACATCTCTGTCAGATATCATTGACTTCTTTTACCACACTTATTTTGTCTTTTCTATCTTGCTTTGCATGACTTCATTCAGTCTAAGCTTCAGAATTTCTCCCTAAACACATCATTCCAGTTTCCAGTGCATAAACAGCAACAGCTTTACTCCACCTAGAAACCGCCTTAAATAACATCGAGAAGCAACCTGCAAAATAAATGACAGCGATGATCTGAAAAGGACTTGACTCACATCTTCATTTTATACTGTAACCACAAGCATCTAAAATATTTCCATACGTCTCTGCTCACCTTTCAGCTGTTCCCATGCTCAGGGAAGCATCCTTAAAAACAGCAGCTTTAGGTCTAAAATGACTAAATAACAGCTCAAGTCACTTCAGCAAACACATTAATCAAGATGGAAACCAGACTTAGCAGCACAACCACTGAATAAAACTTTCTGCTCTTGTTAAGAAAGTCTGAACTGCTCCCTGGAGTCGACAGTGAAGTGCGAGTACTCACCCCCCAGTGGCAGTGGCAATACCAAAGGGTTGGTTTCTGCAGTCCTGTGGCCAACTATCACAAATGTGACCTCACTAACTACAGCCCACACTTTAACACACACAAGCTTAGGTTTGCTTGTACAAAAGAGTGCAGTGCATAAAGCTATTATAATAAGAAAGTCGACTCATAGAGAGCAAAAAAGAAGAGATTATTAATGCGTATGAATAATGGCTTTCAGAACCATGGAGACTGGAACCTATTGTTCAATTCAAGTGGCTCCTCTGTCTGACCCATGCCCGTTTCTTCACACATACACACAGAGTGACATCGCAGAGTACCACTGTTGGTGGTGGGGGTTTCTGTCATATGTCATCAAGGACTCGTGCCAAGCCATTGAGACAGAGTTATTGAGCCTCCTAAATCCCTCGTGTACCAGCAATAAAGTGGAGTGCAGAGAAAAAAACACAGATATAACTCAGTAGACAAATCAATTGCATCAAACTGGGAAGTAAACTTCATAAAAGGAAGAACAATTAGAACTGGTGATTAGAATGTATCGCATCGGAACAAGGGGACACATTTTCACTAGATTGCACATTAGTTAAGCAACTTGGGAGTTCGATCTAAAAAAAACCTACAGCGGCAAAAAAGTGTTGTATTTTTCAGTCAATGGTATGGCAATTTAAAAAGGTTTTTAAAAAAGTCTATAATATTTATCACATGGACGCTTCAACTGTCAAAGACAGAATTTAGAAAGGTATCGAGGGAATCACATTGTATGATTTTTGAACAATTTATTGTATAACAGGGCAGAAACTATTTGTCTCCTGAAAACAAGCAAACATTCTGTCCTCACAGACCTGCTTCTTCCTAAAGAAGCTCTTATATCCTCCACGTACTACCTGAATTAATGACTAATGTTTGAACTGGTTATCTGTATGAAAGACACCTGTCCACATGCTTAAACAGTAAGACTGCAACCTTTTCCACTAAGACCAAGGAGCTGTCGAAGTACACCAGGGACTAGATTGTTCATCTGAACAAGACTGGAATGAACCAATCTACAATACACAAGCAGATTGAAGAGAAGAAACCAACTCTTGGAACAATTATTAAAAAATGGAAGAAATATAAGATCACTAACAATGACGTTCCATGCAAAATCTCACCTGGTGGATTGCAAATGATCTCGAGAACAGAGAGGAACCAACTCAGAACTACAGGGTCAATGACCTGGTGAGATCTGGGATCACAGGTAACAAAAGTTATTATTAGTAACACTCAACTCAAATCCTGCAGCTAATTCAAATGTCTCTCTGCTTAAACCAGCACATATCCAGGCCCATCCAAAGTTTGCCAGAGCCCATCTGGATGATCCAAAGGAGGATTGGGAGAAGGTCATGCAGTCAGATGAGACCAAATTGAAACTCGTTGATATAAACGCCACTTGCCGTGTTTGGAGGAGGGAGAATGATAAGTCGCATCCCAAGAATATCAAACCCAAAGTGAAGCATGGGGGTGGAAACGTCATGGTTTGGAGCTGTTTTTCTACATAGGGAACAGGACAACTGATCCATATGAAGGGAAGGATGAAGGGGTTAATGTATGGTGAGATTTTGGGAAAAATCTTCCTTCCATCATTGAGGATGAAGTGTATCTGGATCTCAAACATGACAGTGACCCCAAACACATCACCCAGGCAACAAAGGAGTGGGAGGCTTTGTGTATTTTTGTTTCTTTATTTGTTATGCTATGGATGAACTTTTGCCTAAATAGAGGGAAGGTTCAAATCTCAGTAGAACTCTAGTGGATGCAAATGAGGTATTCTATTGGTGGCAGTTTTATTCTGTTTTTCTTTTATCCAACTGTCCATTAATTTGATTTAATCAAAAGAGGTTTCTTTTGTTTGCAGGGGTAAATCGTTGTGGTTGTTTGAGCCATTTGCTCCTTTGTGGTGATGTATTGGACCAACAGTATGTCCAGCATGGCAGCAGAGATTCCAACAACCCTAAAGAGGCAGAAGAATTCATGGAACATGGACATTGCTATTTCTGTATTCAGACAGCGATGATCACATTAAAAGTCTGAATATATTCTGAGGATTTCTCATGAAGGAATTCCATGTTTTTAGCAGAGTAGTGACCAACTGTGTGCTTTGCTTTGTACTTCACCAGCAACGGCAAATGTACACGAAACAAAGGGACCTTTTCAGTCTACCCTAACAATATATTGACAGTAAGTTCAAGTGGTTGAGTCCTTAGTACAAAAATCTCTAACATGCTGTTTAGCACACAATAGAGGTAAATGAGGCAGAGGTCAAAATATGCAAAAGCATTTTTTAACTAAACCAGCATCTCCATCATTGTAGTACTTTCGTGCCTTGCTCCAGTTTTTCTGCTCTACTTTGTCACACACAAACAAACACTCATTTGGTTAAGGGCAGATCTCCAGAGACAAATCTGTGACTGGATGACAGCACACTTACATACACTTGCCTTCTGGCAAACCCTCTGCACAGATGAGTGCTTTAACTATAAACTGACCCATTTTAAGCTGCATCTATTCATGGCAACCATGAACCACTGCAAATGGAACATTCTCTTCATCATAAAGAGGTGTGGGCAATATGCATGTCGAAATGCACCGTGACTTAAATATCAGTGATTTCTTGTGTAACAGATGGTGTTTTGCTCATGAAACTAAGTCCCCTCACATAAGAGTGATGTGTCTGAAGGCAGTTCACTCCTCTGTCAGACAATCACATTGAGTGAGCGTGCAGAGATCCTATCTGCTTCCCATCCAGACTTTTCATCTCTGTCTTTGAAAGTGACCACGTTTGTTAATTAAAATGTAAAACCAAGACTGTCATCACTAATTGAGACTCTCCATCCTCCAGGTCATCTGCTGTGCAACACTGAGCTACATAAGTTCAAACGTTTAATCAACGCTGTACAAAACTCCCATTTTGGGGCGACCGTGGTGCAGTAGTAAGGGCGGTCGCCCTCCAATCGTAAGATTACAGGTTCGGCTATATTAATTACTTCACGAGGAATTACTGCAACTAAAAATATCCATCCTGCTTTTTTAGTATCCAGAAACGCCAATGTCATACCTACAAATACTCTACATAACATCAGTAATTCAGCCTGCTTCCACTCTTCAGTCAGCACTTCAAGTGAAAGAAAGCATGACATCAGTATGCACCCAGCCCCAGGTCTGAGGTCATGCCATCTTTGTCGCCTTAAGCCATTCACTGTTTGGTGACTCAATGGTTTTGGCAGGCAGCATGCTGCACGGATCTTTTAAACAAGCTCCAGCAGTTATTGTTGGCAGCACCACACCAAAACGGATGTTAAGAAAACCCAGCTTGTGAAGGATGTGCTCCACCTTTTGCCTAATGACTGATGGTGAGGGTTCTAACCCCCTGTTGACCCTAAGCTAGATGATACAGGTCCTAAATTTGAATCCATTGGCGGCCCATGGATTCCTTATTTGAAGTACGCGGTTGATGCCAGGAGCATTACTGACTCTAAAGAAAGGCAATAGCTGACATGGAAACCACGCAGAGATAATTCTTTAGATCAGACATGCGTAATTACATGACCTTTGCTGTGGTTTACTGTATTTATGGGGAAACCCTTTATATTGTCTTTGTTATGGATTGGAAACAGCAGCTAAACCCATTGAAGCATATTTATTGTGTTGTCATATAGCAGTGATGTCATCATTCTATGCTTTTGTGTGGGAGAACAAGTTGTACCTCCTTCACTCCCTCCCCCCACACAACATCTCAATTCAGAAGAAATTTAATGAATCAGAATACTTTTTTACTTAGAATTATACAACTACCTCCTCATAGACTCAACAGTATGATGGCTGCATGCCTGCCCACATAATAAATTGTTATTTTATTGTAGAATCCTTTTTCTGTCAGTGAGCCTGCGCATAAATGACAACCAGAGAATTAAAAAAAATTGTTTATGTTCCTGACTGCAGCTCAGTGTCTGCGCGCATTTCCGAGGCGAAACGTGTTACATAAACCTGCAAATGCCAAATTTACAAGAAGTCCACGTGACGCGTTTGTTGCTGTCAACCCCCTGCAGCAATCTGCCAGATTATTATACAGGGAAACACGACCTATGGCATGCCCGCACAGATCAAACCAAATGCTGCTCCGTAATATTCCTAGAAGAAGGCATGCACCGACCTGCACAAACAGCATCCTTTCAGAACAGGGTTGTTGTTTTGCGTGAAGGTCTGCATGAGCAAAACAACAACAACAACCAAGACTTAGATTTTTGTAAAGTAAACAAGCCATGTTTTGATTACCTGGTGACGCAATCTTCCAGCGCGCTCTCGATTTTACAAATCCATTTTAGCGCGTCGAGAAGCCTTCAGGTGTCTTTCCTCCCCTCCGCCTGCGCTCGAGTCCACCCGATGGTTGAAGCCGTCAGAGATGCTGAACAGAAACCAGGCCGCTGATTGGCTGCCGCCGCCGCGCGCGCGACAAGCTCCTCTCCTCTCAGCTCGATGTTGTTGTTATTGATGAAAGCTGGGATGGAGCGCGCATGTGGCGCGGGAAACGGGTGTACAAAACACCCCAACAAAATCAAAGACAGCTTCTTTAACAATTAACCTCAAAAACCTCCAGGGAAATTAACCAATTATTCCACGAGAAGCAGAAAAACAGAGTGTTTATGTAATGAGTCCAAGCGGAATCTGCAACCCTTCCAAACACAGGCTCTCCAATCCAAAGATTGTTGGCAATATGTCCCAAGTTAGACAAAAGAAACGAATCCTATTCTTTCCGAATAAAAGCACCCCAGCCTCTGAAACTTCCTCCTCTGCTGTCCAACACGTCTGTGTTACACAATCACAGAGCTTCGCTGAAGTAAGATTGTCATTATGTAACTCCTGCTCACACTGATGATGACTGCATTGATGTAAGGATCTTCATCTTTCAGATATGAAGTTCAAAGATGTGGAGAAATGGGGGAAACATTGTACACAGTGGCCGAAGATGATGATATAAAAAAGCCTTTAAAAAACTGAAATTAGTTGATGACATAATAATGCAGCTTAAAATGTTCCTACAGCGCCACACTGTGGCTAGTAGATTATTGCAGTGTGTGGTAGTTCAATCTGATCCTTCTTACAAATAAATCACCATCACTTCATATCGTTAAACCAAGCTCCTATTGGAATTGACTAAATTCCTAAACGGGTGCACACCGCCATTTTCAGTTGGAACATAGGTTGTCACCTTAAGAAAATTGGTGGTTTCTAATTCTTACATTAAAATTGGACCAAGTTTTACACCTTGTGCTGGTGCTGTTATTTTCTGAACGCACACTCACACATCCAGGGACACTTTAGTAACCAATCAACCTTTGTGAGAAAGCTGGTGTGTCCGAGGAAAACCCACACATGCAAGGGCAGAACACACAAAGCCGTAATTCAAACCGGATTCATACCATTCCTCTGCTTTTGAGGGTAGAAGTTGCAGTTTTATTCAACATTTCTGAACAGCAGAGTAAACTTTATACAGATTCCTATTTCAGTTCTTGCAGAGTGTGCAGATAATATACATGTATTTTTGGTTTGCTTTAGAATCATGTCAAAATTTTCAAATGTATTTTTATTACTTTATTTGGTGAGCTAATGTTATTGTAAATGAAATGGTTGGAGGTAAACAGAAAACCGGTGAAAGGAGAGCATTTGTAGTGCTCAAGCAATCAAGAAAAAAAAAATACAAAAAACAATAAATATTTTATTATTCTTTACCATCATTACATCACAACACATTGGCTGAAAAATTGCAAACATTGGAAATTTTAAGGTTAGCATTCGCTTAAAAGATATCAAAATGTTTCAATCAATTAGAACGGATTGCGGCTGCAGGCAGGACTGGACTTCAGGTGTCAAGAAAGTAAATACACACTTATACTAAGCATAATACAACACAACTTTCACAATTATCTAAAAAATATGTTTAATTTTAGAACATTTCTCACACAGTTTTGATCGAATTTGATTAATTTTTTAATCCACTTTTTTTAGGAATACATGTTCTGTATGATCTAGTCATTGTGATAAAACATAAAAAACTACAAAAAAAAGTGCTTTAAAATTATCTACAAAACTGACCTTTTGCATCAAACCATCAAATATCTAAAGATGTTAGTATTGAATATTTGCAGGAAGTTTTAAAGTAGTAGCTGTTCTAACTACTATTGTATGCTTAGTAGATCAGAGGCAGGGCCACACTGTAAGAGAATCCAAATGAGATAAATATGGGCAGACAGGGGTTTTTCTGCACTTTCAATGTTACGCAGAGAAAAAACAGGCAGTTCAAGAGTGACAAATATGTTTATTCCACAGTTTCAAAACAACGTAATCTATAAATGTCTTTTACTGGAATGCTCTGTGAACCCAGGCTCAACTAAAATTGATACTGCCATTGAAACCGTCAAGGGACGTAAAAAAAAAAATCAAATGAAAAGCTGAAACAGATTTCAAATATAGTGTTTCATCACAATTGAAGTGTAGTATTATTCAAGTTATTCATAGAAACCTGGAGTCTTTGGTGGCAGTTTCGATGCAGATACAGCTGGTGGAAAGCTGTGGAAAAGTTACAGGAGGATAACAGCAAACAACAGTGCAAGCACTACTTCCTAATAGCTTTTTTACATAGTCTGAAAGCTTGGGGGGAAAAAAAGGAATGTTACAGTTGAAAAGTAAAAGTACATTTGCAAGGTGATCCTGGCGGCAAATGTTGACCCACGACCTTGGAGACATCAGTCACTCAGAGGAATGGCTAGGAGACATAACTGAGCTGCCTAAAGGGTCCTGTGCCTCGGGAAGAGAGGTTCCACATCCACTCTGAGTGTCATTTTCATCAATGGCTTTCCAGTTTTTCATGACACTCATAGAGATTTCCCCTGCCAGACGTATAACAACAGAAACGGTAATCTCTTCTTTATTAAAAAAAAAACAAAACATTTTTTTTGCAATTTACTATTATTGCTAAGTAATCAGAGCAGATTTTAGACACCTTCAAAAACAAGGCTGTACTTGATTAACTAATTAATAAATACATGAGTCAATGTAGTGCCATCAAACAAATGTTCAGGTATCATGAAACAGGGAAGCTGCTGAGATGATGACACAGATGTCCTTACTTAAAATTTACTATAAGAAGGCTTTGTTTAACTGAGGGTGTAGAACCAGAACAGAACACATTTAAGTCTGTATAACATAAAACCAGAAGACTCACTTACTTGTTTTATTTTCGGTGCCATAACGGAACTTGTCATTTTCTGCCGATATCTTGAAGCTTTCCATCTAAACCACAGATGATTTCTTTTTTACATAAAATCAACCCAAGAGCAATTGCTGAATAATACTCAGAGTAATAATAAATACCTCTGAACATAAAGACTCTGAAAGTCGACAAGTGAATGAGCTTTTGTTAGAGATGAAGAAAACAAAGACTTTTATTATTATTCTCCACAAATAATGAGCTAACAGTTCTGAAAAGAGATGAAAGGAGTGGTTACCTTGAACTGGAGTATTTTGCTGGTTCACAGTCAATTGAGTTTTCTTGGTTCTTTAAAAAGAAAAACACATTTTTAAGTTAAAATATTACTCATTTCATTGCGGTACAAAAAGTATGCAAGGCCTCACCGGTGGAGTCTTGCTGAGCCTTTTTGAACCCCAGGAGTTTTTAGATTCAAGGTCTTGAATTCTAGATTTTTCCTGTTTTTTTAACTTCACATATTCAAATGTACTAATACCTTTATGAACTGTACACCAAAGAAAGAAAAAAATGAGAAGAAATTAATATTGTTTTTTGGTAAGAAAAAACCCAATTATTTTTATTTTACTTACACAAGTAAAGATGAAAACACAGTAAATGACTGAGCAGCACCAGGCAGATGGTGCTCAGCATTAGAACAATGAAAGTGATTGTAAGAAGGGCTGCTGAACTCGTCTCAATGGGAGCAAGTGGTAAGAACAGCAGCCATGTTGAATTTTCTGGTAAGGCTTTAAAAAAAATCAACAGGGGGGAAAAAAAAAGATGATTGATGCATTTAAGAAAATATTTCACCATGATTTCATTGTTTAAAGATGTTCTCAACTTACCTCCTAATTGTGGTGCAGTCCTCAGGATTTGCGGATCTCGTATATGTTGTACAAAGATGAAGAGGATGAGCATAAAAAGCAAAAGCACACCCACTAAAGCAGAGACAAGTGCTGAAAAAAACAACCTGAAAGTAAAAATCGTGATGTTGGTTCACAAAGCATTCAACAACAAAGTCCAGCTGCAAACAGATGATTTTTTTCATGCCACAAATGTTCTTACCGGTAGTTTCTACCACCCACACAGGTATTTAGCCATTTGCAGTGGTGATCGAAGTCTTCCACACATTTGTTGCAACTACTGCAGTGTTTTACTCTGGGGCCGCTACTGGAAGATGATGTTACATAAGTGCAAATTATTCAAGAAGCTTGCAAATTATAGTGTAATAATGTAAACAATAATCCAACCAAAAGTTGCACTTTTCTATGTTTTCTTTTTGCTAACCAACCAGCTCCCAGCATAAAGGAGGTGTCACACTCACAGATTGAATGTGAATATTGATTTGTCGGGCCTCATAGCTGCTTACGCATCACCTGTACACCCCATGCAGGGGTGATTTGAAGCTTTTGACTGATCTGATTATGCCCAGTACCGGGGGGGCCCGTATGTGTGCAGCGTGTTGGGAGGCCTGGGCCCGTGGAGGGTCAGACAGGAGCAGCTGTATCTTAAAGGAAGCGCAGGTGTGTCTTGTAGTTCCCTCGAGGCTCATGCAGCCATGAAAAAGGAACGCATGATTGTCAAGTAAGTGTATTGTGAAGAATTTGTAAGGATAATATAAGTTTCACAAACTTGTGACATAGTGTTGATGCTGTCGTACGCTGCCATTAGGCCACAATCTAGTCATTAGTGAGGTGTGAGCACTGTCTCCTTACTGACCGTGCGCAAAGGCTGCACCTGCATGCAGGGGAGTGTGCAGGTAATATGCAAGTGTCCTTAAGATGCCTGGAGGATGCCCACACAAACTACACTCTGATTGTCTAATTTCCTCATTTTTAAACAACCAGGCTACGTGCAAGGAGCACAAACCAATCCCATAAATAGCACTTAAGGGCTCCTTGTACTGTACATAGGGTTCCATATGATGTGCCAGCATATCACCCTGTTTCACCCTGTTTTACCCTTCTGTGCTGTAAAAAGACCCACTCCAATGAAAATGGTTTGTTTTGTTTTTTAGATCATGTTCTTGAGGCATTTTTCTCACCATGGAGGACCTATATAAAGAAAATTTAGCTTACAATTGCGAGCGGGCAACAACTTTGGTATTTTCTGTGGGCTACCTGTGTGCCCTGTACAGGTTTGCCCTTTTTTCTCCCATTTCCACCCATGAGGGCAGTTGTGTGACTGAGGCATTAGATTGTGTTCTCTTGACTGCAGTAAGCAACAGATGTTCCCCTGATTTGTAATTGGATCAGGATTGAGGCACAGCAGCCTGGTTTAGGTGGCACCTTGCTATAACAAGAGCTGTAGACACCAACAGCAGGAATTTTTCCTGGAAAAGTAGTGGAAGAACAACATTGATCCTATTTACAAGCGATCTGATTTATGTTAGCTGAGAATACTGACTTACACACCAGTACTCTGATTCTTTCTCACATGTGTACCAGTTATCTGATTTACCGTAAGTTATTCTTTTGCATCTAAAATTATCTATAAAAAGGACAGCAATTTTATAAAATATGGACATCATGTAGTCAAAAAAGTGGAAAACAAAACACTAGGAGCAGATGCTTTCATCTAAAAATGCAGATTTGTCCAACTGCTTATTCGGCAGTCATGGCCACATAAATGATCATAAGCGGGAGTAATTATCCAATTATAACAATTATAGCAAACATGACCTGACTTATGTACTTGCCGGATAAAAATATCATCATTAAAAAAAATACGGTTTGCATTTTTGAGTTTATTATATTTGATTGCTTTCAGTTTGTATCTAGAGATGTAAGCCTTAATTTTTTTGTCATAGATTTGTTTGGGTCCAAAATGCCCAAAATCTCCTCTTCTACAGTCTATAGATTGGTTTAATTGGGCCCTAAACATCTGAAATTATTTAAATGCTTCTGTTCTTCTTTGTTGACAAACGATTGAGAGAAAAAAATAGAAAGGGAATATATCTATCCACAGAGAAATCTAAAGTGCCCTTAGATGCCATTTGAAGTTTTAAAGCTAAAACTTATGTTTCACAACATCTTTCACACTTATCTGGACATGTGAGTAACAGTCTGCCACAGTAAAACTTCCCGTTTGCTAAACCAGTCATTAACAATAGTCACTTTCTTACGCTGCACTTGGATGCATCCAAAGACAGTTTACTGAAAGCTTTGAGCCGTGCTCACTGATTCTGTGTGCACATGGACACTCTATATCATTAGCAGCTGTTGAACTTTAAAAAAAAAACATACCACAACTTTCACATCTAACCATAAGATACTTACACCTGGACATCACACAGAAAACAGTGTCGGTCCTTGATAACATGTGGTTGTTTGGATCGGTCAAAAAGTGGAAGCGGACTGGAATAGTCCACTTTGGCTCGGACACTGGCATCTGCCGGATCTACGGTCACAGCAGCAACGTGGGTGAAAAAGTGCACAACAAATACAGCGCCAAGAGTCTGATAATAATGGCAGTCAGGGGAAATTCTTTAAAAGTTTGTATGTAAATAGGAGAAACATACAGTTTGCAAACAAAATTGTCAAAAATTTCCAAAATTGAAGGTGACACCGTGCAGGAGTCAACAAGAAGCCCACTGATTAAACAGAGCAGAGACTGATGGCTGCTATGACTGGAAACTATAGCTAAGGTCACACAATCAAGTGTTTGTCTTGTTCCTTTGACTTAACAGAAGCTTAGCAGAGTGCCACACTTGATGGCCAGCCACTACAACTGCCTGCATCCAGCTAAAAGTTAAGGATACAGCATAGGCCACATGGTGCCACGGCTGAGGCAGAAGAGGGATGTGGATGCCAAAACTGACTGTGGCGAGGAAGCCGTACACCAGCCATCCAACCAGTTGAGAAGCTCCGGGCGGGCATGACCATCCGTTGATTCTTGGATGCCTGAAAGCCAGCTCATCGTGGCTGATAGCAGTCTCAGGTGCCGTACGTCTAAACCTCCACCTTACACAGTTCATCTGGACATTGTGGGAGGACAGAGACAGGCTACACAACACTCATCACCAGAGAGGGAATGTATTTGCTTAGGAAAACGACCTGAAGACACTGATAGTGAGGCATCACCCCATGACTAACTGACCTACCAATGTACTCTGACACAGATCATTTCAGTATAACCCTTTTGAGTCTGAATTTACCTTAAAAAAATTAATATGTGATTTTTAAAAAGTTCTTTATAAAAACGAATAGTGCAAACATAAAATAAATATACCACTGTCTATAAACATCACAAAAATCAGAAGTTTAAAGGTTTTAAGAGATTAACAAGAAACAAATGTGCCAAAAACTAATTTTTGATAACAAAGACCTTTTCTTGATTGTAAACTACCAGTCACGTTTTGCATTTACTTGAATTTACAATAAATATGTAAAGTTCAAAATTTGCAGCCAAGAATAATCATGCTTTCATTCTACACACAGCTGATTACATATAAAAATGAAACTAGTGTTTAAAAAACTTAGTAAAGCCCTTTAAATACACAAAAAGTAGGGCAAAAGTAAGGCAACAACCATATGTTGTGTTTTCAAAACGTTACCTCTTTTCAACGGAAACAGGACCATAAAGCAGCGTTCCCGTTCAAACACACGACACGCAACTTGGAGTAGCCTGATGATCCACATGCAGCTTTTCAGCTCAGAAGTTGAACGGGGGTTCATCGAAACGAGGAGGGAGAACAACTCACTATAATGCGCTTTGATCAAACCACAAACCCGGTAAAAAAAAAAAAAAAAAAAAAAAGGCTGCGTTGTTGTCATCTCTTGAAGGACGTGTAACAAAGTGAAGGAGCAGCAGCTTCAACCGACGCTATGGTAACTGCTCCACCGCGCATGCGCACTACGGGTCCTCTTCAGATACCAGTAATAGGCGTAGAGAATAGATAGATGGCCAACGTTGTTTATTTCCTTTTTTTTTTTTTTTCAAACAAGCCCTAATAGAATTAAATTTTAATAAGTACTTAAAAAAACTGGTTAACCCCATAGTAGAAAAGTTCCCGTAGGGGAAAAACAGTGGTTTCTCCTGTGAGCAAAAGGGAACCTGCTGGTCCTCCATGCACACGTGACTTCTGCTTTCGCAAGAAAAACATGTCCTTGATTTACTGGAACTTGAAGGCAGCTTTCCCCAAGTTCACTTTGAATAGATTTATGCAAAAGTTCAATGTATCTTATCTGTCACTTTGTTTAAACACCTGGAGACACAACCATAGCAGACAGTGAGAAGCATAAAAAGTAGAAACTTCAACAGCAGAAGCCAGCCTCTAAAACATCCCTTATGATGAACACGATTTCCCGTAGAGAGCAGTCTAATACACATAATACATTCATTCCTATTTTTATTGGTCACTTGTTGCACTAATACAAAACAATTAAAATACAGTCTGTACACTTATTTTTTAGTCTTTAATATGGAACAAAGGATCTGGCTGTCCTTTAGCACCAGAACAACAGAAAAGCTTTGAGTGTGGTCAGCTGTTGGACGTTCCCTCAGGCTCTGGAGACTGCAGGAATTCATAGGGATCATGCACCATCTCAGACTGATCTCCAACACCCAGATGTGATGGGCTTCCTAAGAATAATAGAAGAGAACATATGACATCATAGGGCTGTTGTTTGTGCAAGCAAAAGACTATTACATTCCTACAACATATAGGTAAAAATAAATCAAACTTTTCCTGCAGCACACACCTAAGTGATGCTGGTTGCTTTCTGATGTGTTAGAGAGGGAGGACAAATTGGATGAGGGTCTGGAGCAAACTCTGTCGACCTGGGCTTCCTGAAACTCCTGCAGGAGTTTGTCAGCATCATCAAAATTATGGTGGCTCTCCTCGTTTCCTGGCTCCTTCTTTACTATTTTTCCTTGATGAAAGAACAACATAAAAAACATGGATTTTCAGCAAGAAGATTTATTGCAGAAATTACATTAAAATGTTTTAGAAATTAAAATTCTGAGAAGCTGCTAGTTGTTTTGTGTATTTACTGTTGTGCATTCTCATCACTTGCATTAATGCTAACGTATGGTCAAAGTTTTTCAGTCTTGTTTTCTTGAAGTGTGATGAAAGAGTAAAATCACCTAATGGGTTGAGCATGGACATATCTAGAGACATATCAGGGTAGCCCTTCATTGACATGAAGTCCAGCCCTGAGCTGCTCTCCCCCAGGCCAGAAGCATCTGACATCTAAACAGAAACACCCAACCAGCAGAAAACACACAAACAAATCAGTGAGAAAAAACAAAAATATGCTTTATCTGAATTGGTATGTATACATTAGTTTCAATAAATCTTTTTGTAAACGCAGAGCACCTGCATGTCACACATGTTGGCTTTGCTTTCATCCGGTTTCAGCATCATGATTCTTTTCTGCGTGATAAAACAAGGCATCGTAAATTACATGAGAAGGGAAATACAGTAGAAGGCTGTTAACACAAAAACTGAACCTGAAATGACCTTCTGTACCTGTCGAATTTGATTTACAGCTTTCGAGTGATCGCCTGCTGTCATCTTGTCCAGAAGTCCATCAACCCAGAGCTTGGTAGCACTTCCACAGTTTTTGACAAAGTCCTGTATGCTTTACAAAAAAAATGTAAAAAATAAAATGAAGTTTAGATCTCATTAAAACAATATTTATATTTACTTTTTTTTTTTTTTTAGAATAATCACTGTAAAAATACATCTATGGTACCTCAAAGCACACTGTACCCCAGTGTCATCTCCGTAAGCTGAGTATAGCATATCTGTCTCGTCCGACTGCAGGTCTGGGAAGACGGAGTTCTTCTGAAGGCTTTGTGTGTTGTAGGCACTGCTAAGAAAAGTCACTGCACCAACCAAGAAAAGCAAAAAAGCAGAAATAATCTGTTTAGAACAGTGTTTCTAAAAGCTCAAAAACAGTACAAGTCCACAAAGACCTACCTTTATGTCTGCGGTCATCTTTGAAACCCAGTGTTGTTAATCCAGGCAGAAGCTTATTTGACAGAGAACTCAAATCCACTTTATGGGTTTCCTCTTCTGAAAAAAAAAAGAAAAAGAAAACACACATAATTATGTGACACTAATGGAGTAAATTATACATTGGTAAAAAAAAGGTTGGAATACATTAAAAATATAAATATATATATATATAAAGAAATTACCAACCTTCTGTATCAGGATCCAGCTGATTTACAACAGTATATAAAATAGAACTGTCAGGCTCTTTACGCAGAAAACCCATCTGGAAAAAAATAAAAGGATTTGGGGTTTTTTTCTGAGTCTCATAAACTGTGCATTTATTTCCCAAATATGACAATGAGAGTGATGGGACACCTTGGAGTTTGGCATGTATCTGTTGATGCGGTCCCGCGCTTCATCGGCTGAATGTTCAACCAAAGCCACAACGTGCTCCTCTGCTGTGCTGTCAGTGAAGCTGCAAGCACTTCCCTCTGGTTCAAACATGTAACTTCACAAGAAAAATGATAGAATAACAACGTCACTGCAAGTGTTTAACAGAAGCAACGAGTTCTCAAAATATTTTTGTCTCCATTTGATCATAAACTTTAACTTAGATAATAAAAAACAACATCGGTATCATTACTGTAACTAAAAGGAAACACCTGATGGCTTCTTTGTCTTTGACTGGTTGTTTCCTCGACCTCTTTGTTAATTCTGCAGGGATGGGGATCATTTCTGGAGGGGGGAGATCAGCTGTCAGGTCTTCATCTCCTAATATGGCTGCTTGCTGAGTGAAATCCATGTCCTGCAGAAAAGACATGCTGCGCTTCAGGGCCAAGAGCCGATCCTAAATGCAAGGGAATGACCAAAAATTAAAAAACAAAAACATAAAGGATTAGAACAAGCCCTTTAACTCTATATAGATTTATTATTTTATACATCTCTATAATGTATAAAGGCATGTAACTAAATATTGTTTATAAGTTTAGGACACAATTTAGAACTTCCATGGCATCATACCTTGCTCATCATCTTGAATCCTGTATGCAGCAGCTTCTTAGCCGCCTTGTAGTAGACGGTTTCTGGTCTGTTGTATACCATGGCGTTGTCACACATCAGTTTAAAATCCGCCTGAAGACACGTGGAAAAAATATGGAGTCTCATATTTTCACTTTGAAGCTTAACCTTTTCAAAACAAATATTCCACATTCCAAGCTTGGTTTGGAAAACAGGATTGTCCTACCTTGAATTCTGTCACTGTGTTATATTCATTATTTCGTATTTTGTCCTTCATGGTGCTGAAGTCCATGGGATGCTTGATGATCATCGAGTAACCAGGAGCGATTGCATCAGTTACGGGAAATGCAAAGAATCCATGGGGATCCTTCCTGGAAAAGAATGACATGCCATTGATTATTTTGGAATTTTTCGAAGGCTTAATCTTTTTCAAGCACGCAAGAGTGCATCTGCCAGTTTGAAACCCTCAAAATGAGCTACCTACGGTAATTATCTCCTTACTCTGTTGAGACTGACCAGAAAAACAAAAACAAAGGCTGTGTCCAAATCCCTCACCCATTCCCTGACTACTAAAAAACCATATAGTGCGGGACTATCTATGCCCTGGATTTTAAAAGCAATTCAGACACCATGTTCACTACTTTATTTATTTTTTTAAACAGCAAATATGACATAATCGAGTTCACAATGTGAAAATCTAATTGATATGAGCGTTTTGCTACAACTAAATGTGAATCCACTGAGTTCTGAAGATGAAAACGTTGTTATTTTATTAAAAAACATTTAAATACATTTTCTCTGCAAAAATTGCTCAAGCGCAATGCATTGTGGTCTACATTCGCCAGTCTAGTAAGCATCAATGCACACTGGTTTTTTGCAGAGACTTCTGGGAAATTTCTAGGGCACTCGATTTTGGAATTGTAGATTTGGAAAGCACTACAAAATGGGAAATGCACTATATAGTGCATTTTGAAGTGAGCAGTGAAGGAATTCGGACACAAACATTAAACTAATTAAACTAAACCAACTAATTAATTAAACCAAATTAAACATTTTACAAATCAGACTTGACTAGTGGTGCACTATAAAGACTAACACTGTGGTGTCCAATTAATGGTGCATAGAAGCAGTAGGTAATTCAGCAGGTGATGTCACACAAAACAAATTTTGATCTCATTTTTAATATTCTGGGGCTCTGCTGCAGGAACATTTTAAGAATCAGTGGTTTCGTAATGACAATCAACATGGTGTCCACGACTAAACTCTTATTTAGTGGCTATTTTCAGAAAGAAATGCAAAACCTACATGAACAGTCCATCCCAAATACGTTTCTACCATCATTTTAAAATATTTATTTCTGAAGATTTCAACATCTGAGTATAGTTTTAAAGAATTTGTTCAAACTTACCTTTGCAACTGTCTCAGAAAGTGTTCCAGCAGTTGTTGACGAGGGGTAGACTCATTCTCTGCATTGGATCATTGAAAACATCCTCATGAATTACTTTATTTATAAAGCACTTTAACACAATTGAAATGGAACAAAGTGCTATACATTAAAAGCTAAACATAATACAAACATTCATTCATTCATTCATTCTGTACTGATGAGGATTCCTGGACTCTCACCTTGTTGAGTACGACAGGCTCTGACTGGCCGATCTGCTTGCTGTTCGATTTCTACTTTCACGTTGGGGTGAAATTCCTCCACCTCATGCTCCACCTCACACCTGTCTTTCTTCTTCTTCTTTTCATCTGGCTAAGGAGTCATACAGAATGTTTGTCACTCCATAAATCCTTTTTTTAAGATGTAGATAAATATTATAGCCTCAGAAATAAGATTTTTTTTTGGTTTACCTCTAGTCCAATACTTAAACTTTTGGGCAGTGTGAATGGTTCAACAGGCACACCAACGCTTGCATCAGCCATAGCTGCTGCCTCCAGTTCACTCTGCTCTCTTTCTCTTTTCTTCCTCTTTTCCTCCTGCAAGGTTAAAAACGATATTCAATCTTAACCACCAAGCAGTTTAAGTAACAGAAAGCACAGTTCCTCTTTGTACCGACCTTCCTTCGCCTTCTTTCTTCATCATCCACATATTTGTCTTTGTCTTTCTCAGACTTTTTCTTCTTCTTTTTCTTCTTTTCTTTGTGGCGCTCTCGCTCATGGTCTGACCTGTCATCATAGTAACTGGAATCGTGGCCAGAACCAGAAAGCTCTGTCACCTCACTTCCACCAACTTTGAGCTTGATCTTCAGGGGCTTTTCAAGGGTTTTGTCCTCAAAATCTACAACAAAGGCAAAGAAAGTTACAATACAATTCGATAGGGAAGGCCAGTAGTACAAACAAAAACCATGAAAAAGTAGAGAGCCAATCTCTAGAGGTATTTAATCATTGCAGCTTTTCTAAATAAATCCTCTTTAAGATGAGTGTAACAGGTTTGGCATTTGATTTTGTTGACCTATTCAAAACCCTTTTCTGTAGATGAAAGCTCTTTCAAATAATATTTTCCAAACTGAATTTTGGTTGCAGGTGTCCATTAATTTTGCACAAGTTAGTCAATTCAAGTTTTTGTGCAAAGATCTCGTGCAACTACATTTTTTCGTTCATTTCATAATATAATGTATTATTTCATTGAAATACCTTACCTACTTACTTACTTAGTTGAAATACTATTTTGATTTATAGGAATAATATTAATGAATGTAATAATGTATAGATGTTGAATTACTACTGACCAAAAGCCTTTATAACACGATATATAATGTATGAAATGTATGATGTATGAGACATTACTAGAGGAGAAGGTTTTAATACTACATCATTGACAATATCACGATTAAAAAGAACATAACAAAAACGTTTAAAAAAAAAAAGGTTTAGTGAGTTAAAAATTGATTTCAGGTATAAATAATTATAATGTTAATAACGTGATCCATTCATTTGTTATAACAATTAAGGGTACTTGTTGCTGTTATTGCTGAGGAGTTTAATAGAAAAATGAACATATTACAATGAGAGAAAGCAATTTAGTAAATTTAATAACTTGTTCAAAAATGTTATTCTTTTCCATTTAAGTGGGGTTATAGTAATAGTTTAGTCCTGACTATGTTGGTTTGAAAGAGAACTGCAAAGCAAATGGTTTATTTGTGGTTCTTTTTTTTTTATCTAATAAGACGATTCGTTAGCACTTTTTCCAAAACATGTCATCGAGATGCATAGATGCCTCAGAAAATATGATCAAAGTGTAAAAATGAGCTAATTATTAGGAGAGGTAATGCTTCGAATAATGACGTCTCTCATTGGTTCCAGAAGTCCGTCAGCTAAAAGCTATATAACGTAAGCTGCAACAAGAAAAAAAATGCGCCTAAAGCTAAAAGAAAATTGTATAAGCAGGTACCAGCAACTGTTATCCATTCCGGTTTGTGTTTCTTGTGTTTCTTTCCCATGGTTACGTCTTAGAAGTTCCTGTTTTCCTTCGATTAACCCTCCGCTGATGGCTAACAACTCGTTTCAAGACAACAACGTTAGCATCATTCAATCTTTAGCATCAACAATAAGAAAGCGGAAGTACATTCCAACATCGCTGAAGTACTTCCGGTTTAACGGACAAGCGCGCAAGATTTAATCGGTTTTCTGAAGCCCGCGGTTGTTTAAAGATTTCAAACGTCGTACTGATGTAATTGCTTTCTTTGGCAAAAGAAATACATCAGTTCATTTTACTTTTGTTGTCAGTGTGACAGGATTGTATCGGTAATTAGCTAATTAAAGCATAGCTGATGACAATATAGCAACGCAGAACAGCACGCTAGCTAACTGAGTGAAGGTGTATATATAAGATGAAATACGTTTTCGCCTCAGCCTGTCAGACGTGTCTCAGATGTCTAACTTTTGTTCCTTTGTTATAGTAAGCATTTCAAGAATGGACGGGGATGAAATGGACGTGGCAGTCAAACAAAAAATAAACGTAGAAGTGCACGTGAAGTCTGTAAGGTGAGTCCTTGCACAATAAACATAGAATTAAATCCACATTTATATCCCCCTATAATCTTGCGAAGTTAGATGGGTGTCAGTGGCACTGGCTAATGATAGTAAGTTTGACAAATAAATTCCTAGTTCGTGGCAAAAACCTCGCTCGTCTTAAAAAACCCAGGAAACCAAATTTTATTGCAAATATATATAATCAGTTCAGAATGTTTACGCATTAAAGGAAGTGCAATAAACCTATGATGGTTGTATAATAGACTGAAATATATTTTCTTATATATTTTAATAAATTTAGACAGCTTTAAACCATGTCATCTTGCTCTCTGGTGTGGAGTTTTTTTTTCCATTGGTGTAACATTTGTGAAGCAGTTTAAATAGTATGCTAAAGATGTCACCAACAAAACCTCTGCATTCTCTCTTGTGTTGATGTAAATAAAAACATTTATTGGTAATCAGTGTACATTGATGGCATGTTGTTACGTATGTATTGTCTGATTGACTGATGCTGCCCTTGTTTGTATTCCAGCACTGCCAAAATGTCTGAGGTGAAGACACGTGTGCAAACACTGCTGAATCGCCACAGGACGGTGTTCGGAAACTACAGATGGACAGAATTTGATGATGAGTTCCTCTCCAGACATGTGGAATCTGTGTCTGTTCTTGACCTTGAGGAGATGATGGCACAGGTTTGGATTCTGTTGGGATTCTGACTGCTTTGTTTGTAGGCAGCTGTTTATGTTTGCTTAATTTTCTTTTCCCATCGCAGCCCCTTGATTTAAAGAGCTGCGCTGTCTCTATTTACATTTTTACACTGAATGAAGATGGACCGAGCATGCTCAGTTTAGAGGAGGAGGAGCTTTCTGCTGCTAAATCATTGGTTGCTGCCAGCAGGTACCAACATTTATTTGTTAGACTCATCACAGTCCCTGTTTACTTTTCCTTGCATGGACTGCTGTGCACATATTGAAGACCTGCTTTTGTAACTGACCAAACTATTACAGCTGCTTATCTGTTTATATGTTTTTCTTTTAACAGTGTGTGTCAAACACCTAAAGGGGAAACATACATTTCTTTTTTTATTTACTGTGGTTTTTCGCCGTCTTGACAAGCTCTTATTTAAAAAAACATCTCCACTAAAGCTTTAGTTTAAAATTTTTTTTAATAAAACTGAAGTACTCCTTTATAGCACTATTCCTTTATCTCATATAGTAAAGGTTTAATACATGAGATGCTGGTCAGTTTGGATTAAAATATTCTGCTTTAAAAAAAGATTGAAACCTGTTGTGTAGCTAAATCCTGTGATTAAATAACCATCAAGATTACAAACAACAGGTTTTGCACAGTTGTAGATTGAGCCATTCCTGTGATAGGTAGTGTTAACCTGTTAACCTTATTTATACCTTTAAAAAAAACAACTTTATACCGTAGTTTCTTTTGTCTAATAATAGGCAAAAGGTTTATCCCTCCATCTTATACCAGCAAAATGTTTGGATCTTGTCTGCATTTACTAAATTTTCATTTTTTCTAACAGCTGAATTTCATGGAATCTGGGAAAGTCTTGTTTATGAGACTGGAGTCAAATCTAAGGTAAATATTTGAGTCGTAGTTTACGAACATTATAGTAATAACGGGTTGTTTTTCCTCTCATGACTGTTTTACTGAATATTAAAGTTGTAATCTTCCAGCTTCTGGACTATGTCACTACAACAATTTACTTCTCTGACAAAAATGTTGACAGCAACTTAATTTCATGGAATCGCGTTGTGCTGCTTCATGGTAAGTTCATTATTCAAATGTTTTTGTAATTACAGCAAACAGATGTGTGTGTGTGTGTGTGTGTGTGTGTGTGTGTGTGTTTGTGAAATGATGGTGCTTGTGTGCTTCTTCAGGACCCCCAGGCACTGGAAAAACATCACTGTGTAAAGCTCTTGCCCAGAAACTGTCGATCCGGCTGTCGGATCGGTAAGACTGTTGCTGTTTCACTGATATGGCTTCCGCTTTCACAAGCCCTGCTTATTCATTCACTAAACCTCCTGCCCTTGCAGGTATTCCTATGGCCAGTTCATTGAAATCAACAGTCACAGCTTGTTCTCAAAATGGTTCTCAGAGGTACACCTGGCTTTTATTTTGTGAAACCAATTGCATGCATGCGTATCATGTAAACCCTTTTGCTGCTAATGTCACTTCTTTGTTACAGAGTGGAAAGTTGGTCACAAAGATGTTTCAAAAGATTCAAGAACTGATTGACGACAAAGAAGCTCTTGTGTTTGTTCTAATAGACGAGGTAAGATCTGAGTGACGGAGAGGAACTGTAAGCATCAGCAATAGGTGGACTGGCTTTCTGTTTCCTTGTGTAGTTGTCCACTGTTAACAAACACCACTGCTTTTAATGGCCTGATGTGTTATGAGTAGGTGGAGAGTCTGACTGCTGCCAGGAATGCCAGCCAGGCAGGAACTGAGCCATCTGACGCCATTCGAGTGGTCAACTCTGTTCTAACTCAGCTCGACCAAATCAAGCGGTCAGAAACCAGAGCGCCACTTGCATGTCTTTTCTCAAATCGTGTGAAACTAGAGTCATTTGAATTCACTCTACTCTTTTAAATTCAGAATACTACCTGAAAATGGATTCCTTTTTGTTGTTCCTAATTTTGTTTATAGACATCCGAACGTGGTGATCCTCACAACATCCAACGTGACAGAAAAAATTGACCTGGCGTTTGTAGACAGAGCTGACATCAAGCAGTACATCGGACCTCCATCTGAGAAAGGCATCTACAACATCTTCCTCTCTTGCCTCGAGGAGCTAATGAAGGCAAAATATCTGATTTTGAGGCTTACTTTGAAACATGAAGATTTTTTTTATAAATGGAAATAAAAACAGTGACTTTAATGTCTTTTAGTTTAAGGTCACCTTGGTTTTTGCAGTGCTGATGGCTCTGACAAAGAGCTGCAGAATTAGAGTCATTAAACGGTTTATAGTATAGTTATTTAAGCTGTAATGGGAGTACAGTTCTTAAACTGGTTTGTGGTTGAATTCATTTTAAATTCTTCTCCATCAATTCTTCTTTGGTTGCAAATCAAAAGAAAACTGTGACTTTTTAAAAATTGTTGGTCGCTACTGAGATTAAATGTAAAATATTTTTACATTAACCATCATTACTATGAAGAGCTGTTTAAAGGCAAATCAGTTTCAAGTAAATGTATAATAAACATCTACCAAAATCCACCTTGTAAACAGAAATGAAGGATCTGCAAAAACTCTTTTTGCTGCATTTTAACATTTGATTTCTTTCTCTGTCTGTAGTGCCAGATCATCTCTCCCCGGCAGCCGCTGTTTACCATGTATGAGCTGGAAACGATGTGTTTCGCCAACAGTGAGGTGTCTGAACACAGCCTGCGGCTAATGGACATTGCAAAGTAAGGGGTCCAATGGTGTAGATCGCTGAAGTCACATGCTCAACACCCTCTGATGCTGTTACCTCTCTATTTTATAGAAAAAGTAAAGGCTTGAGTGGAAGAGCACTCAGGAAATTACCTTTTCTAGCCCATGCACTCTTTGTCAAGGTAAGCATTTGCTTTTTTAGGTTTCATGGGCATTTATCATTTTTTAAATGTTCTTTTGTTATTTTACAGACACCAGCTGTAACTCTAGATCAGTTCCTGGATGCCATGAGTCATGCGGTGGACAAACAGAGAGAGGAAAAGGCTGATCTGATCAACGGTGTCTGAACTTCTAACATACCCCACAGGCGTTGTGAAGCGTCCGCCTTACAGCTGTTGTTCCTTCAGTTTATTCTGTTCTTTTGACAGAAATGAACTAAACCTTGTTTTGCATTTTTGTTTGCCCATAACACAGGATTTGGTCAAGTTCTGTTGATGTTGGCCCTAAAAGGCCAAAATGTTGTTTGTGTTTGCACAAAACATGGACTAATATGACTGTAACTTTGTTTTCTCACAGTTGGGTTTTGTTTAATGGTAAAGCAACTTTGCACTAGTTAATGCCAGTTGTTTTCCACTAGCAGTGTGGGTAGTTGTGAGCTGCAAGTGATTTAATTGGCTTCTTCTTACTACTTTTAAATGCACATAAAAATCTCTAAAAGCGTTGATTCAATTTTGGCATGCTTTTCATTTCAATTGTAATAACTGTATGCATAATATCTCTTCATGTTAAGAACATACCCCAAACATGCATTGTTGAAATGGTGGGTAAAATGTTTATGTTTTGTTCATCTTTTCTGCCTTTATGATAGAAAAACATTCTTTTACTGTATGGGTTCTTATTATATATAACATTGTAATAAAAATGCTGTGATATGGCACCACTTGGTGGCGCACAGTAGCTGTTTTTATTGCAGTCTGTTAGTAATATCTCAGTGTTGATCACAGTAAAGGCAATGATTGCAAATAGTAATGACAATTAAATGTGTTATTTCTAAAAACCAGTTTTTTATTTAGTTTGTTGGTACCTTTAGACATCCAACTCCTTTTAACTTTATTTAAAGTTTCAGGCCCCTGCTTCATGATTCTAGTATTAAATGGTAAACTTTAAGAACGCTGCAGAAAGAAACCTTTATTCAAAGAAAATGTCAAAGTTTACATTAATAGATCAGTGACCCCCAAAGCTCCTATGAACATGTTTTGCATTCTGTGAACGCACCGCTGCTTTGCATGTCAGCTTCGCTGCTGAAACAATGCGCCCTTTGTTTTGTTGTTGGCAATGCTTTTTTTTTTTTTTTTTTTTCATTCCACTTCAAAAGGTGGGTCCTGTGGGCTGTTCCTGAATGTAAAAGAAAGCAAACAAATGAATTCATCATTATGAACACGCTCCAGGCATCGTCTGACATATCACTGTCACTTTTTCAATGACTTCTCTTGGCTAATTTTAAAAAGGATTGATGGCTTGGATTTAACTTTTAAACAAGTCTGTCATGGAGATAAAAGGAACATTATAAACTATTCAAAGACATCCCAGAATAGGATTTCCACTTATCTGAAATGTTTGAGTCGGGGCGTATAATTGCCATTTGGGCTAATTATCCCTTTACAGACACTGTACTTCTTTTTAGACACAATGTTTGACCTGTTTTTCATTTATTGAATTCTTGTGAGAAAAGTTAACGTTTTTCTGATTAGCAGTCACAAAGAGTGAATGAAAAGTGGGCAAAAGGAGAGTTGGAGGGATGGGACATGGTAAATAAAACCATAATTGTTCTTTCTGGAGGCATGATTTTTTTTCTTTTTGACAGAAGTCTATCCAAAAACCAGGCAGCTGTTAAAAGCCAATCAGGCTACTAAAAGACTAAAAGTGAAAAGCCTCATTGTTACAGGATTTAATTACAGTTTCAAGCTGTTCAAAAAGCGAAAAAAATAAAAGTTTGTTCTTTCAACTTTTGTCCAGTCGTTCAAAGCAACAAAAAAATACCCCAAATGCACCCGAATCAAATTAAAAAGAAAGATTTATTTAGAAAGGTGTGCTTGGAGAAAAGCAACACATCATTGTCTGAGATGATGATTGACAATTGAGTTCAAAGCTTGAGACTGTGTTGATTAAATTTATAAAATGCTCTCAAATTTTACTGCTATAATAATCCCTGTGCCTGGCAAAAAAAAAAAAAAAACACATAATGAAACTCCATAAAACTTAAACTGTCTGGGTTTTTCCAGCTCTTCATCTTCATAACAGCCTTTGATCATAAACCCATACTTGTATCCAAACGAACAATTTCCCTGAAAAAGACAACCACAGCTTTGTGTCTGTTTCCAGCTCCAATCAAACCATCTGAAGCTATACTGTATCTAAGGTCTATTGACATTTCCGTGCCCAATACATTTGTTAGCCATTAAAGCGGAGTGTTGTAAGGTGTAGGAGAAAGAAGAAAAGGATAAGGTAGCTTGTAAGTAAAAAAAAAAAAAAAAAAGACAGAATCCTGGGATTCTCTCTGCATAAGGAAACGGTGATAATTAGGAACTGCGAGCAGGATCAAAGAAGACTGCCATGAAAGAGCTATGCAAATGCCTGCTCATCCTGTCAGCCACAGCCAGTGATCTAAGAGACTTAGACGGAGACTTGTTGGGAGTCATACAGCAGACAAATTGACAGAGGGAGCTGAAAAGTAGCACTTCACATTTATTAAGGTATTGTAGTGCTGCATCAGTGCACTAAATGCAAAGACACTGTTTTTTTTTTAGCTATCTTTCCATGCACACCCCCTATATTTAGGCAAAAAAGAGATTTTTTTTAATTTAACAATGGAATGTGAAGTGCCTAAAACAGTTTATGTCCACATGTGGAGATCAAAACATCTCTTTAGCATTTCAGTTAAAAGACATTACTTTTCATCACTCCTAAATTACTTTTATTGTGTAAAAAGGGTGGCATGATGAACTCCCATTCATTCCTTTCACTGAGCCCTGTCTGAACACCTCACCAAAGAAAACAAACAGTAAAACAACCAGAAGCATTTGATGTTTGGTAGATTAAATAACTTGTTCTTCCTGGTTTTCCTCAATAAACAAATAATTATCTTTGGCATTTGTTGTGCATAGACAAAGATAGTTATTTGTTTATTGGATATTGGAACCATATATATTGTGTTTGAGAGGGCTCTCCATGAAACAAGTGGCGTCATTGAAGTATTTATGCAACTGTGCTATCATTCCTTTCCTGGATCTTTACTGCAGCTGAAGCGCCCAACTGTTGATGGTCCTTGCTGATTCTGGCATATCAGATGAAAGCATTGTTTGGAGGAAGATTTTGTCTTACAGGTTTAGTTTACTGCTTGAGCTGCATGATAAGTTGACTGGATGATAAGTTGACTGGAGGTTCAACTTTGCCCTCAACAGGGAGTACGCCCATAAGGACAGGGATGGGCATAAAGTCTCTTATGAAGATGAACTGAGTAGAAAGAGGCTCCATAATTTAGTCTGACTGAAATCTTAATCAGAACAGAGGGTTGCATCTATGCAACTTTGCAACTATGACATGTAATAGATTCACTGCAAACATCAATACTGATTTAAAAAAAAAAATAATTACTTTATCACAAGAAACGTTCCTGTTATCAGCTTTATAGCGCCGCCAAACCTGGAGACAGTTAAGTTAAGTTAAAATAACATCTACCAGAACACATACTATAGGACTTCAAAATAAATGTCATTTGGTTCTGATTTAGAGAGTGACACAAAGACCTAATATTATTTCAGTTCTTTACTACCACCAACAACATATATACTAATATTAAGAAAATTTGCATTCATCATATTTATTTATTTTTGATATAAAAAGCTGATTCTAGACACAAAAATGCTAAAGTTAAAAGATGTTTTAGTGTCTAACTATTTAACTTTATGAAACAAAAAAGCTTTGTTCAGTGTTTAAGTTAGCTGTTAGATACATTTAAAGGGTTATGAATATTTTCAATCATTCGAGTTTAATTTTATTAATGAATGTGGAAGTTACGAAAAAGAAAAAGAGTTTTCTGAAAGGGACCTGTCTTATTATTATTATTATTATTATTATTATTATTATTATTATTATTACTACTACTACTACTACTACTACTACTACTACTACTACTACTACTACTACTACTACTACTAATAATAATAATAATAATAATAATAATAATAATAATAATAATAATAATAATAAAGATGCATATTAACTTTGATATAATGAAGTTAGTCAAAATGCAATGGTAATTGACATGGTTTCATTTTGAAAAGCGTCGAAAATATTGCCTTCATTTTAGACATTTTAACATTACGTGATCTCCAACATGGTAAAATTAATCTTTATTTATTTATTTGTAGGTATTTAGGGTGTGCTGGTAGAATAAGTGGCCCTAACTGTTAATATGTCCCTACAAGTATGTCTTTTATTTTGAAATAACATCAAAGCGGAAGTGTCTTTGTTATTTTCCGCTTGACCCCCGTTCCTCGGTCTGCTTCTGTAAAGCAGCTTCGCGGCAGTAGAGCTGAAGTTAACCGTACAGGCAGACCGGGAACGCGTCCCGTCCTTCTGTTTGATTGTCCTCCCGGGTTTTTCATCAGCTTGTAACCGATTCTTTAATGAACGCTCAGCTTAGCATCTCGCGCTCGGACGAACTTGGACTTTTGTTGTCTCTAAACAAACCTAACGTGACTCACTATGTAGAGTAACTGTTCTCTCCGTTCTGGATTTCGGAGTACCTTTATAATCCTGAAGAAGAGCGGAGCGCAACAATGGGCAAACTCCAGTCCAAACACGGTAAGAAACATCCATAATTCGATTATAAACATAAAGATGAATCAAAAAGAAACGTGAAACTAACTAACCGCTCTGTTTTCATCCCTTATGCTCCAAAGCGTGCAAGCGCAGAGAAAACCCCGAAGGTGAGGAAACTTGCTGTGCGTTTAGTGTGATGAAGGCTAATAAATGAGGATAATGGAGTGAACCGCAGGTCGTGCTGGGCATTTCTTGTGGTGATCGGTTGGGTTTTTTTGTGTGTGTGTGTGTCAGGAGACAGTTTTGTCGTGAACGCCTTCCTGCGCAGAGGGATGGAGGAATGTGAGCGCTACAGCGCAGCGGAGCACAAGCTGAAGAGCATGCAGGTACGCACGCGCCTGCCATAGAAAGGTGTCACAAAACCATCTAAAGAACATCTCTTGTCTTTCTTTGGTACCAATTTGTGAAACTGTGGCTCTTTTTTTTTAATTTTTTGCTCCAGTTTCACTATTGTGATGCATGTGTTTTTTTTGCACGATCACATTTTTGTGTGTTTATTTTGGAAAGAAGGTGTGCCTTTGAGGTGCGTCTGAATTTGCAGATGATGTGAAGTGGTTTGGAAGTTAGATGTTCCCCCTTCTTTTTTTCTTTTTCTGTCAAACTCTCCTGACCCAAGTGGAAGTGGAATCCGGATGTTCTCAGGCATGCATGAGGGTACCTGATGACTTTGTCAAGTTCTCGCTCCTTGTTCTTACTGTCATGTCTGTCTTTGGCACATTTCAGTGGCAATTCCCCAGCCAGAGCCCTTTGGAAGGATTATGACAACTGTGTGTGTGCATGTGTGTGTGTGTGTGTGTGTGTGTGTGAAGCAGCTTGGCAACAACAGCAGACGCTCAGGCTGAATGGAAAGGTAGTCATTTTTCGGAGGCTTGGGTGTATAAAGTTTACTCCTGTGGCTGCTGGCAAATGTGACTTTTGTGAGTTTTGTCTTTTTTTCCCCCCTCAATGCCTCCTATTCTAGTCAGCATAACATTACATCATTTCACTTAGCATGTCGTTTCTGGAGGATATTGGAGACCAGACAGAAATCTACTGGAAGTTCACAGAAAACAGTCTGTAAGGTGGGTGGTTTTTAATAGTGGGAGAGTTATGGATTATATCAGGGCTGTAAAACGCCCACTCATGACAAATTAAAAGAGACTGTTCTCTGCTTCAGAAGAGCTTGAGTCTCTACTCCCTGCAGGAAAACCACCACAGACGTTAAGGCTGGCACCTATTAGGATCCCACCCTGGCTTCCATCAAAGCCTCCAAATGGATTTAGTGTCATTAATTGGTTTTCTCTGAACCCTCAATTTATGGTAATCCCCAAATCAATTTTCTCTGCAGTTTATATCAATCCAATTTTTCCTCAAACATCTCTTCTTTTAGTTTTTTAGTCTGTATACAAAAGTCCCCCGTTTGATTAGTTTAAATCAAAAGTTGGGCAAAACTCTTTATTTCAGTTTTTACTCCAAATGTGTTGAAAAGTAACTTGTGAATCAAATAGAATAAATGTCGTAGTTTGTCTGGAACACGTAGCTCCAGTTAAGTGGAAATCATCTTTTAGCTAAAGGTTTAATTACATATTAAAGATGTTTGCTCATTAGTTTGGAGTGGGGTGTGCTGTGGGAATGGTTTGGTTTCTGTTTTTTCATGTTTATAATCTGTCAGTCAAAAATGAAGATGAATTGATCCAGAAAAACTGTTGCTTAATTGCTGCAGCTCTACTTGGTCTGTGGAATATTTGTAAAAACATGGCAGCTTTTCTGTTGTTTTGATTGACCAAGTTTCTCTTGAATTTAATGTTTTGCAGTTTGCTTTGAGGAGAAAGACACTAAAATGGTCTGAAACTGAAATTCACAATAAGATGTTAAAACTATCCTCCACTCCAACAGGAGCACACATCATGACAGAGTTTGTCATTGTTTTGATCATCTTATTTTACCTTTTACCCAAATCAATATTCAACTTGGATGGCTACGTTGATTAAGGCAAAATATAAATCATTATTCAATTGTGAAATTGAGCCCAGAAGGTAAACTCAAAAGTAAACTATTTTATAACTTTTTTTCACTTTTATTTAGACAAAAAATGTATTTTAACTTGTTCTAGGACTATTATGTAAATCCTATTCAGACTAATCAACAAGAAAAGCATTGGCGACTTAAAAAAAAACAAATATTAATTTCCACTTTACCTATTTTTGTTTTTAGCTGAAAAGACAACGTGCAAATTCCTGCCTACACTTCGGCAGACCATGCTGTTTTGAATAGGACTGCACAAATATAAAGGCATATCTCTTCTGTCTAAGCATCACATGTAAAGCACAAATTAGAGCTCAACACTGTGACATTTTCGTATCCGATGTTGACTGGGATTAAATAACTTTTTGCATTTTCCCATATGTAGTGGTTGCATTATTGGATTTCATCGAAACAGACTGCAGTGGCTTTTATTCGTGTGAAGGTGTGTGATATTCAACAGCCACGATTTCAGTTCATCAGTGTTTTTATACTGGACTTTCAGCACTTGCTTCTGGAGCTGCATAGGCGGTTGAAGTTACTAATGGTTTTATAATTGAGCAGATCAGCCCAAGCCGAGGTTTAGCGCTGACCACCCCCAACCCCTTCCTATAGCAGGGGAGTAGGATTCCTGAGTCGTCTGGCTGCGACTTCAAAGCGCAGAACTGCGAGTTATAAAAGGGCTCTGATAACAGCGGAGGCTCCAAACCCCTCACTCCTCACTTTTCCATCCTGTCCTGGGGGATGGGCTGAGAGGTCAGATATGCAGATTATTTAAAAAAAAAAAAAAAAGTCGAAAAGCTTTCATCAGCACCACAAACAAAACTACGTTTTTAATCAGTTAAATGAGTGATTATTAAAAAAAATGTTTCTGCTGGGTGGGGGTTGTTGCCATGTCCCTTCAGATGTGTTTTTTAACATGTTCTTGTGAGATTTTGTCTGATGATGGATGACATATATGAAGAAAATTAAGCTCCAAATCGCGTTTCTGGGTATTTTTTATTACGATTATTGTGAATCAGGAGCAGATGAAAACATGCAGTTTGTAAAAGCTTGTAGTTGTGACGTAGGAGCTACAGCTGGCAGGAAGCAAGCTTCCTGCTTCACTCCGTTCTGATGCATCCACTTTTAGACGACTAGATCCATGCATGTCTTTGTTTTTCTCCTCTTAGCTGGCATCTGGCTCAAGTAGCTCCAATATTGCTCGTCATTTTAGTTCCTCTGGTAGTGTTAGGTTGGGGTCGTGAGCGGCTGTAAGCCAGCGGGAGAGCGCGTAAACATAACCAATGGGAAGTGAGGGTGGGCTTACTCTCAGTCAATGGTCCCGCACACAACTCAGATGCAAATTTCTAGTGAATGTTCTGCTTCTGTGTAGAAACTATGTCCTAGAAAAAAAAATGATTTTTGATTTTGGCTAAAATAGGCAAATTCATAATTAAAAGACACTTTATACAATAAATACACTTTTATGATAGATCAAAAGACGATTGGGGTGGGACTTTAAGGGAAAAGTTCAGTCACCTGCTATAATGTAGAGTTTATAAGAAAAAGCACCCCTTCCGCTGCACATAATGACTCTACTCTGCAGTTCTTGAACATATGAAATTACTCTTAACCCGTACTTGTTAGTGATGGAACACACCTTGCGGAAAGAGCAGTCCAGAGCCTTGCAGCATTACAGTTAAGTTCCAGCTCAGCCTTTTATCTCCACCTTGTGTCTCCAAACTTGGTCCTTGAAGAGTGTCAACACTTTAAATGTGACTAATAAGAGCTGCATTGGAGAAGTGCTCAACAGGAGATGTGATTACATTCTGTTTAAGCGCCAAAAAGCCTTAAGACGAAAATTCATTTCGACTTACATGGCACCTACTACTCAATAAGAAATCGGCTTTAAAAGCATGTTTCCAAACTAATTGCACTCCAGTATATTTATATGTATTTTACCATTGCTTTGGAATTTATGAATAAGACTTTCCTCCTGATACAATCCCCATTCAGGGATCCTGCTCAAAGTTGATGTTTTGTTTGGACAGTCTCTCCGCTGCCTTTGAGTATATCACGTTAATTTTGAGTTAGCGGTATTTGAATTGGATCAGAGGCCGGTATGGCTGTGTAATCCAGAGACTCCCACTTGGACCGACAATTCTGTTTGAGTTTTTTAGCCCTCCGCTTTGAGTTTTAAAAAACTTTTCTTTTAAGATGCCTTTTCCCTGGATGCAGCCTTCAAGTACTCCAAGACTTCTGTCAAGAAATATTTTTGTCAGCAGTATCTTGTGACTTTTTTTTTTTTTTTTTGCTTCACATCATCGGAAACCATGATAAAAAAAAAAAGGGGGAAGGGGTAATAAAAACAAGTAGCTAAGGCATTGCCAGAGAACAATACACAGAGACAAAAAGGTGCGCTCATATATGTTCTGCTTTTGAAGAGACTTGAAGGCATTTGGAGAGTGTTTTTTTTTCCATTCCTTTTTTTTTTTTTTTCTGAAATTGGCTTCACAAGAAGGCGAGCTGTGAGCCTTCATCTCTGAATGAAAAGCATGTGGCTGGCATCCAGAACAGCGGGGTCTTTCAGCACAGCTCCAGCAGACATCTGTTCCTGGTTTGTACAGCAAATCCTGGAGCAGGGTGAGGGGCTGTGGTGTGGAAGAGGAAAAGAAGGAGGAGGAGTAAGGGTTAGGGTGTGTTTTTTTTTTTTTTAAAGGAGATATTTAAGGGTTTTAAAGGTAGAGGGGGGAAGGGCATCCTTTGCTTTGGAGCCAGGACAACAGCTGACCAGTCACCTCCCCTTCTCGGTCCTGTTGCATAGATATTTCCCCCGCCTTCACCGGTGGGTGTAAACACCATCACCTGGTTGCCGTCGTCGACACTCCACCACAGAGATGCTAGCTGTAGCCGGCCTTTCATGCTGGAATGTTGAAGCGTGTGTCACCTGTGAGTCAGAGGTCGAGGCGTCGTGAATGAGCGAGCTTTGTGTGGCCTTTCGCCTAACGGAGAAAAACATTAGAGCACTCCTTCCAGATTAAATGTTTATTTTTCTGAGTATATTTATGCTGTCTAAAGTACTTTGAAGCAGTTTGGCCTCTTTCACCCTGATTCCCCAGTGAATAGTGCTGAGGGGGGAAAAAAAGTCTCACCGCGGTTTTTGAAAGAAAATAACAGGGTGGAGACGATCTTGGTGTCTGAGTTGATTAGTTTTTGCAGGTACATAACCAGAACTATAGTTATTGGTTAAATGTAGCATGCAGGCGCTCTAAATTGATAGAAAAAGCAGCAACATAGAATCATTCTGGAGAAACAAACGCGCACTGTTGTAATCTAATCTGTAATCTGGCATGTGGCACCAGGTTCATCCTTCCATTGTTGTGCATCAAACCCTACTTCATTCTCAAAAGTCTTCATGTCCCACTCTAGTCATCTTTTGATCTATTGTCAAAGTGTTCCCAGTGATCTTTAGCCAAAATCAAGAAACCTGTGTCATTTTTTTAGGACTCAGGCGGTGTTGGAATTCCCACCCTAATCCCTAACAACTAAAACCCTATAGTGCACTTTATAGAGGTTAGAGCAGTAATTTGGACACAGGGATAGTTTCTGCAGAGCAGGAGTAGTTCATTAGATTCATTAGATAAGCCTGCACTCTTTCCCCAATACGGAATATTGGGGCTATCCAGGTGTGCATTTTTTCATCTGCTCTTGATTCACAACTGTTTGAATAAAGAAATACTTAGAAAATAAAATTTTGATCTTAATTCTCTTTATATTGAATATTTCCTCCATCATCAGAAAAATACCACAAGAACATATCACAAAACTTAATTTTCATGTGTCTTTAAGAGTCAAATTGGTAGATTTTTTTTGAAAGCTGGCTATAATAACAGTAATAGGAACGATTTATCCTTAGTTTTACACATTTTATTAAACACTCCTGTGTTTTGATGGTGAAGGCTTTAACCAGGTTAGTTTTATTTGCCCACAGATATAATACATAACCGACATAATTAACCACTTCAGGTTACATGTTTTAACTTCAGTTTAAAACAAACACCCAACATTTGATGATGAAGCAAAATGTGGTTGTGCAAATAAATGGTTGGTTAAGGGCCAAATACAAAAAAGCAGCACTGCTGCCTTCTGGTTCTCATGATGTCTTCAGGTCAAACTGTGACTGAAAGGAAAACTGAAGCCCGTCAATCACAATCACAACCTGTAGGGTTTGTTTTAAAAACTTGGAGATGAACCAGCCACGTGTGATGTCTGGACGTAGATACTACTTCAGAGAACTAACATTTAGAAAAGTAGTTTGTTTAGGTAAAGAGGCGTATCATTGCCTCCAACAAGTGAAAAACAAGCTTTTCTTTGACAAACTTTTCACCCATTTGGTTGGAGTTATAACAGGGCCTAGAGGTACCTATACCTTCTGCAACTTTCTTGGACAAAACAAATTCTTCACACATCTCATTCTGTTGGGTTTTAGGGGTTATCTTAATAGTCTTTTCTATCTTTGGAGTTGTATGGCGGTAAGGACAGATTTCCTTGTAATGCTATGGACAAACCAAGCATGTGATGCACGCTCAAGAACACACTAAATGAGCACTCATGAACGCACTTTTAGCATATGATGTTCCCAGTGGACTGTTGCTATTCAGTACTAACTAGCTCATGTATTCACAATTGGAAGAGGCTTGGTGCGAAATGTCAAAGCAGTTGAAATCTTGTGAATCTTGCTCCAGGCTGTTTCTTTCACAGCTCTATTCCAATATATGAATGACTTGGTGTAATATAATTCCAGCTGGGCACAAACCACAATTATTAATTTTTACTTCAAGATACATTTTACAAAGCACTTTCGTGTTTTGTATAGGATGCTACCGATATGTCACGTCCAAGTCCATGATTGATCAAAGTTCAACTGGTTTAATTGTTGATGCATTCCTTTGAACGCGGTAGCCTGAAATGCGCTTATACGTGTGTTCACGTAGACTTTTCATTGGAAGTGGTGGCTTGAACGCACGTTTCCGAAATCTTCCAGTCTTTGGTGGCCCCAAGCACAGACACACAATAGCAGCTGTTGCATAGAGTTAGTACAGGTGGACACAATACCAGAAGGAGAAGTAAGTTTGTAGGAATAGATTTAAAATTATGTTGTTGTTTTTTAAATGCCTGAGGAGAGCATTATCAGAACTGTGAAGCAATGGCTGACACAAATGAAGAGTATCTGGAATCTCCAGGTACAACGAGTCATGCAAGACTCTAGAATTGTACCTGGGAGCTCCTCGGGCTTTATCCCACCGTTTTTAATACACACTCAGTAAGTTGAGGAGCTGGAATTTCAGATGCATGTTCATCTGTTCATATTCATCAGAGTTTCTCGAAACTGAAGCTTCCTTGACTTAACTTGATCTCTTGCCAATACCTGAAGCAACACACCCACACCGCCGCGGCCTGACTGCGGTGCTTTAAGATCACTTTTCTTCAACTGCCAACATTGCTAAACAACTATAACATTCTAATATAGTTTATCTTGGACGTCACTGAAGCACCACTGCAGAAGCAAGATACGCTGCAATGCATTAAGTCCTATTGGTGCGTTTGGAACAGGGGTCCCATTTTGAGATGTGGGCGTGTTCACGCCATGTTGCTCGCAGTTGCAAGCTAAAAAGGGAAGAAGTTGCAAGGCAGGTACCGGAGAATCGAATGAAAAACACGTTAATCCCAAACGTCAGTTGACACCTGCTGTGTAAACATCCAAACTTACCGGTAGTTCTTCAAAACCTCTCATTCTCCACACTACATCCAGCTCCACTTCCTGCTATTCAAACAGGTAAATGCACTCAAACGTAGTAGATTTAGAGGTATATTTTAATATTTAATAACGGCTGCACAGATTTATGTAAGACTTTCTGAATAGAAGCAGTTTTTCTGCAATTTCTTTTTATAGGACTATTAATATATATTTAAGTAATGTTTATCCATATCGCTACGTTTATTTGATGGTATAAACATTTCCTCATATAGCACAGGCAGCTCTGAGGAGGCTAGAATGTAATTAGACGAGATAAATGACAGTCACTCCCCTGCCTTCATCACTGGAACATATATCTGTGCCCATAAAATGAAGCTTCGTTGGCTTTTGAGACATCTAAGCCCGTCATCACAGCTTTAAAGTCACCAACTTGTTGCTTCTTTCATGATATTTATGAGATATCTGTTTGCACACATCACAGAGACCAGTGTAGCTTCATAGGAACAGATGACAGTGACTCTTGAAGCTCTTGTGGGAATATCTCAGCTTCCAGATTGGAGTCAATGTCCATGTTCTGGTACCACGTGGTGTGACCTGGTACACGCGTGTGGTCAGCGATGAGAGCAGGTGGACCTCACCTTGTCCTGCCGGCTTAGAGCAGCTCCGTGGAGGGGTAACACTGGACCGTGTCTTTACTCTCACTCTGTCAGGGGAAAGAAAATACCTGAAGCTGGAGTCCAGCGCTTAGCTGCTGACATTTTTGGCAAAGGCTTCTGGCTTCAAGTCTGCGTTTGATCTCCTTCTCTCGCAGCCAAGGAAAACATCAGGAGACTCAAAGGTTATTGCATTTTAGTGTGTAAGGTATGTTTCCACATAAACCCCCAGTTCTTTTTCCAAGTGGACTTCATCTCACAGGTCTCAGCGCAGACAGGAGAAGAGATCATATTTTCAGCTATGCTAGTTCATTCAGTGATTGTGTTCTGGTATAAAAAAAAATCCCAATGACAGTATTGTTGCAAAAATGTGCCTAATATAGGCTACAAGGAGGGCACAGGTAGTTTCTCAGTCTTGTGAATGAAGCTACCATTCTACATGGTATTTTACAAATTTCCAGACAAAGGCTGGACCATCTGTATGTAGTCAGCCAAATCTCCAAATATGAAATGTTTTGTCTGGGGTTTTCCTGCCACTCGCCTGTAGTGATTTGTTTTGAATTAATTAAAAAACATAATTGAAATTAAATACAATTTGATTCAATGCTGATTTATTTTTTCATGTTCCCATTACAAACCATTGACTGTATATGAAAACTGACCTGAATGATTGTGACACCCCTCACAGAAAATGACTTGCTTCTGGCTCCACTGAAATCAAGTTAATTCAGTCTTCATTGCTTTACGATACAGATGTTGCTATGTTGGATTGGTCCAAGTTAGTCTGAGTCAGTGTTTCTATGGCAACCACTCTGGTCAATCAGTAGTGAGCTTGTTGGAAGTTCACACCCCTACTACTTGAAAGCGGGCTTGGGAGAATCAAACGCGTCAACGGGAGACCTCATCCTTTTATTTAGGCATCTGATCAACCACTTTTTAACTTAAACAATTTGCTATAAGGAATAACATGACAAAAAATTAAGATGATCAAAAACATATTTAAAAGGTAGCAGAGCAAGAATGGTTACTCTGACAAATAAAAGAATAAAGACAAAAGAATTTCATACATAAAGTCTCATCTTATCTTATCTTAAAAATAATGAATAACTGAGTAAGTAATAAGTGTTTATTTCTCAATAGAGATTGATGGGATTTCAGCTTCTTGGAACCAGCGGGTACTTCCTATTGACAATGTTCCAAAACCACTTTAAATTTGTTGATGAAAATTTTACCAAAATTATGTTTTACACGGAAAATAGCCAACCTGTTAAATTGGTAAAATAATTTTTTGTTAAACATGACAAACTACCCAGGGTGTACCCCACCTTTGCCCAACATTGGCTAGGATTTGCTCCAGCAACCCTATGAAAGGAAAACAAAAAGGGAAATCGATACATTAAAAAAGTATTTATGTGAACAAAAAACAAATGAATCTTAGTCAACAAAATCTAGTCGTAATTCAGAAAAAACATTGATATATGATCCAGAGATTTTGTTAATTAAGATTTGTTTGTCGTTTGCTCACATCAATACTTTTTAATGTATTTTTGAACTGTTTAGATTTCCCTTTTTGGTAGTTTATAAAGAATTTTCATTATTTTCTTTTTTTAACATACCCCCACCCAAAAAAGTGGGCTTTCTTGCAGAACTGCCATTGCAAGTCCACACATTTTCCACAAGATCCGTGTTATTCTTCTCAATTTTCACACGCAGAGTGCCGTTTCATGAGATACTGTATATCAAACGCAGCCCAGATCAGACCCCTGAGGAGTTTTTCTCTCCACTCCGAGCACAGCTTTCCCCAATCCGGGACCCCAGTCCTGCACATGTGTAGGTATCGCTGTTACTCAGCTCATAAAAAGCCTCGGTCTCATCTGAAAGTGGTTAGCTTTTGAAACACACCAGCAGTTTCAAAGCCCGGACTGGAGTTCAGCAGACGGCACAGACTTGGCCGATTGTCTGCACAAAACCTCCTTTGGGGAAAAGTGGAAACTGTTGTCAGACAAACCTGTAAATGTCATCAAACACCCAGAGGTGGTTACATTTAACACAGGTGGGATGTTTTGGGGGTGTTTTTTTTCAGGTAGACAAATGACCGTGGGGTGAATTTACTTTTGTGTGCTACGAGGAAATAACAGCTAAGTGGTTCTCACCATCTGCAGCGGTTTAGACACCTTTTGTGTTCTTTCTATAAGCGACAGAAAGGGAGGGAAAGGATGAAACTGTGTTGAAAGAGGCCTCTGTTCTCATTTCCTCTAAAGGCAGCCCTTTTATTCCCCCCTCTCTCTGCCCCCCACCCATTTCTTTCCTGCGCCCGTCCACTTCAAAAGCTGACCTGGCCCATGTAACATGTTTACCTAAAGGCTCATTTCAAATAAACAGCAGTTCTGCTTGAGATTCCTTCCCCCTCACTGAGCCTTTTGGAGACACCATCTGCTGGGAGGAGATACTCTTGTGAGGAAAACGCTCTCACTTAAGTCTTGGCTTAGACTTTTGTTGCAGTGTTTTAGAAAAGCCCAAAACATAAATAACCCACATACAGAAAGTAGCAAAGAAACCTTTTAGACAGGCAGGAGACTTCCTTATAAACCTATTGCCAAACTCCCATCTTTACTAGATTCTATGTTTTCTACAACCAGCACCTACTTCATTGTGTTGATGGGGGCTTCACAGATCCTATCACTTTAGAAATGCCAGTGTATCATAATATTTGAACTTTTCCCCCTCATCGTCACTTGCTCTGCTCTCTGTTAGTAGTGCCTGATTATCTCCCAGCTTCTAAGGTGTCGTGCACATCAGCACCCTTTGCTTTTTGAAGCGCAGACTATTATCAGACATCAAGTGGCGCACACTACGCTCAAGTGGACTTCCTCTTGTAGGATGGAGAGGAAAAACACTCCAGCTAGGCTGGTTGCTTTGTGCTGGAGATATGATAAGGGCGTAGATGGAGGTTAATGCAGCGCTAATGCGCTCTGGGTATATATGCAGTCGTTTTGGCAGCTTCTAGGACGCGGTTTTCATAGCCGCGGCCGCAAAAGCACCAGGCGTGTGTTGCAGGAACCGATACGGAGGTGGAGTAGGGCTGTGCAGGGCTGAGCTGCCCTCCGCACCATGGCCAGCCTTTTGATCTCCACTCGCGCCATGGTTGAATTACGTTTAAGAATTTCACACTGGGGAACAGTGTTTCAAACAAACAGCTAGTATGTCAGGTCAGTGAAGTACTCGCATGTGAACCCAAATCCAAAAAAGAACATATGGGAAAATCTCTTTTTTTGTTGTTGTTTCCAAAGAAAATGTGCTCTAGTGCTAGTCTGACTCCAGAAACGATTAACCATGTCCTAATTTTTCATTCAGGTAATCTTTTGTTTTGTCTTTTCCACCACACATTGTCTGATCATCGTCTGTTTTCATCTTTTCTTCATGGGAACTTGCTACTCAAATGCCAAAACTACAGTCAGTGGCCTTCTGGCTACAGCCCATTTCACATATCCAGGCTTCTTTCATGTCATCTGAAGACTGTGGAGTCTCCTTTGCTTCCTGCGTGCAGTGGGAGTGTATTTTTAGGAATCCTTAGGAAAACACTTGGTGTTGACCTTGCGATGACCCCATGTCCAGTTCCAGGCCTTGTGAGGAACTTCACAGCTTGGACTAAAGCTTGTTCTTGCAGTGTCAAGAATTCTCGTGGTCTCTGGGACTGGCAGTCAGTGCAAGCTGGAGCAGACAGCGGTACCACACAGTCCAGGAATGTTACAGAACTGCTGCTGCAGGGAGGGAGGCGGTAGAAAGCCCTTAAAAATGGCAGAATGCTTTTTTTAAAACAATGTCAGATTCTAGATATTTAGTGCAAGAACTGTACTAAAAAGGTTTAGAATTAGAACATTTTACTCAAGACAAGAGGATTCAAGATTCACGTTCTTCACAGTAAAGACAAAAGAAATGATCTAAAAGAACATGGTCAGGGAATCCGAGGTTTGGCAGATTTTATAGAACACAGTCAGACTTTAACAAATGAGTTATTTCACGCTGTCCCTGCCTGCTTGCATTATTTGTTGCATCCTACTGCCCTGATTTGTTTTTTTTGGCCTCTTTTGGTCCATCAAGCCTGAGTTCCTTGAAGGGTTCAGTTCAGCGATACTAAATTATAACAGCTATTTGCCTCTTTTGGGTCAGTATCCCTTCCAGATGAATGTGTTGGGGCTTCATGCTACATTACTGATTGGTCACGGCTGCATAAACTCCTCTTTTTTTTGTGGTTGCCTGTGTGGATCCGTTCTTTTCTGTTAGTTACCCACTGGGAGCAGTAACTAGCGGGCTGCAGAGCTGTGGTTTTGACCTTGAACGTGTTCTTCCGCCGCTGGAAAACAAGTCAAGGGTACCGGCGTGAAACTTGACACAAGAGTCTTTTAACAACAGGGGTACCACAGGTTCGAGTGAGCCGCCAAAAAAACCCTATATACCCAACCAACTGTCAATAAAGTGTCACGGCCAATTGGTAGCATGTTTCAAATCCTTCATTTATACTGGCTTAATAATCTGCTTTTAACTTCTTTGCAACCTTAGGAATTTTCAATCTTTTTATCCTTGTATTTGCTGATCCATCATTTTCATACATTGCATGCTTATTCACAGACTTACAAGACAGATTTACAAAATAGAAATCTAAAGGACCACATTTTCCCCCAACTATTTTCAACACTTATCCTAATCTCCCTGGAGATTAGGATAAGGAGCCCAAGCCAGTTGGGTTGTAAGTCAATATCTATTTCTAGAAAGACAAAGATGTCACCTGTCAAGCAGGACTTTTTTTAAAATCCTTTTTTGGGTGAGAAAAAGCCGCATAATGTACGAGTAATAAATTTATGGAAGGACCATGAACCCAAAAGACATATCAAACGTCATGTGCATATTACATATTTATTACGTTTATCAGTCAATGCCTGAGGCAGAGTATCCATTTTAGAGTTAAAAGAAGTACATTAAACAATGAAGTGTTGCACTTGATTCTTACAATGAGCACTGAAGGTTGGTAAAAAATGGAGGTGATATTTCAGCAATGCACCCTGCGACAGACTGACGACTTGTCCAGGATGTCCCCTGCCTTCGCCCATTAGTGGCCGGGATAGGCTCCAGCAGCCCCATGACCCCGAAAGGGATAAAACAGATGAAGATGAATTTCAGCAAAGCAGTTAAAGGTTTGGAAGAAAATTTTTGATTTGTTTAAATGAGGAAAAAAAAAGGGGGAAACTAGGCCCATCTCCACACCCAGGAAGGGGATACTAGAGCTGTGGATGGAAGTCACCTTCTTTAAATCTTGGAACATGAACTTTTTCTAAAAACTGTTATTAATTTGGAGTAAATTGGTCCGAGGTGACCATCTAATGTTTGTTTTGCAGGAGTCTTTGGTTTGGATTTGATCTTAAATTAACGAGTGGTGCTTTTAAAAAAAAAATTCCTTTAAATCTTCAAAAATAGTTTTGTTTGTTCTGCGTCTTTAGACTGTTTGTTATCTCTCACATAAAATAAAGGTGGATTAAGTCATTTAATGGTTGCTCTGCAACTTCACAGCCACACATTGATGTTTCTTCTACATAACTACTAGTATTTATGGATAAAAAAAAGGTTGAGTTACTGTACAAATCTATAAATGAATGAGTTTTTTTTTTTTAAGAAAAAGGAAAACCTTTGGAATTTTTTTGGCTTTTACTATCTAAAAATTCCAAATCAATGGAAACATAAAAGTAGCAGATGCATATGTACTGTGGACTGAGTACCACGCTGTCTGTAGAGCTCAGGTAACGTGGCAGCTCTTCCACACTGATGTGCAGCTGTCCCTCCCCGAGCTCGGTTTGTTGACATTTCTCAGTCACCCGCAGGAGCATTGTAACGCCTGATGCTTCAGCAGCCTGCAACCACAGAGCCTAACCCCTATGATCAGTCAGACCTGATCTTCAAAGCTCCGACTAAAGTCTCTTTCAGGTAAGCAAAATGAGCAGTGAAAACAGTGGTGTTGGTGGTTATCTCGCAGGTGAGAACAATTATTAATGACAGGCTAAAGCTAGACAGACAGCTGGAAAGCTGACACCAATGACAGAACTTGTGCAGATGAAGGCAATTGTGCTGAAACTGGTTTTACCTGGCAGAGAAATGTAGTAGTGTTTTATTTATTTATTTTTTTTTACAAAGAGCGTAACTGACAGATAAGCAGCGTGAGGAGTTGATTACTGAGGACCCGCCTACACAGGATCAACGGAGTCGGTCAGTTTCAGACGCATACTCGGCTACCTTTAGATCCCCAGAGGTCGGAGTCCAAGCAGCTTCACCCACAACCTGGGGAGCGGAGATCCTGTGGTTGTTTAAGGGGCTTGAGGAATGTGGAACAAATCCCCTCAGCTTTATCAGCCTGGACTCACTCCCCTTTGGCTGGGCTTAAGAGCCAGGAGTCAGTGTGGGAGCTTACAGAATTTCACATGGAGGCCTGAAACACAGCAATATCCTGTCCGAGTTCTGCCCTGGTTTTGATGTGGATTTGCCTCTATCGAGTGTGTTCTAATGAGTCTTCTGTCAGGTTTTATGGGGGGGGGGGGTGTTGTTCTCTATTTCTGCTTCTTCTTTGGATTGGAGCTGAATCAATGTATAAACCCTTTGATTACTTAGCTCAAAGAGGAACTCTTGACTTTAAATATTTTCTGCCTCCTTAAATGTCAAGTAGCTACGTTTTTTAAAATGATTATCCCACCTGAGATAAATCTGATTATCACACAAATTAAACTGACGTAAACTGAAGTTAAAATACTTATGATTAAAAATGGAAACACAAAGAAGTAAGATATTTGTCCATCATTACCTTCCAAAAGTTTAAAGCAGTTCATCAGTGACGCTCAGTAATCACCAAATTGAAGTTCTTTTCCCACGAGGACTGCTTGATGCGGTGTGCAGTATCGGATCACAATGTTCATATTTACTCTTTCGGTCCCTTTTTGCTCGATATTTCGGAAATCTGTTTATTTTTATTACCGCGGGTTTCTGGAAAATGTGGTGTGCTTGCATTCTTTCCAGCTTAAAAAAAGGAACTCTTTTAATTGGCAAACAGCTCTGACTTGAGTCACAGACTCGTCCACTGCAGAGCCTCTCCCTCTGCAATTGAAGCAAAGAATTCCAGCCCCTGATTATAAATATCCCAAAACATAATTAAAGATACCTTTTATTTCTCAGAATGTGTCTATTATGGAACTGATAAATATTTGACAAGAAAGCGGTCATATAAAAGTTTCTGCAATGTTTTTTTTTTGTTTTTTAAAGCAGCGATGGCTGTTGGATTAAAGGAAGATGTGTTTTTTTTTTTGGTGCTTCATTGATGTGTGTGGCACTACATTTTATTTTTATAGTTTATACTGTTATTGTTTGTTTCTCATTAAGTAATAATTACCATGGCTTAAAACCATTTAAAATCTGTTTTTGTGTTGCGTGATTGTGGTCATTTAGGCAGGATATGACATCACGAAAATATCCAGGAAATGACAAATAGGCAGGACAGTTGTTTTACCTCCATATTTTTGTGTTCACTTTGGATGAACTGTAAAATAAAATGATAATTTAAATGACTTTTTTTTTGGAGTGGCTGTAAGTAGCAGTTTTTTGTTGTTGTTGTTTTGTTTTTTTTTGCATAGTTTGGCTGCAGGTGTGACTCACGCTCAGGTGCAACTTATGTGGAATCGTTTAAGAAAATAACTAGCAACAATATCGATATTTGCTTTTCACAGCACAGCAGCAGAAAAAGCAACACTCAGTCTTATGCTGGGTTGGTGAAATTGTTTTGAAGCGAGACAGACGGATGGAGAATTCGACAGATTTATTGATTTAAAGTGATCTAAAGAGTTTAGCTGGCTAGTTAGCACGTTATTCGTGGTTATCTGAATAATTTTTTACATGTTGCACTTCTGGACTAGATTTCTTCTATGTTTCTTGAAGCTAATTAGTCACATGTCTTGAAGCTTTACTGTAAGGGTGTTTATTTTAGTTATAAAGTTGCACCCTTTAGCCTAGACAAGAATGTGTAAAGACCCTAGTGGTTAAAGAATGAACTGCACCTCTCCTTAGTAACTTTGCCTTTTAAACCAGATTTCTTTCAGCCTTGAAAGACCTTTATGAATCTTTGATGCAACTGATCACACACTCAGGCAGATAATAAATCTAAATCCGATCCAATTAAATGAAAATTGAGGGGCCTCATTACCTGGTCACTGTAGGAGCTCCCCATTAGAATGGCTCTCTATTACATCAGAGTCCTGTCAAAGCCTGCCTCAATAAGGCGAGCTGATTACAGAACTGGTTGGTCAACCTGCGATGCTACTCTTTGTTTACAGCTTACAGAAGGGCCATTTTTTCCCCTGATTGAAGTGTCGTGAATGACTCTGTGGTTTCTGCATGCCGCTCTGACATAGACAGGAAGGCATGCTCATCTCTCACCACAGCTGTTGTTGAACAAGGACCCGGGCTTCGCCCCATTGATTCATGTCCTGCCAAGGGAGAGGTTTTGCTTCCTATTTGACCCTCGGAAAGAGCCCTGCAACCCTGAACATTTCACAGCCATCCCAGCTGCATTGGGTTGGTCCAGATGACAGGATGGCATTCTGCTCTGATCTGACTTCCATTCATAGGCAAGCATGTCAGGGCACACTGGTCCACAGATATTTGTAGACAAAGGAAACCAGATTAGGAAACTTCTTGGCACTTTTCAATTAATAAGGGAAAAATATCAGGATAAACTGCATTTATAGAACAAAAGCTATCTATACGGACAATATCGTTTTACTATCCATGCTCCGCATAAACTACTGATTCAGAGGAGCTAACATAAGGCTAAAAAGCTAAAGGCATGGGGGGGGGGGGGGGAGTATTGCTCTGTTACTGTCTCCCACTAGAAAAGACAGAAGCTGACAGAAGTCAATGAGAATGGATGTTGTGCAACTGACCTTTTCTCTTAAGCCCATCATGGTTCAGCCTCAGCCCCCTCCCGGCTTTCCCCACCCTCCGTCCCGTCTCATTTGCTGTGCCTCTCTTCAGGATAACCACTCACATCTGGTTTCGAGCCAAAGCCAGGTTGGGCTTTTTTTTTCTGGAATGGAGAGATTTCATTTCTCAATGGCCCCACGGCCTCTCCAGTTTCCCTCTCAGGAATGCCTACAAAAATTGCATTCTGCTCGCAAGCTATTATTGTTTTTTTTTTTTAATATATCAATAATATCCCATCCTCATTTTCATTACTGAGGAACCACACACTCGTCTCCAATTAACGTTGGGTTACAGCAGGAATGCTGGATGGCGTGCTGGTGGTTATGAAGCCTTTCCTGTGGCGCCCTTTTAAGTGTCAAGAACTCCCACTAATAGCCAGTCAGTATTTATCTCCCGTTTCATGACTTGCAAAACAAAATTACTTGGATGGTAGACCAAGTCTGGATATGGATCTGCTAAAAGCAGAGATGCCTCGCTTTGTAAAAGTCCTTTCAAACTGGAATTTATGCCGAAAAATGTATGGAAAGGAGCTAAACAAGACAAAAAGAATTGGATAGCCTTCGGTTTTTGAATAGTTTTTTTGCATAGATTTTTGTCATAGATGATTCTCCAAGTCTTAAGAAACTGTAAATAATATGTTAACTTTGCAGTTTTTTTTTTAAATCTTACTTTTAAAATCAGTTAGATTTTTAAGAAAACGTGTTTGCACTCTTATTTTTAGGGTGTGAGCTGAAGGGGGGAGATGAGAGAACAAAGATGTGCAGTGTTTTCCAGAGGGAGGATGGGGGGAAGGCAGAGGGAGAAACAGACTGCTAGGGGATGTCTGATGTCACCTGGTAGGGAGCTATGAAAGCTTCCCCTGGTTACTCTACCCCACATAAAAGCCTGACAGTAGGCCGAGGCTTTAGGGAAGCTTGGCAGAACTCCTGCATTAAACAGGAACAAACATCATACACTTTTCTTTTCTGTTTCTTATGTTGAGGTGTCACAGAGACAGGGTCTGTTTACACGGAACGCTGTCAGCGCATATTTCCATTGCATTTTTTTTGTTGTTTTTCTAAAGACAAGGGAGATCTAATACCTTATCATTTCCCTGTCAATCTTCTTGTTGTTTCGCTCCCCTCATGTCTTCTCCACACAAACGCGTATATAACCGGTTTCAGGTCAACCCTGTGGTTTAATGAAATAAAAAATAAAAAGTTTTTCAGAAAAATGTGTGGCCTGTAGAGCAGTTTGGGGAGTTTTGATAGTGAGAGAATGAGAAAGGAGTTAATTGCACATGTGGTGGGCAGATTTGAGCCCGACACTGTGGGCAACGCAGATGCCATATGTTTGGATGTGAGGCTGCAGACTGTGGTCAGACCAGGCCTGCTCTCTCATTAGATCCCCCGTTGGGTGTAATGAGCTCGGAGGTGGTGCCGGTGGGGTGGGGGGGGGTCGGCTGTGGCATGTGTTCTGCACCAGCCCTGCTGGCTGTACCTTCAGCTAGATGTCTCCTGAAACCTGCAGTTTAATAAGAAAGACGATCCCCGTTTTTGGCGGCTGTTTGATGGATTCATTTCATTATTTGTAGTGTTGTCTTTCATGGACACCTTCCCCTGAGCTCTCATGGGAACGCAGATGGGAAGAATCAGTGGATGTCTTTGATGTTCCTCTGAGCAGCAGAAGTCTTTGTGAACTCCCCCTTCCCTTATATACTGCCCTTCATTAAGAGACTGCAGTACAAAGGGGGGGGGGGGGGGGGGGTAAAAGCTTCCAGTGCAAAACAAGTTGGCTACAGAAACCACAGAAGATGGATTCTGTAAGTGGATTTGTGTGTAAATGCCCGTCCTCATGCTCATTTTGACAATGATTAGAGGCAGCTTCTTGTTTGGGGCCCCGGAAAACAAAACCGACGGGCCCTTCAGGGCCACTAACTTCCTTTCAATCTCCTAGCTGACAAAAAAGGGCAACAGAGATCTTCCTCTCTTATCTTTTCCTTATCTCTTCTTTTCCTCCTCGTTTGTCTCCTTCCAAATGCCTCTAGTAGTCCTTTTTTTTTTCTTCTTTTTTTTGACCCTGAAACTTAATGAGCTCCCCCTGCTTTTCTTGACTGAAGGTCAGGACCAGATTACAGGCCGGAGGTATCATCCTCTGAAGTGAAGAATAATCGCAGCCTTTGAGATTGTTATATTGAACCGCTGGCTCTGGCGCTGCGAGGGAGGTGGGGGCTCCTTCACCTAAACGCATGCAGATGTTCCAAATCCGGCTTGAGCCCGGGCTCCGTCAAAGGTACACAGAGTTCTGTTGTGTTCTAGCATCTATCTGTTTTGTATTTGTTTCATTGGAGTGGGCCTCCTCCAGTCAGTCTGTTAAGGTTTGGTTTCAAAGAGCGCTGAAGAGCTTAGAGGGCTGAGAATGACGTAAATAAGATGAATCATTTGTTGTTTAAATACTTGTGGTTTTGGGGGCCTGTGCTGCACTTAATTTTCATTGTTTCCACAATCTAGTTCTAATTAAAACATGCTGGTGTGTGTCTGTTTCTGTGTGTGTGTGTGTGTGTGTGCGCATGGGGGCCCACACTGCCCCTCCCTCTGTGTGCCTCTTCATTAGCACATATATGGAATGTTTTGTTTTGCTGCTCTGTCTTATGCAGGATACAGATGATTCCAAAATGACAGCAGTGCCCTTTTTTTCCCCTCTTTTCATCCCTTCGTTCTGTTACTTTGCAGCTCTGGAAATTGGGTAATCAGATCCATCTTTTCTGCGTGGAAAATTTCCAGCGAGCATTGATCCGTTCGCTTCAAGAGCTGCTCATTACGGAGTTTATTTTGCATAAACCAAACTTGTCAAATTCGAGTCATGAGCAAGAAATACAACAGCCCCCCCTCTAACTCTTGGCTTTCATCAAACACTTCTCTGAGGATCTCTCATGCCAGGCGAGATGAGAACAAACAGGTCGCCTGAGAGGGAGCTGTTCGAACGTTGAAGTGCCTTCTGACGGATGAGAGGGCTCTGTGCGAAGGGCTCAGAAGAATCTGAGAGCTCGGCGGTGGCCCCCGCTCGCTGTGTTCCACACACCGAAGCACAATAAGCGTGCAGATGTTCAAAGTGTTTGGCTTTTCTGGAGCCTCCAGCCTTCTCCCGCTCATCTGAGTGGGAAACGCTTCAGCTGAAGCTGTTTGTTTTCTCTGCGTCTGTGGTCTGAACTGTAGATTCACTTACATCTCTGACCCTCTCTTCGTTCTCCCCCTTCCTTCCCTCCAATGTGTTTCTTCCCTTCTTTTTTTCCTCCTTATCCCAGGAGTTTCCAAACAGGGAGCTGAAGGAGAACCATTTAACCAATCAACATTGTCCTCTAGAGGGTAAGTGTACTGTTTCTTCTTTTTTTTTTTTTTTGAAAATGTAGTTTTGAAACATTTCTGGGTATATTGATGCTGTAAAACCTTGTTGCCCGGCAACTCAAGTTAAACCTCATAGAATGTGAAGTGTCTTCTGTGGTTTAGACACTGCTAATCTAATCGGTTCTTTTTCAAAAACATATTTTTCAAAGTAGAAAAATCTGTTGTGATAAAGTCTCCTCCTGGAAATTCTGTCTAACCTTGAGTGTGAATGTTTTGTTTCATCAGTGGTTCTCCCACCAGAGAAGGCTGAGGGCTGTGAGAATTACCTGCAGTACCTCAACGCAGAGGACGGAGAGAAGGAGCCGCTCAGAGAGTCCGCCAAAACGTCCGGGAAGAAGCGCATTAGCCTCAACGTGAGTAAAGTCTTGCATAAGCTAAGTCTTTTGATGTTTCTTTTGCAGCCATGTAACTCGGAAGCAGCAAATGGCTAAGAGATAGTCCTGTAATCGCGTTAGGGTCACGATTCAAAAGCCAGAAAGAAGGGGTGAAAGGGACTGTTTTAGGGGGCAATTCCAGTTTCAAGCACTTTAATAATTAACATTTTAAAAGGTATATATACTTCTCTCAAAGACTGACTTACAACAAAGTGTTCTGAATGCAATAGAACTTGAAATTTTTTCAGCTGAGACTAAAGACAAAAAGAAAATACCTTTTCCAGTTCATTGTATTAAAAAAACAAAATATATATATATATATATATTCATATAAAATAAAAGAACCTTGGTTTGTGTTGACCCTCAACATTTCCCTCTAAACGAAACCATAATTATTTTTATTAGGACCCAGATTAACCACTGTAAAGAAGAAGGTAAGGTGTGTGTGAGGTCCTGAGACCCACAGGATTTTCTTTTTTTTTTCTTCTTTCCATTCATTTTCTATACCGTTTATTCCCTTTCGGGGTCACGGGGCTGCTGGAGCCTATCCCGGCCACTTGGGCGAAGGCAGGGGACATACAGGACAGGTCGTCAGTCTGTCGCAGGGTAGAATGTCCACAATCACACACCCATTCACTCTCACACTCACACCTATGGACAATTTAGAGTTGCCAATTTACCTATGAAGCATGTTTTTGGACGGTGGGAGGAAGCAGGAGACCCCGGAGAGAACCCACGAATACATGGGGAGAACATGCAAACTCCACACAGAAAGGTCCCCCATTGATGTTGTGTTTTTCATGTCCCCCAGCCGGGACTTGAACCTGGGGCCTGTGAGGCAAGAGCGCTAACCACTGCGCCACCGTGCAGCCACCCACAGGATTTTATTTAGCTAATTTAAGGAACTGTTTTTGTTAGGAGGATTTTTTACCAAACTCAGAGTTTTTCTGAAACAGGACAGAAAAATTGTTGGAAAGCAGCCAGTGAGACCTTTGAAGAGTTTAGGATTTGATTGACACCTGTCAATCTAAAAAAAACAACATCTCTGTGTGCAACCTTGATGTCATGTGTAGCATAAAAGACCCCAACTATAGTTGCTTAAGATAATAAACCTAACCACAGAGCAATAGAAGTGGAACTGAACTATACAAATACTTGTTTCTGTTTAAAGTTAGGGGTTTTCACGTTGGAGTTAATGGGTATTGACTAGTGTAAAAATCCACCTAATGGTTCACTTTTTCTAATATATCCTGCAGAAATTGCTCTTAATGGAAAAGGTAATGGTACTCTGCTGCCCCCTGCTGGTGACTGGCTGCTTTGCTAAGCAAAAGATTTAAAAGTTGACAGCATTCGTTTCAAGGAATCCATTTACTTTTTAGGACCTGGAGTGTGATGTTTCTGTAGAGGACGGAAACCGTCAGGAGTGGATCTTCACGCTTTATGATTTTGACAACAGTGGGAAAGTTACAAAGGAGGTGAGCATCTGTTTTCCCATTTGTCTTCGGCTGGCTATGCTTTTGGCCAAACGAACATTTGTCTTCATATTACCAATAGGTTTCAATATCTTTCTCTTTTTTCTTTTTCTTTTACCATATGCTAAATGTGGGACAGTGACATTTTAATTTCTCGCCACACAGGACATGTCGAGTTTGATGCATACGATTTACGACGTGGTGGATGCCTCCGTGAATCACTCCTGCCATAACAAAAGTAAGACTCTGCGCGTCAAACTGACTGTTACTCCTGAACCCAGATGCCACAGAAGAGAAGCAGGAACAGGTAAGATATATAGAAGTTTTCACTGACATCCCTATGAGTGTTAAAACAGTATGCATGTTCTTTAGACAACCTTTTCGATGTTTTTTTAACCACATTAATATTTCTATCTTTGCTGAGAGTTCATTTAAGACCATATAGAGCTACAAACCCTTCTTTAAAAGGTTGTTAAAAAAGCATTTCTAATAAAATCACTCTCTTTTTTGCATTTACTTTCACTTGTTTTTGTTTAAACCCAGTAAAAGACCCACTCCAATTAAAAAACAAAAGGTGTTTTGGGTGTTTTTAACATGGTCTTGTGGACTTTTTTCTCATGAGGAGGACATATAAAAAGAAAATTAAGATTAAAACTGCATCTCTGAGTATTTCTTTTTCAAATCATGGTGAATCAGGAGCAGATGAAAAAATGCTGTTGGAAAAGCTTGTAGCTGTTACGAACAAACTCCAGTGGGCGGGCCACAAGCTCCCTGCTCCGCTCTATTCTGATGCATCCACTTGCAGACAAATAGATCCATGTACATCTTAGTTTTTCTCATCTGAGCTGGAATCTGGATCTAAACTGTCTGGATAGCTCCAATATTTCTCACTATTGTTGTTGCCCTGCCAATGTTAGGTTGGGGCTGTGAGAGGGCTGTAAGCTAGTGGGAGATTTTGTAAACAAAGGGATGGTGGGAAATGAGTGCAGGCTTACTCCTCGCCAACAGGGAATCTCTGATGAACTACTGCTGCTCTGCAGAAAGTATGTCCAAGAAAACACCGGTGTCTTGATTTAGCCTAAAAATCACATTATCATGATTGAAAGAACGCATTAAAAATAGATCAGAAGATGATGGAAGTAGGAATTTAAGGATAGACTATCCTCTTGACTCAAACGGGACAACCAACTAAACATTTAACCCTTTTTCTTATGGTATTATATTGATAGTATGGAGTAAGATTCCCTCTAAGTATTTTGAAGTTGTGAAATGATGTCCACATTTGAAAATAGGTTTTGCACCTCCAACAAAACATGATGTAAGCAAAAAAAAGGCATCATTTATGTCCTCATTTTATTCTGAAATCTGCCAAAATACGAGATGATGTTAAACTTTTGCACAAAAATCTCTGTAGTGTGCAGGCAGAGAACCTTTATAAAGAATATAGGTTTCAGACTGAATTTTTTTTTTAATCACTCTTTTTTTGTTATAATTTGTTCTTAATACTACAATGTGCCAGAATTGTTTGTCTCTTATTTATGTGAGCAAAGGAATTGTTAACATATAATGTAAAGATTAAGGGCACACCTGAGCAGAAAAAAACTGTTTTAAAATGTTTAAAAATATCTATTTTAACATAGATGAGTCCATTTTGTGTTTATGAATTACTACAAAAAGAAATATTGTGAAATGATAAAAATGCTTCTCAGAAATAATTGATTCATTAACATGCAAAATTTGTAAATAAACATGAATAACCACACACATTAAAGCCATCTTTTGTTTATTAGAATAAATCAATCTAAACTGGGACGTTTGATCGTTTTGCAGATATATGTGATGTCAGATGACATCTTTACACTGACGATAAGGGTTTAGTCGTGGGGCTTGCTACTTTTTAAAAAAAAATATTGTAATATTTATGAATGACCTCTACTGCAGTCAGGACTGTAGGTTTTTCATGACAGGGTATAAGTTTCTTTTGATACAGTTTGAAAGGGGCAATTTGATTTTCTACATGGAAATAGGCTTAAAAGCTTTGCGTTTGAATGTTAGATGCCGTCTGAAGGGCAATGTTCCAGCTGATGTTCCAGCTGTGCCAGTGTTGTGCAGACTTAAAGCAGCTCTAAACTTCATTTATTGATCATGTGAACACAGATAAAGACTGAGATTGTTGGTCTTTTCTTTCTGCAGAGCGTTGCCACCCGGAAGAAGCTCGTTCATCTGACAGGCGCCTGTCTGCATACATCAGGTCAGTTTTTTCTCTCCATGTGCTCTGCCCTTGTCATAAACCTGAACTCAATTTTACAGCAGGTGTCACCAGAATGACATTTCAAGGAATTGTTCCTGGTAGTTTCAACAGGTTATCACCAATAATGCAAACAAATATATATATTATAATATATATACACATATAAAAAATACAAAATATTCCAAAAAACTGAAAAGTCAAGCAAAGAGTGAAAAGTGGGTATATTGTAGTAAGCTAAACAAATATGCTGCAGTTGCAGCCTAACAATTCCTGACATCAGGTTGGGTTTTTCACTGTGACGGTGCTGATTGTGTCAGTTTGGAGCTAAAATGACCCTTAAGAGGCCTGTGTGAGAAAGCTGTCAAAGAACCTGATGGGCCTACAGTGCATGCTGGGAAACATATTGGGATGCCTGCAGGGAAAACAGTCCATGGTTATTTTATTCCCTCCCTCCCTTTTGAGGCGGAACAAATGGACCAGGGTAGGTTAAAGCGGAGTGGTGTTATATCTGAATACTGCTTTAAAGATGAGGCTGCTAGGGAGCTCAACTGTTTTTTTATTTTTATTTTGCAGTTATTGACCAAATTGTAATTGAATTTTTTGTTCCGGATTTGATGTTTAAATATCTGCAGAGCAGCTTTTGACAGAAGAAATGACTGAAATGATTTATTTAGCGTGTATTCAGATCTAGTGACTCATTTAAATCTTAAATATCTTAGGTAACACTTTAAATAATAAATATAAATGTAAAAGTTTTTTCCTTCTACACTCACGTTTCAGGTACTGCCAACTCAGCTATTTAAGGTTTTCATTTATCACAGAAAAAATATCCTTATCTAATAAAGGATTTGTGTTTCTGCAACAACCTGGTTATCAAGTTCTATCAAAAGAGCAAATTTATCCTCCTCACTTCTTACACATCAAGTGTTTTAACACATGGATGCACTCCTTTTGGTTATGCAGTGATGTACAGTATAAAAGGGGCTTTAGATCCACTTTTTCTATATGGACAGTAAAAGGAAGCAGATGCATAAATGGGACCTGGTATTCTCAATGTTTTAATACTCGTCTATAGCAGCAGAGCGCAGGCCAGTGAAGCACCAGCCACTGAGGGTCAGCATTACTGTGTGGATGAGAACACAGAGAGGAGGAATCACTACCTGGACCTGGCCGGCATCGAGAACTACACCTCCAGATTTGAAGGTGGGTGTGTGTTTTTTGTTTTTGTTTTGGGATCTTATTTAAAGAAAAACATTTATGACTTTGAAACTTCTCACTTTGCAAAATTGTTAAATCTCAACATAAAAAGCCAATTTTAAAATGTATTTTTATTCTTTTTATTACCATCAATCCATATAAGCTCGAGACAATAATCTGTCATTTAAAATCCACTTTCTCCCCTCCCGCAGGAACAACTCCTGTCTTTCCACCTCCAGAACCTCATGGCCGAAGTTCACAAAACCAGAGCCGCTCACGCTCCCAGGAGCCTGAAGCCCAGGTTGTCCATCAGCGCCGCTCACAGGTCATCAGTGACAGCTACAATCCTGCAGAAGCTCGAGGAAAAAGTACTCAGTTTCTCAAGTCTCCTAAAGGAACCTACAAAGGTAGCGGAGGAAATAATGGGGGCAGTGGGGGTGGAAAGTCCACCAAATGCCATGGCTATCATCCGGCACTACAAACCGTGTCACATGGCGGCAATGTTTCAGGCCACGGAGGTCAGGATGTGTACCACATGCCGCACCATTCTCAATCCTCCAGCCACCACCAGCATCCCCTGCAATACAGCCACAGTAAACGCTTGAGGGCCAAAACCCGTGAGGCCTTGTCCCCAACCAAAACCCCTTTGTCTCCCCAGTCCCACCCCCAGCAGCAGCAGCAGCAGCCCCCGCTGCCCTCTGTACTCCCCAGTCTGGAGAGGGAGCAGGCGTCCGGTCCGCCGGGGAGTCCAGGCTTTGTGGTTCCTGTGGTGCAGCGTCACGAGCATCACCACCACCACGAGCACCACCATCACCACCACTACCACCACTACCACCAAACATGACAGCCCTCTGTGTGCAGCGACTGGAACTGTACAGGACCAACCACAGCAAGCCACACCAGTGTGACGGACTCAAGTCATCCCGTGGGGATGTGCTAAGCTCCGCCCACATCGTTTTAACCTCCTCCTTCAAGCTATACTTCTACGTGCTGGGTGTACAGAGGAAATGTGGACCATGACGGAAGAGGAAAGTGGCCAAAAATATGTTTTGTTGTAAGGAAAGCAAGGTGGAACAATTGATCAGTGTTTTTAGATTCCCTGCAGGAAAGATTCCTTTGGATATGTTGCTCTTTCTCTTCGGAAGCCGTTGACGAAACTCAGACTAGAATATAAATCAGAGTAGTAGTGACGTTTTGTGAAACCTCTCCAAAAAAATAAAACAGATCTCAGGTGTAAAGGTGCTGCTTCTCCTAAGCTTTTGACAGAGGCCCCTCTCACATGGACGCCTGCTGTTAACTGAGGGGCATTCTTCACAGATGGGGGGTGAGGTTGGGGTGGAATGGGGGGGTTTTGAAATCACCACTGCCAGTTTTTAATGCAAAAATATCCTGCTATATGTATTATAAAAAATATATATATGAAAACACATTTTACTGTGTAACTCCACTTTATGTGCGTATGTCATCATAAACATAATTATGCATATCTGTATTGTGTCTTTTATATATTTTAATAAACATTATGAAATTCATTAATATTGTTGCAGAGATGTCTTTTTTTTTCTCCCTTTGTAAATTAGTTTTAAATAAAGCTTGATGCTTTGAATGTGAGCACCATATTTGCAACAAATAAGTGATTGGAATTAAAGCACAATTTGAGGTAGAACATGAATAAAAAGTTTACTAGAAAAGTGATGACTTGTTATTTATATGTCAAGCCTAATCCAATCAATTACCTGCACACACATGAAGTCCTTCAAACAATGGCTAGACTTCATCCTACACAGCTGACTATGGAAATTATCCGAGTGGCTCAGTTTATCAGATAAAGACATTCACATTCTTAGGTGTAACCCATCTAGAAAAATGTCCAGGAATTTGATGGTTCCAGGAATATTTCAAATAAAGCTTCAAATGGCTTTTTAGTGACTTCAATCTGGGAGTTTTCCCAAAGTAAAAAACTAAAGTTGCCCACAAACATACTTTTTCATTAGAAACTAGAAACATGAAGACAAGGAGCTGCCCTTTGATTAATCTAACTTCCTCCTCTAGGTGGCAGTAGATTGTAACCTATAAAGACAACTTCAAACTGACAGTTGTCTTGCTTAAGCAACACAAACAAAACAAAACTACATATCCTCCTGACTAGCAGAGCAAAAATATTTTGTCTAGTCAAAAACTAAAACTCACAGAACCCCATACCAAAGTATTATAGATGCCAAAAAGGAATTAATTCAGTTTATGCAGTGGTTGGGAGACATTCGGGTTTAGAAATGTCTTCATTAGAGGACAAATTTGCATCGCTGGTGGTCTTGGAGGATGTTTAAAAATGACGGTAGCTTAAATTGAGCTTCTTTGTCAAATGATGTGTTTCCTGCTTGTCATTTTCTGCCTTGTAATGTTTCTCATAATAAAGTCAGACGAAATAATAAAATGAGGATAAACAGGATAATGACAATTTACATTCAAAAAGAACATCTCTGTCTTGTGAATAAACAAGGACACAGTGTTGGACCTGCATGTAAACACTTTCCTCCAGCAAAAGACACAGGAGCAGGCCATTTTTATAAGATGGACTGACCGGTGTTTGACTCATATTCCATGACCTTTAGCCTACTTTACTGAAATGTTTAAAACAAAGTCATAAGAATTAATACTCATACCTGTGTATACAACGTGCATGCTTCAGTACATTATAATGTGTTGAGGGGAAAAGAAAGCTTTTGCGGTCTTATTGCATCAGACTTGAAGAACAATACCCCCTATTTTTTTACAGAAAGATATTCTTGTCATGTTAAAAAAGAGATAAGCATGCTTAAGAAAATCAATCCTAGTTTGGACACTAATGAACTTGACCAGAATGGCTTGACAAGATTTGAATTTGGATTGAAATGTATCTGGCAACAATATTAAATGTGTACAGTGACCTATAGGTATCTCTGTATAAACTTAACTTATTAGGAGCCTCTTTTGCAGCAGTTGTGAAGAACCAAATGTAACATGTCCAACTTCTTCTTGGCTTAAAATGTAAAAAAAAAAAAAAACTACATGCATTAGCTATATTGGCATCATCCAAAAACAGGTCATGGAGTCAACTAGAACCATCTCTAGTTATCACAGGGGCAAAGAGTTGAACGCTGACAGAGACTCACTTTTTAAGTTGCAATTTAATTATAAAAAAGCAATGACAGATATTTTTCGGCTGTAGGAGGAAGCCGAAGTGACCAGAAAAATTCACACATGCAGGAAAATGTGCAAACTGCACAGAAAAACCAGCTGGGGTTTAAGCAAAAACATCTCAGTGTAAACTAAACAACAAACTGGTGTGCAGCCTCTACATCAGGGGTGTCAAACTCATTTTCACTGAGGGCCACATCAGCATAGTGGTTGTCCTCAAAGGGCCAGATGTAACTTACACATACGACTTCTTAAAGTGACAATTCCAGTTGTATAGAAAACATGTTAACTTGTTACTCTAGCATAAATCCTTTTACATTTGATTCTGTCAGGTTAGGTTATATGGACAGTATTTGAGTCCCAATATTTTAAATCCAATTCCTCCTAGATATGAATAAATATACACCAATTTTTATTTTTTATTTTAAGAAATTAAAAACTTTTATGCTCTCGCGGGCCACATAAAATGACATGGAGGGCCACATTTGGCCCCCGGGCCTTGAGTTTGAGACATGTGCTCTACATGAAAGATAATTGAATATGTTTATTTTAAACCATAAAAGTACAAATATGAGAGAGTTGCACCCTCCCTGCTTCTCTTCCAACAACCCAACAGTGCTTTTTCTTGATGCTGTTTTCAAGAAGGAACAGCTTAAGTCCTTCAAGTTTGCAGCAAGATATTCCATTTCTTCCAAGTGTTGTGGGATCAGATCTGTTTAGAGAGCAGCATCAGAGCGGGTGACTTGGAAGAGGTCAAGCAAGCTGAGGGATGTTTTGTAAGGTAAAAACCCTTTTGGAAAACATTAGAATTCACCATATAACACAAAAACTCAACAATCAGTGTCTCCAGATCCCTATAGAAGGGATCCCTCCTGCTCACACGGACTCTCAGAAGAATCTTAGACGACAACTTCATTTTTCTCCTGGGATTAATAAAGTTAATCCCAGAAATGGGAATGAAAAAACTAGAAATGGTATTTTTAAATGAAATACTAAACCACTGCAGACATCAGATGACGATGCACACAAATCTTTAGCCCTCTTATTTATTATCCATTTAGCCTTTTTTGTTACCAAATGTTTTCAAGAATAACCTTTTTTTTTTTTAAAAAAATACTTTTATAATATTACTTATTATTTTACTTATATTACTTATTACTTATTACTGTACTAGTGTTCATCTTTTAAAGGAGATTAGATGATCTCACTCTGCAGAAAAAGGCTGTAAGTGTAATTAATTGCACTTTTAATTCATAATATGTTTTGAAAGAGTAGAGAAACAACATCTGGAAGCCTGTGATGCCTTCTTTGTGACGCTTGGTAACTGCTTGCTTGAGGAAAAGCTCTGCTGCAGCCTTCATGATCATCGGGGGTTTAGTGAAGGACTGAATCCGAGCCCCGACAGAGACAAACAATAGCAACTGTGAAAGGCGAGGGGTGGGTCGCTCGAATGCAAATATCCACCGTGCCCCTCCAAGAACCTGCTTTGACAAGAGATTTCCATCCAAATGTGAGAGTTTCGACGCATTTTTGGAGTTTTTTTACGCACAGCCCCTGGCCTGCGCGGAGGCTCCGTCGAGTCAGCAACGAGTGAGAAACTTGGATTTGCTCATCAACTGACGGAGGGAAGGCTTTGTGTGGACAACCCACCCGAGGCGCCCGTGAAGAGGACCAAATGCACCTGCTGAAGGACAACTTTCAAAGTTAAAAAACAAAACAAAAACTGACGAGGTAGGTTATTATTTGGAGCCTCTAAACTGGGACTGAGCATGAAAGCATAGAGTCCCCACCATGCCATTGTATGTTCAATTAACAAATTGTTTTCCACTTAAGAGCATTTATTTATCTTGGGTGTCCTCCTAATGGTTTGACCTCCACATTTCAGCAGTTTAACATACTTGTGATTTGCATTTAAGTGGGTGCATTTTTAAACTTTTATTTTATGTTGTTTTTTAAATTAAGTTAGTTTTTTGGAGCATCTTTTCTGTGCAAAGGAAGCTTTGGGTCAGATGATGGTCCTCAGACTCTGCTTTTATTGAAGACATGCATGAGAAAAACTCTGGAGCATAAAAGATCAGTGGGAGCCTGTTTGCTTGTTTAGACATGGGGAGGAGTCCTGTCAGCACCCAGGGGTCCAATACACACATGTACACACACACACACACATACACACTTAAGCATTTACTTCCATGTCATTTTCCAGTAGAAAAAAAGGCAACATAATATGTGGATTTAGCAAAATTGACTAGAAGTGATCCCTGCCCTAAGCAAGAAATACCACACTTGAAGTTTATTTCATCAAATATAAGTATAGCAAGTTTACTATACATGCAGTGTAGAACGTATACTAACTAAATACATCTTCATACTAAACTGGAACATTGTAAGTTTACACTAAATAGATGGCATATTCAAGTACATTTCAAGTACCCATATACTGCATCACTTTTAGTATAGACTAAGTGTTGTTGTAGTACATTTAAATAGACTACTTTTTGCTAAGGGTGTCTGTATGATCAGCCTTGTAAGCAATTGTGGGGATTTTGACAGTCTGCAGTTTACAGGACAAACTATAAACCTATATTTTTCTATTAGGCACATGAGTGACATCACTGTTGGAATTTGACCCACAATAACTGTCTTAGCCAGGAACTTTCAGCTGTGATCAATCCTGGAAATTCTTATATACCGGTATATATTTTTCATACTTTTAGAAATTTTAAACCACTTTATAAAAATAGGAATTATTAAGTTGTGTTAGAAAACCGTAGAAATGAAAATACAAAATGTTCACGTGAATTCATACATTCAACTATGATAATTTTCCATATTTACAGCCAAAACTTACTCTTTTGGATTTTTATAAGATAAAACATTAATTGAAGTGCTTTACATTGATAAAAATCACAAAAGGTTTCACTTTTCTAAACATTATTCTTATGGTTACAGTATTTATGGTTTTAACAAGTATTAATATTACTTTTGCCAGATAAAACAATCAAAAGAAAATTATTTATCTTTTTTTACTTTCTTTGCTACTTTATCTTTACAACAGAAGAATTGAACATATGCTAAAGATTTTAGCATATTTCTGCCCTCAAACTGTCGCGTTTTATTCATGTAATTTAGTGTGTAAAGGTTTTGAAAAGATGAAAAGTGTTCAGAACAAAGATGTCTGAAAAAGCTCTGTTGTTTGTGTTATTAATGAGAGGAGTTGGAGGCAGACTGAGCCAAACGTGTGACCTGAATACCATTTTCCAAGGCGACAAACAAGCATGAAATTGGCTTCTCAAGGTAAAGAGCGAGATGATCTGGAGTCTGTAATTACTTTGGCATGTCCCATTGCCATCTCCTCATATATGAACCCCCCCATTTCACCACTGGACTAACCTCTCAAATAAGTAAAAAATCTAGTAATAGCTTGGATAAACTTAAAGCAGTCTCTCTTTCATGAAGTGTTGATATTTCAGTATTCATTGTCTTTTTAATGATGCATTTTTAATTAGTTAAAACTTTTTCATTTAATATAATTTTACATATAAAAACAAATATCAATTTGTAAAGCTGTTGCTTTTTATAATGTGAATTAGCATTTGACTGAATAATTGATATGCAATTAGTCTCTTCTGGCTGTATTTTCCATTGGCACTTTAGAGTCAAAGCCCTGTGAAGGAACTACTGAGCATGTGCTTCATACAGCAAATCTGCTACATTTAGACTCAATAATGCATAAATTTAGTTTGACTAACATACGTGTATTCTTTTTCAGTTAATTTACTAACCATTCCTGGTCTCATTCTAATGCATTTGCTCAATTTTGCTCAACTTTCAGAAACGTTGACGTCTTATTTTTTCCCCACTGGTGGAAAGCAGTAAGCATTGGAATGAAATGCTACTGTAAAGTTCTAGCACATCCCCCAGAGACACATCAAAGCTGACCCAACATGAGGCCTTTATCCGAACAATTGCTTCATTCTATCCTGCACCCCAACACCGACCACCCCCACCAACCCCTATTCCACATTTCCACTTGATTAAGCTTTAAGCTGAGCAGAGTTGAATCTGGAGGGAAAAGGGTTTGCTAATCATGACTCAAAGGCTCAGCATAGAAATACAGGGGAAAAACCACCTTTCATGCACATTTTTGGGGGCGGTCAGGCTGGATATGTTGGTAAAGTTTTAACCCGCTTTGAATCCCCTTCTTCAGAAAGAAAGATAGTTGTTTACCAGATATATTTAAATTATGCAAAACCCAAGAATTACCCGATTACTAGTATAACAGGTTTTTTTTAAACATGAGAGAATAAATCGATGCTAATCTTTATAAAGTCGTTTTACAGCTATTTTGAAAAGGTGAACAGTAGTTTTGAGTAATGAGAGTTGTTTATGTGTCAGAAAAAGTCTGGATATGTCTATCACAAATTGAGCATTGCTTTATTTACATACATTTCTCAAAAAATCCTTCATTCTTTTTTCTTGCAAGCGATCACAGCTCTTGGTAAGGCTAAGCAGAGGCAGCCTGCAGGCCACTGTACACATTCTCTATCTGGTTGTGAGGTTGCCTGGCAATAGGAGCTGCAAGGGCAATGGTTTCTTCCCTCCTGCAGGCTTTTCTCTTTTTTTTTTTTTTTTGTTTCATTCCGGCCCCCCATTTTTTTCTTTTTGCTGCTAGCTTGTGACTCCATTTACATGTTAATAGATTAAAAGTGGCTCATCACGGACTGGATTGGAAAGCTGATTATCAGTATTGCATGTTTGCGGAGGTTTGTAGAAACTTTGTTTTTGTGTTTTGAACATGAGTCTCAGCAGTTTACCAGCTTGGTATTGGTGTGTGTTAAGAATCTGGACTGTCCACTAGAGGAGAGCAGAGTACCAATTTAAAATGGAGTTTTTAGGTGTTATTTGTGAAAGTGGAAGGTTTTTAACAGATGTTTTAAACTGTTGAATGCAGAGAGACTGTTCTTGTTTCATGAGAAGAAAAAAGTACAGAAGGCTAATAGTAAACAAAATAGTTTTTATATTGTAAAGTTTTTTAACACCAACTAATTTCAGATTTGCCCCTAAGTGATCAGCTAAGGACTTGCAGCTTTTGCCACTTGTCTATTTTCTTAAGTGTACGAGGTTGTGGCAGTGAAAACGTCTCCACGGGGCAACATGCTGTTTATCCCCAAAGCCACAACATTTCAAGAGCCCTATCACCTCTGCATCTCTAAACAGGAAGCAATCATTACTCTGACCAGATCCAACAAATGGATGGAGCGAGCCTTTAGCTTATTTAAAATGTAAAACTCATTTGGAGCAACAAGGAGAAAACACCAGCGGTTTTAAAGATTTTTATTTGTTTGCTTGAAAATGTACACTGCTATATATTTAAAACACAAAAATTAAAAAAAAAACTGTTATAAAAAATCAATTAAATGAACATATAATTGCATGGATGAGATCTCCTTGTGTCTTAAACTCTTTCTGTCTTTAACTTGAGCTAAAACCTTTGTTATTGAGGGGTTCCCCAATGGCAAAATTCTTCTCCCTGATAATTCCCATTCTCCAGAGATAGATATAATTAGAGCTATGGAAACAGGAAACACCTCACCCTGTCTATCGTTTTCTCCTCCCTCTGTCTGCCCCCGTACCCCCCCTTTCCCTTAGATGTGCATTTACTCATTATCAGGTGCATGATGTTGAGTACAGCCTTAATGAGCCTGCTGATGGTTATCTATGTGTCCTACATCCTTTGGTTTACTGGAAGAAGATGCTGATATTGCTGTTTATTTTTTGCTTCTGTCTGTAAGCGGTTCAGACGCTGCCAACTGAGTGTTGATCTTTGGAAAAAAAAAAGTCTTGGTTGACATATAAACTTCAATAATTGATTGCAGTGGATGCAGCAGCGATCGATTGACAGCAAAAACATATCAATCGATCACTTTAGAAAAACAGCATACAGAGCTGTGTAGGCATTTTAACTGACTAACCATGATGTGTTTCAGATGTTTAACTACTTGATGCGTTTCAGGTAGGCTTGCCTCTTTAGCCCATGAGTTCTGCAATTCATTTTCAGTAGATGTTTATGCGCCTTGGTAGTTTAGTCCAGTGTGAGAGATGTACTGGTCTATAATTTCAGCTTCTTCCTCCAAAGATTAAAGACTCAGCAGAGACCAGGTGTACAGCTCAAACTAAAGACTAGCCACCCATCAGTCTAAAGTTCAGCTGCAAACGTCAGAATACCTCTGAACATGCCTTTTTTTATACCAGAGTATGCAGAGTCTTGATCCAGAGGAGCTGCTCCCACCTTTCCTCTTCCTGGTGTGGAATGCACACCTGGAGGTGTTTGCTGAGTCGCTGAAGTAATCCATATAACAATATGTGCTGACATGTGGTGCCATCAAAAGTCCTCAAGGCTGTTTGCTTTGTACGACTTGGTTTCTTTGGATGATCAAACCTGTTGATCTTTTAATTTTAATGCTGCACATCAGAGGAATGACATGTCGGCAGAGGCTTTTATTTTAGCAGAAAACAGGAAAATAGTATGTAACTGATTCGCAGATAACAAACCCCCAAATGTTTGCCTATGAACCCTCCGACCAAAGAGCTCAGGTAAAGTGCAATTGTCTAGACTCTTTTGTTGACACGGCTGGGCAGTTGAGTCGTACTGCTCGCGGTCTCCCCTCACAAAGTACACAGAGGACGGAGATGGGCGCAGATAAAACGGTAAGGTTACGCCCCGCTGAGGAATTGGGATGCCTTGGGGCGGCTGGAACTCTTTCTGCCTGGTTAGCCTTAATTTTGTGATTCCTCTCAGTCAACAACACGACGTGTTTGATGGAACATGTCAGGTTGCTTCAGGACTTGTGGGCCGGTCCTGTGGTCTGCTTAGACAGCTGTCAGCCCCTCGGTGCTCAGAGAGCCCGAAAGTCCTCCATGTGATGCTGCAGACTTCAAAGCAAGAAAAGAAATTGAGGTGAGTCCTGACTTATATGACAACAGAAGACATATCTGCTGGATCAGAAGTCAGTTTTTGGTTGTTCCCCTAAGTTTACTTGAGATAGTTATTTCCTGGTGTAAGATTTCTTGAGTTTAGCTTCAGAAATAAAGGAATGTGATGGTTAAATTAAATTACTCTGACAGGGAAGCATATATTTGACTTGGCTTTGCAAAAAATACAATACAATGTGAAAGTTTTATCACATATAAAGCTACTTTTTTATTTATTTTATGTATAAACACATTTAGAAGCATTTTAGACCCAAACAGATCATAAAATTATAATGTTTTATTGAAAGAAGGAAAGAACAAATTTTATGCCTTTTTGCCTAAAATCCAATTAAAACAGGAACAAAATGAAAAAATTTTTTCCTCATTTATTATTTGTACAACTCATCATGAGGAGGATTTTTTTTAGTGCCGTTTATGAATTTTTTGACTGCTTGTGCTGGCGTCGCTGTAACTCGACCTCGCCTCCCGAAGCCACCTGTGCTTGCGCACTCTGAGAAAACACTGACAGCCTTTGTGTCAGAGTGGGACATCCACACGTCAGGGGGCTGAAGTATATGAGGGGCGGCTGTGACAGGTGGCACACTCTGCCCATGTGTCCCCTGCAGGAAAAAAGCGAGATTAGGATTGAGCTGTTAGTGGAGCAGCTGTACCACATGGCTGAGGGTAAAAGGTAAAAGCAGGAGGCTAACATTCCTGGCACAGACTTCAGAAGAAGCAGAGAAGGTTTGAAAATTGTTTTTGTTTGTGGGCAGAACAGATTCAGGCGTGAGCGTGGCTCGGCTGTGGGAAGCCATAGGTTGGGGTCCAGCGAGGATGCCTCTGTTTAAGTAGCTGTGAGACTCTGTGTGCTGAAGCAATCAATCTGAACAAATAAAAAAAACCAGCAGCCCCAGCTGAGAGGAACACTTTATTTCAGGGTTCCCAGTGACTGTTTGAGGCGGTCAAGCGGGACAGGTCGGGAAGGGTCAGGGGTGGGTGGGGGGCCGGCTGTGTGAGTCTGGATGTTGATGTGATGTGAGTTCTCAAGGCTGTGTGAGACGGACGAAGGGAGAGGGATGCCTCCTTCACTTGACCATCTGTGTTTGCCAAACTTCTGTACTGCACTGTCCGAACCCCAGCCGTAAGTCTGAAACATAGCTTTGTTTTCTTGGATATTCCAGTTGTGAGGTCTAAAGAATTGGCCAACTAGAGATCAATTCTTTGAGATTACAACTAGAATTATGAAAGAATCAGTTTCCTCATGGGAGATTATGACTGAACGTTTCTTTTGATAGAGGATGTGAAGAGTTGTGAATAAAAATGATAAAAGGTGCGGTTTATTTTCAGGTTAAAGTTGCTTTTTAAGAAATTGCACTTTGAGGCAAAACATATAAAGTTTGAACCCTTATTCTCAAGATGGTTTGCCACATTTAGGAGAGTAACAGGCAAAATTGGTCTCCCTATGTGATAAAGTGTGATGTTGGTATGAAGTGAGGTAGGATGAAGGTGTCACATTCCACGGTAAGGTGTGTGTTTGCGTTTGTGGCCACCCAACTATCTACAGCAGAGGCTTCAGTTGTTTTTTTCTCTCCTACACAATTGTGTCTTTTACAATTTCTCAGTAGACTAAAGTCTGAATAAACAAATTTCTCCTCGTACATGCAGAGTTTTTGCACCAGTTTTCTTGTTACAAAAAGGACGAATAGTTTCCTAGAGCAAATTACAAAGTACAGACTAGTCCTTTATTCATTGCTGCCAAAATAGTTATAACAATAATATTATTAATTGACATAAAGCAGACAATTGTCGCGTTTCCCTCCTTCAGTTTAGGGATTACACCCCTCAAAAATAATGCATGCACAGATTGTCAGTCTGCCACAGGGCATACAATCACTCCCACAAGCACACCTAGGGACACTTTAGAGTAACCAGTTAACCTATGATTCATAATTTTGGACTGTGGGATTAAACTGGATTGCCAGGAGAAAACCCACACATGCACGGGGAGAACATGCAAACTCCATCCCAGCCAGGATTCAAACTAGGGCCTTCTTGCTTTGATGCAAGAGCACTGACCACTGTACCACTGTGCAGCCCCATGTTGGGGGACACATTTACAAAAAACATTTTATAAATAGGTTTTCATTTTGTACCTCTTTTGAAAGCTGTCACAAAACTAAATGGCTTTGCTAAATAATTATTCAATAAATTATTAAATAAATAAAAAGATCACACAAAAGTAATTTCAAAAATGTAAACCTATATCAAAACGTGCTTCAGAGAGATGTTATTAATAAAACAAAAAAAAAAAGAACTACAAAAATGACAAGGCTGCTGCTCTCGTCATCTGACCCCCTCATCCCCATGATGCCTCTATCTGATCATGTGCCACCCCTGAGGTTTCACTATCTGCTCTCTCAGATCGCATAAATATTGTTTACCAGAAGCTTGCGTAAATGAGTCTATTTTGAAGCATATGATGGCCCGTGGAAAAACAACAGGAAAAAGTTTGACTCCTGTGAGCATGTTGGCATAAATTATGTTGTGCTGTCAAGAACTCCTCGCTGATATCTTGACTGGAATCATAACATTCTGTTATAGTATGAACCCGGGCACGGTTTTTTATTTTTGTCCTGCACTCAGGAACATCACCGCTGTGGAACAGAGCAGAAGCCTTGCTTCTGAAAACAGTTTGCTGTTCACATTTATAAGTCACTAGAAGTTTAAAAACACCATGATCAGGTTTTTGGACAAAGCCAAAACTGCTCTCTAAATATTTTAGCCAACCGAACATATATTTTATTTCTTGTTAAGAGATTTGATTGGCAGAAAAAAGTAAAGTTGGTTTTCTGTCTTCAGATATTTACTAATATTTTTTGTTATTCTGGGATGTTGTAGCTCTGCAGCGTGACCTGCCACCTATCACAGACAGCAGGTGTGATTGCCCTCTCCTTCTTTGTTTGGAACATGGGGGTCAAATGCCGTGCTCGCATGCTCTGACGGCAGAACAGACGTTCAGAGAAAATCTGTTGATACAGCAGGACGGATGGATGTAGATGGATTTTAGTTGGGATTCTCAAACTCACCCTGTCAATTGACCATATTTCTTTGACCGAAAAAATAAACATAGCTTCACTTTGATGTGGAGAAATGTTGAAATTCCCTTCTTAATTTTTTTATTTTTTCGCTGATTTTATTCTGGTCTTTCCTAAATTTTCTTTTGCTTTACCAAATTTTCGAAAGCTCTTGCTGCTAGACATATTTTTAAAAAAGTGCTTAAAATGAGAAAAAAAGATAAAAAGCTACAGATCTTGTGGCTTAAGAGTTGACCCCTATCATTATCCCTCCATCTGTGTGCCTTACAGTCAATGGGGTGTTTGAGACAATCTCCAGCATCTCCACTCTGATGTTAGCAGTCTAAATGACATTCTTCTACATTCTTCTTAAATTTGGGTGTTACATCTTTGCTTTGTTCTTTTCAAAAAGAAGAAGCATTCTACTTTTTAAACCCTTCCAAACAAGCCATGCTTGTGCAGTCTCTACCTAGTTGCACTCCCATGAACTTTGACATCTAACATGCCAGTTGAGGCCCGTAGAGGTGGGACCGTTTGACCTTGGGGTGAAACTACAGGGATGTCTGATCCTAGGAAGACTGTTCGCTGCCTTGAATGTTTTTGACTTGTGAATAATTTTCCTCCCTGAATGATGTGATTTAAATACTTTAGGATAAATTTAATTATGACTAAAAATGTTAAATTAGTCAGGATTAAATTTTAAGTAGTGACTTAAACATTGTTGGAATACTGGATTAAAACTGCTTGTATTGTAAATGAATTCAATAATTTTAATTAGGTTGAGAAAAAAAATATATACATATATTTTTTTACATTTTGCCAAATTAACTTTGCCCACCAAAACTCAAGATTAAAGGTTTAACTAACTTTCGACTTGATAGTAAATGCATAAACGCAAACTTTACATTTACATTTGGTCATTTACATCTTCACATTTTTACGCCGTTACACGCCTTGAACAGTGAGATTCAAAAAAGATAGTCATGAAAAGTCAGAGACATGGAGAGGTAAAGCTGCTCTCCCAAAAGTCTGAGGCAGTCCAAATTATAGGTTCAACTGTGGCCTAAACAGTACACGAGTTGTAGAGACAAGGGTGTACTTGAATGGTCTATATGTGTGGTATGTGTACTCGTGTTTATATAACAGATTATAGAGTAGAACTAAGGCAAAGACTAAAGTAGATGTAATGTAAATCCAGTATCAGACACCATCTGCCATTGAAAAATGTGTGTCTAATGTTTTTATTTGTACCTTTTCCTTCTGTTACTAGGTCATAAGTTAACAGGATTGTTAGCATGGGAGTAATTGGTGTGTTTGGATGAGCCCGTGAGACCAGTGTGACTGCAGGGATGTGACAGTGGAACCTCTTGTCTCGCTTGGGTCATTTTGATGTCTGGTTCTAATGACATCTCTAAAAAAAAAAAAAAAAAAACCTAATTACCTATCCTCACTACTGTCTCTGTGAAACCAGCCAGTTAAACACAAATCTTAATTTTCACACACACTGTGAGCTTTTTTTCCCCCCCTCACAAACAAGGGCTTCCTGTGTTGAAGAAGAAATGTTGAATCCTGTCATAAGTGATGGTTTTAACTCAATCAGATCTTCTGTACTAGGAGGTCACTCTTCATGTGTTCTTGTTTCAGCCGTTCAAAGAATCAGGAAGCCTTTCAGGGGAGTATCATTATAGTGACCTGAGCCTCCAGTCCAGTGCTGATGTCTTCCTTTCTTTTTTTTCCCTGCAAAGCAGCAGAATAAGCTGAAACCCTAGTCCATTTGTACTACAGGGACAAAAGGGGACCATTGTGGCAGGAGGGGCAGAGGAGAGCTGCCGGTGGAGGTAGGGGTTGTAAGGGTCAGGAGGGGGTGTCAGAGAGGATCTGGTCAGAGTTTGCAGGTTTTTGGGGCTCAGAGCAGCACTGCATGGGTGGGGGTGCAGGTTTAGCAGTGACTGTGTTTTGTGACAGCCCGGAGTTGCAGCAGCGTGCATTTGTCCAGAGCAGTGGCAGCGGCGGCAGCAGCAGCAGCAGGGCGGGGGAAGTTATGCAGGAAGAAGGGAGGGTGAGAGCCGGGGAATCCAGCGCTTTGCCTCTCTCACGCTCTGGAGTTTAGTCTGCCCCAGCTGCCGACACTACAGCACCCAGAGGGGTTCACCAGGGGTGAGACATGGTGCTGGACCTGTTGTCACAGCGATGACTCGCATCTCTCAAACTACGGATTGTCAGATCTTCCATTTAGAGTGGATGAGGCGTTACTTGTTGAAGCTTTGGATTTCCTCCGTCACGGGTCAAAATGCACTCCAGGGCAAAGTCTCGCAGTTTTGACAACTACCTGAGTATCAAGGTAGGAATTTGAAGTTTTTTTATGACTTCCTTCTTTACTTTATCTCTGACTGGACTTGTGCTTTAACTTTGAAAAGGTTTGCCTCCAAAGTTGGTGTTGTGTCTTGATGCACATGTTCCAGACATGGGTGTTTTTGAAAGAACAACACTCCTGTAGCTAATATTATGACTGCTTGGTCTACAGCCAAAACATTCCCAGCCATTATATTTTCGTACAATCAGGACAAGGTTTTACAACATAAAGGTACACTGAGACACTTTCTACTTCATTTTCATCCAGTGTTTGCCCCTAAACATAAAATAGACAGTGTACTCCATGTCTTGTATTTACTTTTTGTTTAGACACCGAGTTGCATCCTCCCTGATCTGTTGCTATCAGTCTCCTGCTTGTTTTGGAATGCACTCATTCCATATTTACCCCTGCTTAGGTATCAGCAGTCTTTGTTGGTTTCCTTTGTCTCTGTTGTCAGCACTCTTCAAAGCTCTCATTGGCTGAAGGACCTTCATTCACTTTTTGTCTCCTTTGTTAGCCTGTCCTTTACGCACAGGCTTGATCAATAATGCAAATTTCAGTGGTTCAGGCATTAAAGAATTCATTTGTGGAAAAAAGACCCAACGCCGTTAAAAGACAATATCCTGTCAGTTTAGTGGTTGACATCCTGTTTGGAAAAGTCATTAGTTGGGCACTTTTTGTTAAAAGTTTCTCTTCTTATCAGGCAGGAAAAGTTTTCTTTAAGATGCTCTTAAAACTACATTAAAAGTTAAAGATGTCATATAGTAGTCGATGATACTAAGAAGGCAGATTCCTTCTGAGTTAGATCTTCTCTGCCCCCTATGAAGTTGGATTATTGTGGGTGCGGATCAAAAGCTGAATCCAACCTTTCACCAGTGCAGAATGACTAAGATAAGGTGGTGGTTGGTTGGGTGGGTGGGGTCCTCATCAACCTTCTTTGTTGGCATCCTGGCACCTGGCAGCAGGGCAGGTCTGAGCAACCTGCAGGCTTTGTCCTCCTCCTGCCTCTGCAGCCACTTGCAGGTTGGTTAGCGAGCGGCCTATATGGGGGCGCCGGGGCTCTCCTGTTACACTCCCCTGGTGGCTTCATGCTCCACTGGAGGCCTGGCAGGCAGTGTCTTTTGTGTCCCTGACCCACTAAATGTGTCAGTGACCACTCTCTGTCCACTCTGTATGACTCCCCGTGTCTGTGGGTGTTTTTCTGTCTTTTTGATCCACTTCTTTGTTCATCTAATCTTTTAAAAAATATAGTTTTCTGCTCCATCTTTGACACCAATGTCAAAGAGTGATGCTTTTTTAGAACAAAGTTATTCACCATTTGATGTGTTATTTGGGCTTTTTAAACTTCAAAGTTCATTTCACCTCTCACCTCAACAGCTTCACATGTTCAGCTTCCTTTCTCTCTGCTTAACTGTTGAACAGCTGGTTTTACCAACAGCGCAGACAAAAATGTTCCACCTGGAGTGTAAAACCAGTAATTACCACTCCGGCCCTCCGTAAAGCAACCAAACTCACAAAGACCTGGCATCTAAAAAAGAAAAAAAGGGGTGGGACTTCCCTCTCTGCTCTCATTCTGGCTAAAAGCTCTGAAGCTAGACATACAGAACTATACACACTACATTCCTCTGTGGCTCAAAGCGGATGGGAAGCTCAGCTTTGGTGCTTCAGCCATTCTGCTGGGATTTGCAAATATGTTTTGGAGCGTGCAGGTGACACTTGGTGGAAAATCTGTAAAGCTTCATGACAATAGAGGAGATGTTTCACCTCATAAGAGATGTTTGTAGACATGCTGTTTTTCAGCATCTTTAATGTAAACAGAGCACTTTCCAGCTATTTTGTTGCAGACAAACAAAAATTTGTCCTGGATTTTAAGTTGTAGTCGAGCTCAAACCTCTGCCATGTCAACTAATTGTTCTTCAAAGCCACACCTCTGCCATGGAAACCCCAAAACAAACCGTTCATAGTAAGTGCTTTCCTCCTATTGTTAGCTCTCCTCTGATAAAACACTATGTCACTCCTCTCCTGTTGGGCCCAATAGTGACTAATGTCCAGAGAAAACTGTATGTCTCAGTAAAAAGAAAGCTGACTGCTAATGGAAGTGGGTGTTTTGTTCCCGGGCACCAGCACTGTACAGCACATGCCACTTAGAGAGGCGGAGTGCACAATGAAGGCCTTGTAGTGGAGTCGTGGCATGTGTGCGAATGAGCTGAACTGTACTCACTCTCCTCTAATTGATGGTGCTGAGCTGCTCGGATGAGCAGGACAGAACCCACAAAGGATGAAATATGGACTTTGGCATGAACAAAACTCAACAGGACACCTCTTGATGGACTACTGTTGTCATGTAAATTCTAAGTAGACTCTTTAGACAAAATCACAGTTACAAAGAGTTTTAGTCCGAGCTTGTGTGGTTGCCGTAGCTTTGCCGTTTTTATCGGCTTATCGTGATAGGCAGATGGGTCTACTCCACGGTTGTGTTCCACTCAGGAAGGACAGATAATGGAGAGATGTTTGGGCTCGGCTCTGACTAATCACAGGAAGGTTGTAGCCGGAACCACTAACACTACCACCTCAGGAGGTCAACCTCATCCATGACTGTGGTGATCCCAAAGGTGATGTTCGCATATCCAGTATCAGGGATGGAAATGTCATCGGCTCTGCCGGGGAGGGTTGACTGTGTTCCAGGTCACGTATGGGACAGATGACATGGTTGATGCTAATTTTTCCACCCTCTGGGTCGCAGCTTGAGCCCAGCCTGGACTTTCCATTTTGGTTGTTTTTGTTCAGACAGTGACGTTGCTCCGACCAGGTGTTTCCCGTCATTGGGATGCTCAAACTTCCTGACTTCTCAGCTTAATGGGATTATTTGCTGATTATTTGCAACAGTTGATCCACTTATAATTACACTATAGTCTTTAAATGGAGCTTAAATGTGATCCTAACTAAAACATTAGCACCCTTCAAAACTATTTCTTTCCACACGCTGTGTGTAAAAAATACTTAAGTGTTTTTTTTTTTAAATCATTATTATTATTTTGTGGCTTTACTTGTGCTTATATTTAAGATCTGAGGTCTAGAATTTTTTGTAATATAGTCTGTGTTTTTATCAGCCATCACACACAAAATTGACTTATATGCTCTTGTTTTTGAAAGGACGCTGAGACGTTGGACAAGTGTATCCAGGGCACCTTGTCTGCTCTATACCGCCCCTTCAGTGCCACTGCGTCCACCGTCCTCTGGCAGCTCTTCAGCGTGGTGGAGAGGCAGTACCGTGGGGACGGCCTCCGCTGCTTCATCGACTTCTTGCTTCCTGCTAAGAGGATCTTGCAGATCATCCACAGAGAGACCTGTGTGAGTCTTGGTCACTGAAAAATGGGATAATAAGAGGGGACCCCTGCAGTTTCTTCTTATTTGGTATAAATTTTCTAGGCCTACACCACAAATTTATTAACATCACAGGATCAGTCTGTGCAATACCCGCATTGCAAAAGACAATGTAAACTTATAAATGTTGCCTTAAATGTTTAACCCATGCTTAAACCAAGCTAAAAGTTTTTAATGAATCTAAAAGAGCCCTTAAAGCATTTGACCAATCAGATGGAGCTTTTCACGATGTTGACCAATCGAATCAACCTCTTTTATGTTAGATGCCCGCCTCCCTTGTAGGCATGGGTCATTTGGAGTTTAGTTTAAATGGACAAAACTGTTGCGGTGAAATGTAAATGGTATATTAGCTGTTTTTTGCTGCGTGGCTTTGGTGCAGAGGTAGAGCGGTCGAGCTGTGATCGGAACATCTCAGGTTTGGTTCCTGCCCTCCCCGTCCATACATCCAAGTGTCCTTGGGGAGAACACTGAACCCTGCATTGCTCCGAGTGGTTACAGGTTGGCGCCAGGGTTAGGTGAATGTGTGTGTGCATGGGTGAATGGGACTGTGACTGTTAAGTGCTTTGGGGCTTCGAGGAAGGTAGAAAAGCACAATATAAGTATACGCCATTTACCATTTTTTTGCTGTTTGTTCATGTGGCACAAGTCATTTTAGCATCACAATATTGATGGCTAGTTTTGCACCTTTTTCCTCATATCCTGCAGCCCTAATAGGTACTATTCCTTTATTTTTTTACTGGAACCATATCTTTATTTGGATGTGAAATTGTGAAACTCAATATCGCCTCTCAGCAGCTCTGATTGCTTTTGGGTTGAACAGTGAATCAGTGAAACTTTATTCCGCTGTATTCATGTCTGCTTTGACGATAGCCATAGAGCAACAGCTTCATCTAAGCCTAGCCCCTGAGAATGGCTCGCTGTGCATGAGAGTCTTTGTATTGCAGGCAATATGAGAGGCTTCTGAGAGAGCTTACATCCTCTGTCTTTGCCTTGGTTTTCATAAGAGATGAAAAACCCTTAAGCGATGTCTCTTTGCACTTGTTTTTTTTTTTTCTTCTTCTGTTTTTTTTTCTCTGCTGTCACGGCAAAGATTTGTGTTGTGCCTGAACTGACAGTTTTCTTTTTAAGTCTCTCCTGTCTGATGAATCTAGTTTGTGTACAAAAAAATTAGACCCTTCCTTTTGAGCGTTCAGGCTCAGATGTGTTTGGAAAGCTGATGATGAGATGATGCGTATTTCCCGAGAGGTGATAATGACTGACTTCTCGTTTTCTCCCCAGCTGAGGTTCAGAGGCCTGCTGCTCTATGATGAGGGGTGGCCACTCTGCCTTCACGAGAAGGTCATCCTGCAGCTTGCCCCTCTGCACAAAGTCCGATTAAAGCAAGGAGATTTCTATTTGCAGATAGTTCCTCTAGGCCGCAAGGCTGCAAAGCTTGTGATAAAATGTCTGTCGGCCAGTGGGCAGGCCGTTGCAGAGATCCCCATTTTGGAGGGCATGTACGGAAGTGTTTTCACGGCTGAGTTTCTGCAGAATGTAACACGCGACCGCAACCTGCACCCACTACAGAACTGTCTGCTCACTACTGGTACGGCTGTGTACAGGACAGCTTGGACAAACGTGGTGAATCCGCTGTTTGTCAGCAGCACGGCAGACGCCATCATGCAAGCCCGCTGCAGCAGAGACGGCTTTCACGGCCATCTCAGCACCTGCAGCACCAGCGGATCCACTGGGACTCTGGACAGCCATCGCAGCTCCAGAGAGTCCCTGATCTCTCAGGGAGCTGACTCCATCTTCTCTGAACCCAGTTCACCAAACAGAGACCACAAGGACTCCAGCACTGAGATCCAGGATGTCAGTAAGGATGAGCCTGCCACAACCGTTAACAAAACCGTAAGCTCTGTTGAGGACTGTGCTGAAGGACTGGGGGATGAGGATGACAAGGAAAAAGAGCAAGGATCCAAAATGCATTCTTTCAGCACAGACCTTAGTAACCCAGGCCCTCGACGCCGCATGCCGAGGGATTCTGTGACCTTCGAGAGTAGGCGACTTTTCAGGAAATCCTACATGGAGGCTTTGCAAAACCCCATGACCCTTGGTTCCAGCTCTGAGTCCATCCTGGAGGAAAGTTCAGAGCCCAACACAGGCCTACGAGAGAGAACAGTTACACTAGGAAGCAGCCCAGACACCCGCACTTCTCCCAGAGAACACCTTTCCAGGAAGTTTGGCAGCCGGAGCTGGCTCGGCGGAGATGATTCCAGGCCAAGCACGCCTCTCTTTTACCTACAGAGGGGCCTGAAGAGTGCTGAGAGGCGGGCGGAGAGGCGCTCCAAGTCCCTGGAGAGGACTAACAAAGCAAGCCAGAGTAAAGGTCACAGAGAACGATCCTCCTCCGGAGGCTCAACCAGCATCTCCCCCAAAAAGCTGATGAATGGTTACGCCCTTCGATTCGGGAAGCTGGATGTGGAAGCCGTGTTTCCAGGAAATGACAGGAGAAGCAGCAAAGAGGAGTCAGGTATTTCTATGATAACTATCCTGTCAATGAGCCATGGTAATAATCTTGATGGAGACGTAACTGATTAAAACTGTTTAAGTTAAAAATAGATATGTGCTCTGATGCGACATGTTTCAACTGTTTTATTTCTCTGCAAAGTTTCCTTTATTTTGACACACCGTGGAATCATGGTTTAAACAAAGCTTTAGTGTTTTGCCCGAGGGCACTTCAGCAGGTGCTAAGATAAATGCTGACATTCTGTTTCTCTTTGAGCCACAGACAAAACAAAATCAATTCATGAGAATAAGACAGTGAATATGAGAGATACTGATCTAAAGTGTTTGCAAAAAGGATAAAATTACATCAAAATGTATCATATTTATTAAAAAAAGGTGCACATTAGCAAATGGTATTAATGGTGTAATTAGTAAAAAAAACTCCCAGAAAGCTGCACTAAAACAAATGCATGATTAAGTCACAAAAGTGTCTTTCAAATGTCAAAAATGTCAGGATAATGAAGTTAGTCTGTTAAAAGCATCTGTCCTAAATACTTGTAGTTGTCCACAACAATAATCAAATTAAACAATGTACTTTAATAGAACTAAAGTAAAAGTTTATTAGATTAGATTTTAGCTTAAAAATCATTACTTACTCTTTCAAAAATGAAACTATGCATTTGAGGCTTGCTTTTTAGCTTGTGATCTCTTCAACTGAAATTCAGTCGTGGTGACAGGCCATGACCCATCACATATCAGGCCAGAAAAATGTAACTTTAGGTTGTGCAATTGCCCTAACAGTGAAATGTAGTTGGTTGTTCCCGGCGTGGTTATGCAGCATTGCCCCGGAGCAGCAATGGTTATGACAGTTCATCCTCAAACGAATTGAGGTTGATGTCTTTGAAGCATTCGTGCTTCCATTAGTGACAGTTTACCTTTTGAAACCCACGCTTTGTGTTACTTGGCACATTCGGCGCACAGGTACGGCCCTGCCCATGGAACACAACTGTTTTCTTTTCTGCTGTCTGTCTGCCAGCTGGGTTTTGTTCTGTTTCGGTTTCTGTGGGGTAGCTTAGCAAAGCAGCGATTTCGGCCCGCTTTTAAACCCCTCTGCCGCATCTGTGACTTGAGATGTGAGGCGAGGAGTGAGTTTGGCCTTTGAATTCAGACCAAAGACCAAGTAGTGGTAGTATAAATACTATAGTCAAACCACATCACTGGTACATGGGTGAGATTACCTAACAGAGGATCGTATTTCAGCGTCTACAGAGTAGGTTTCCCACAACTGATTCAAAGAACACAAAGGGTCGTGTAAACCAGCCACAGGGATCCCAGCGTCTCACAATGAAGTGGCCCTGCAGTGATTGGGCTGACTCTGTGATTGGGCTGGGGGATGCACAGATCCCCACAAAAGTTTCCTTTGTGAGCCAATCAACCACTGCGGATCCACAGGGAAAAGAAAAATGTTCAAGCTGAGCTGCTGTCTGTGGAAAGTCCAGAAACATAAAACCCTACCTGCACTAGTTAATCCCTGTCAATTAGAAAATGGAATAAATCAACTTCTGCCAGCAACAATGTGCAGTATCTGAACTATGGGACAGGTGTGGTTGGATGTGTTAAGTCTACAGCAAAGTGTGCAGATTTTTCCTCTTTGATGGCTCAGAAATGCGACACCGGACAATACTTTGCCACTTCCTCCCAAACAAAGCATTTTAGGAAACATGCAGCAAACACTGGCCTGGTCACAGTCGCACAGGAAATGCATTAACTGTTTGAAGACAATAGAGGGTGTGCTGGGGGGGGCTTACTGTCACAGAGCAACACTATAGGCCTCGGACTGTTGAAAAAAGACAATAGACACAACAAAGGTGCAGCCCGGCTAGGGGTTTAAGGGTAAAATTAGGATGACTTTGTTCTTAATGTATTGCTTAAAATCGTTTCAATCAACTTATAAAAGTGCTAATGGAGAAATGGCAGTTATCTTTTAGATTTTTACATGAACTAGACTGTGTAAAGTTGCCTTTATTTCATTCATTTTAAATTGTATTTATCAATAGTAAGAAGAAAAACATTTTACAGAAATAAAATAACATTTCCCTAAATATAAATACCTGTGTTTTTTACCGACTACTCAAGTTTATTATAGTATTAGACAGATATATCTAGAGATATTAGTAGCATAAGTATAACCTAACTTGAGTTATAACGATGATTACAGAGGCTACCTTTTTTTTCTGTTAATCACTGACAAGATCACATGTTTTTATGAATGTTGGTATTTATTTGATGGCACTCATTTTAGAGGTATCTGAGTTATTCTTAATCATTAAATTGACAGCTTTTTTTGCATAGGGAAATCCTATAAATCACAAATAGAATACAATCGAAAGAGGACTATAAAAGCTTAAATAAATCTTAGAGAATCTAAAAAAAAAAGTAATTTTGGTTTGCAATACTTTTCTGGTATATCTTATTGCTGTGTCTCGTACTGCATTTGTGAATAGCAGCTGCCACAATGATGGCTTTATCATTTGTGTTTTTAGTAAATATAGAAAAAAAACATCATGTGTTAAAGAGCTATTGAAGTTTACTACAAAAAAGATGCAGATGAGTTCTGAGTGCATACAGGGGTTGTCCATTTCACCTGCTGTTGGGGTCTTTCTTGGCTGCAGTAAATCATCCAGCAGGCTGTGAAGACGATGCATTCTTTTGCCGTCTTGCTAAAAGGCATCGTGGCTGTAAACTGTGGAAACACTTAGGAATGCGAGGCGCATCGTTCCTGTAAACGGAGCCTCCGGGTATGGTGGGAGGAATGGGAGGAGATGAGGATAAGAAAGTCTTAATTACTGGAGTTACCTGTGAGTCAGGATGACTAAACACCTGAGCTCCATGATGAAACAGGGTGAACTCACTAATGAAGAATCTGTCTAACCACTAATAACGGTTTGTTATGCTGAACTTTATTAGGTATGAAAGGACAGACTGCTGAAATTAAAATGATTGTAATTGACTTTATATTTTGTTAGGACAATAACTGACCGTTCAAGGCAAGCTTACTGATTGTATTTGTAGCTGCAGGACAGCGGGATGACAACAGTCAACACAACCAGAGCAAAACTGCAATGGAGGAATTGAACGATCCCAAAGCTGCTAATGGGTTAAACACTGAGCAGAGTTCTCTCTGTGACTATAACTCAGCTTTTTCCAAACCGGTGTCAGAGGTCAACCAAGAGCTGCTTGCATCTGGAGCTGTGATCCTGCCTGGTACTTCTATTTATAAAGCTTTTATATTTAGTTACGTGTTTTGCTGAGCTTAAGTGAATCTTTAAGATCACCTGCCTTCTCTCATCCAGGAAACAGGGATCGCAGCGGCCGAGCTGTGCTGCAGGTGTGCACAAGGTCTCAGGTCTGGACAGGAGAGGCGTGCACAGTCAAGGAACTAACCTGTTTACTAGGATTCTACCACTCAACTCTGCAGTGAGTCTCCCAACATCCTCAGCTGTATCACACTTTGTCAAAATAGCAGCTTCACAAATAAATGCCATGTGTTAATTTACTGCTGAAGTCAACTTATCTATTAGAAATTTTTAGCACTTTTAGAGTTTAGCTGTGTCTTTAGATTATGTGCATTAATAAAAAAAAGTTGTTTAAAATGTAGAAAAAGTTCATGTTATTTTAGTTTTATTGAGAAAAATCGGCTGTTTCTATATTTGCAGATTCAAAAGTGAGATAAGCCGATTCCTGCAAGATAGTGAACTAACTGTGAGACTCTGGTTTCAGGAAAGAGAAGCGTGATAAAGGTCTAACTGCTGTAATAGACAGCAGACGGCAGCAGCCTGTTCCCACTCTGCTGTCATCCCTGTCTGAATTTCAGGTAAGCCCACAGTGGAAAATATGTAATTACCCTCTAACACGCCCTAAGCCTTTTTAATCCCCACAGAAAATCCTGCTGTTTTCTTGATTGAAATGCCTCTTCTCCTTATCAGATGATTCTTTTTATTCATTTTTTTTAATCTTTTCTAGTACTCTGCTTTTTGTTCTGTGATACAGAGCTGCTTTTCCTTCTAAAAAGTCACACCTGAAAATTTTACCAGCTGCTCTTTGAGAGCATTTTTTTTTAAAAAGTTTGTCCTCGGGGCTCTTGTGGAAAACCTGTCCTTACTTGTCTGTTTTTGACCTCTTGCTGGGAATTAGTTTGCTTCAGCCAACCTGCAAGATATAAGCCTCTAAGTACTGTAAGGACATGAGGTTTGCAAATGTCTTGAATATGTTCTTGTGTGACAGTCAGTAATTTCGGCCTGTGTTTTTTAAACTTTGATAGTAAAAGTGCTTTCTTTCTCAGGTTTTAGTACCAAATGCACTTTATTCTGTTGTGTTCCTGGTGGACAAGGAGGCATCAATCAAACTTGATCGAGACATCGGTGCACAGGTAAACACACCAACATGAAAAAGACGGCACTGTTCTGAAACTTATTGGTGTGAGAGATCCAGACAGTTTGAGCTCTGAAGAATTTAGATTGTGTAAATGTATTTACACAAAAATAAATGTAAATATAATTGTACATGGATTAAAGTTTTGTTATGCATTTTATAATCTCCTGTCTCCTTACCGTCATGTCTTTGAGACTAGCTGGGATTGGTGTGAATGTGGTTTATAGACTCACTCGTGTTTCTGGTGTTTTTAACATGTTGCAGCATTTTTTCATGATAGAGGACATACACAAAGAAAATTAGGTTTCAATTTCAGAGTATTTCTTTACTCAGATCAAAGTGAATCAGGAACAGATTAAAAAAAAAAGTCATTGGAAAAAGCTTGTAGGTGTAACATAAAAGCCACAATCGGCGGGCTACAAGCCCCCTGCTCAGCCCCACTCTGATGCATCTACTTGCAAACAAAGAAATCCATGTACGTCTGTGTTTTCTTCGTCCAATCTGGTATCTGGCTCTAAACCAAACGGCTGGATTGCTCCAATATTCAATATACAATATTTTGTTACACTGGTAATATTTGGTTGGGGTTGTAAGGGGCAGGAGAGTGGGTAAACAGATGGATGATGGGAAATGGGGTGGATTTTTTACCAAAAGTTCCAACTCAGAGGCAAATTTCTAACTCCTGCCGCTCTGCAGAATTTTCTAGAAAATTACATGTTTCTCGATTTTGGCTAAAAATGGTATAATCTTAATTAAAAGACCACTGGGAACGCTTTGATATTAGATCAAAAGATGATCGGAGTGGGACTTTGAGTTGCTGCTGCTTTGATGAACAACAAGAGTTTATACTTAGTCTAGTAGTGACAAAGATTTCTTTTTTTCCCCTCGGCCCAGACTGAGACCGTATCCTCGCTGAAGGCCCTGCATAAGCACATCGACCCGACCCAGCTCACCCGAGACCTGGAGGGCACTTTCCACTACGAGCACCACCACTGGATCAACTTCAGACAGGTGGCAACATCATCAATATCTTTAGAAAAAGAAAAAAAAAAAGATAGGCCTAAATGTTGTTTTGTTGAACACAAAAAGGGAATTTTCGTGAAACTGCAGTTTGGCCAAAGTGGTGCAGAGTTGAAGGACAAGGAGTCTCTCAGCCAGTTGAAACATGTTCATTATCTCATATGGCAACAGTTTTGTTTTGACGAGGTCTGTGCTGATAACCCTCACACATCTCTTTCCTCCCCTTTTCTCTTTTATTGCAGAAAATTGAGCGGTTTGCCAGCAGCTGCTGTGCAGCCATCTCCTCCCTACAGGAGTCCATTAGCCTGCTGCGCGCCACGAGCAACCTCAAGACCTCGAAGGTTAGAGCTTTGTTAGAGCTTTGTCTCCACGTGCAGTTGTCTCATCTTGGCTTGTGAATAGTCACAACAGATTGGGGCATTTTGATTGTAATTGGAGGGAAATTGTGGACAAAAAAGGTTGAAACTATTCCGCTTGGGGAACCAGAAGGATCTGCAGCCTTGTATGTTGGTTTTTTAAATTCATTTTGGCACAATTTGTATCTTTCCAGGACGTGTCAGAGGTGTTGGAGCAGCAGAGACAGCTCATGAACTGTGTGCTGGACGACGCTCGTCTGAACAGGCTGCGCCTGGAAGGAGGAACCGTGCTCGCCCGCATCAGGAAGGAAGAGGCCTGTGAGAATGAGTGCTACAGGTACAGGATGGAGCCTGTGAGGATTAAAACGTCGCCGCTTGCTTCCTTTCTTAAAGCAGCGACTTGTGTTTTTCAGGGACACTGTCGACGTTTTGAACGCACTCTACAACCAAGTGGATGAGGAGGTTCACAAGCTTGTGATTCTGTCCAACAAGTCGCAGAAAGAGTTGGGGAGTCTGCTTGAGGTGCGCAACTTTGAGGAGCAAACACAGCAGGTGAGCTTAAATGTACTGATTTAACTCTTTTGAACAAATGATTTACTCAGAAAACCAACATCTGTTTGCAGATTAAACACTGGTTTAGTTTAGCAGAAGAGAAGCTGCTTAGTCCTCTGGAGTGGACAAATATTTCTTTGAGCAAAATTAAAGAGATGAGAGAGAAGCTGGACCACTTTCTGGAGGAGTCCGTGGTAAAAATGAGTTGCTGCATACATTTATTATTTAGGTTGAAGGAGCCTGGCCTTAAAACAAAAGTGTCTTATTTTTGGACAGCATCAGCAGAGGCATGGATTGCAGTTGGTGAAGAATTCCCCGGAATCCCTTCCAGACTCGGTTCTAATCGACTTCAAACAACACCTGGGTTCCATATTGAGCAGAGCGGAGCAACGGAAGGCTATACTGGAAATCCTAACAAACCTGTACGAGTTCTACGACTCGGTAAGCACGCTGCAAGCAGAGGTAGCCTAAAAAAAAAGAGAAAAGAACCATAACCTTAAGAAAATCCCTAGAAAGTAGTAAAATTATCTGTCCATGCAGCTAGTCATTTTTACTTAACAAGAAATTTGATAATAAGATAGGTTTCAAAAGGGAAAAAAAAAAAGTTAAAAAAGCTACCTATTAGATAGAATTACTTCAAGTTTAATGTTATATAATATTTTTTGCTAGTTCTAAGCACAATTTTTGTATCTTTTGAGCTACAATGTACCTAACTGCAGTTCATTTGTATTACACTGACCAAAAACTAGTGTAATACAGTGTTTTTCAACAAGTGTGCCGTGGGAAATTGCCCTCATTAACTGATCTAAAAACATTTTCCATCTCCAGGATTTCAGCTCTTTGTTCATCCAAACAAACCCTGATAAAACACTGAGCAGTTAGGAATATGAAAGATCATAAAATACTTTTTTCTTTGTGTCTATTTGATTCTATTAAAAACATTTTGATTAGAATGACGGTACCGCGATTTAGCCGTAGCGTCAGCTGTTTTAGGAAAAGTCCCGCCCCTTTAACTGTCTCCAACAATCATTCTTGGAGATTTAATCACATGTCATCAGTCTGACCAATCAGAAGTGGTTAAAACCTTCACTTCCTTGTTCCGATTTCATAAAAGTCTCTCAGTTTCAACAAAGAGACCAGCTAAAGCTCGTCTTTAGCTGTGTAGCTTTCCACAGAATCCGGTATCAGACCTTGAAAAAAGTGAACAAAACCATGAAGCTCAGAGACGCGAGTATGTTTGCGTTCGTTGTTTGTTTGTACTACATCTCCCATGATGCATTGGGTTAAAGTGACAGGCGTCTCAGCCCACAGCAAGTCTTCCGTTGACGTCTTGAAACCACAACGAATACACATCAAACTGTTTTTTAATCTTTTAACTTAACTTAGCTTTTAACTTTTATTAAATTTTAGAAAAACTGCTGCAACTTCCAGCTTTTTCTGCCACAATTATCACAAAAATGCACATGAGATTGTGGATGGGGCTGTAGATCAATACAGACCATGAGTTTCTGCATTTTTTAATTTTTGTGTGCCGCGGGATTTTTGTCAAGGTTAAAGTTTGCCGTGGCTCAAAAAAGGTTGAAAAACACTGGTGTAATAGGTGAAAATGACGAATTTTAGACGAAAATGAGAATCCCATCGTAATAAATACTCGTAAAATCTAAATCTAGCACTTGTTCTTTGAACATTTAGTTTTTGCTTCCAAAATAAGAATGCAAGTCTAACTTGTCAACATATATTGAACTTTAAAATAGAATTTAACCAAACATGACAGTGGAATTTCAGTTTTTTAGAGTCCTAATTAAGTTTATTTATTGAGTACAAAGCAAAAGGATTTTGACTCATTGTAATCATAATTTACTTGTTTTTTTTAGATCTTAGCTCTTAATGGGACAATTTTTTTTATTTGTGCTTAGCTTAGAAAGGTGTAGAGCAAAGATGAGTTAAAACAACTTCAAGCCTGGTAAAATATGTTAAATGTCTAAAAACAAGTTACTTCGAATTATAGCTCAATGTAAACATGATGCACATAATCTCACAAATATTTATTTGCACCCTTACATCTTAGGCGAACCAATGGATGGATCACTGCCAGGATTTTTTCCGCCAGCTGAGTCTGGATTCCTCTGAGGGGAGAGTTTCCTCATCTGTGGTGCAGATTTTGCAGGATTACTGCAAGGAGGCATCTAAGTTCTCTGAGGACAACTTCAGTGCACTCAACAACATGGTGCTCTCGCTGGAGAGTCCTCAGCAGCTGCAGTTGTGGAGCTCCGTGTGGCACAGATGTCAGAAGACCAAACAACAGCTAGAGGAGACTTTGGCTCAAGCTGTTAAGTCAGATCAGAGCTCCGCCACCGAGGACACAGAGGAGTCTTTGAAGACTGTAGAAAGACAACTTTTCATGCCAGATCATCAAAAGGTTCAGGACTGCTTGCATTTATCCAGGACCATCCCATCATGGAGTATTGGGGAGAACAAATGTCACTCTGCTGGGCCTTTTTCTAAGAGCTCCTCCAGCTTGATCTCGTCTTCATGTCACTTCCTTTATCCCCCCGACTGTGAAAACAAGCTGATGCAGAGCTCGTCCACCATGGACGACACGGACAGCGACTGCACCATCGACTCGACCATCTCCTGCCACTCTGAGCCGGTCAACTCCAAGGTCACACGGCTCCGCAAACATCCCATGAAGAAGATCATGAAGAAGACCATGAGCTACGAGCTGACCCAGAGAGACAATGTTCACTCAGACGTCAGCCACATTCACGGATACACGGGCGTGTACATTAAGGGCTTGGAGGTGACCAATAATGTTTCAGCAGAGAAGAAGCTGCAGAGGCCAGACGTGACGAGTCCTGCGTTGGGACGCAGTCGCAGCATGTCCACGCCCTGCAGAAGCCATAACAGGCGCAGCAGTGATGGAGAAGGAAAGAAGCAGAGCAGGTGAGGCTGCAAAGCAGCGGCCAAGCGCAGCCTCAAACCTGTGCACGTCTTTGCACTAACACCCCGGCTTCTCTGTCTCCAACAGCAAAGTGCAGCACATCATGGATGAAATGATTTCCACTGAGAGGGAGTACGTCCGCTCTCTCAGCTACATCATCGAGCACTACTTCCCTGAGATGGAGCGCCTCGACTTGCCACAGGACCTCCGCGGAAAGCGCAGCATCATTTTTGGGAACGTGGAGAAACTGTGGGACTTTCACAGCCAGTACTTCTTAAAGGAGCTAGAGGCATGCGCACACTCACCGCTGTCCATCAGCAGCTGTTTTCTCAGACATGTGAGTCTAGACCATCACCTATTGGGGACTTTTTACATTTTTTTCTTAAAAAAACATGTTTGAATGTGTTACTTTTCCAATTCTTGCTCATTTTACATTCATAGATACATTCATTTATGTGTTTAGTGGCTCAATGATTTCAAAACTTCCATAAGAGTCAGGCTGCGCAAACCTATGGATCCTCATTATAAAAACAAGAGTAAACTTTTCAAAACTTTCTTCATTGTACTCCGAGGTCATATTATCATTTCTTTTAAGCATCTACCAGCTTCATTATGGAGCTCAACCCATGCGTTCGTATGCTTGGCCTTTTAGGAGCTCAATCAATCTTTGTTTTTTAGGCAATCAAAGCAAAACGTCAGCATACTTCTCGTCGTCAGTGTTGTAACTTGTTGTGTGCAGGAGGATCAGTTTGGAATGTATGCCCTGTACAGCAAGAACAAGCCACAGTCTGATGCCCTGCTCAGCAGCCATGGTAACGAATTCTTTAAGGTGCGTCCAGAAACACCGCTCTGGTTACATTCCTCACCATGACTGTCTCCAAGGTCAAGATACTTTGGAAAAACAAAAACAAAAAGTTTTCTGTTTTGTTTTTTTCCCCTCCAGAATAAGCAACTGGAACTCGGAGACAAGATGGATTTGGCTTCATATTTGCTGAAACCCATTCAAAGGATGAGCAAGTATGCACTTTTGCTCAAAGATCTGATCAAAGAATGTAGCCAGACCCAGGAGCAGGAGCTCAGTGACCTCCGCACCGCAGAGGAGATGGTCAAGTTCCAGCTGCGGCATGGCAACGACCTGCTGGCTATGGATGCTATTCGAGGCTGTGATGTAAGTGGGAACTCCCGAAACAAAGCTTTAAAGCCGCTGTGCTGTTGGGCGATCCTACGAATGGCAGCACAGAGGTCATTGAAGCTATTTTTGAAAATGAAGTCATCTTGTGTTTACAGTGAGGTCAGCCTGCCATCAGGAGCTGCATTGTTCTCTGTGACGCATGTGAACTGCCATGTTTCCTCTTTAGGTGAACCTAAAAGAGCAAGGTCAGCTTCGCTGCCAGGATGAGTTCATAGTGTGGTGCGGACGCAGGAAATACCTGCGCCACGTCTTCTTGTTTGAAGACCTGATCCTCTTTAGTAAAACAAAGAAAATCGAGGGAGGCTACGACATTTACATCTACAAACAATCTTTTAAAGTAAGAATTCACTGTCAATGTTATCTTTTTAAATGTACTTTTTGCTCACTTGCAAAAAAAAAAAAAAAAGAAATCATATTTTGGGATGTTTTCTTCTGTCCAGACGGCAGAGATAGGCATGACAGAAAATGTGGGCGACAGCGGCCTGCGGTTTGAGATCTGGTTCCGCCGGAGGAAGTCACAGGACACGTTCATACTGCAAGCCAGCTCTGCAGAGGTCAAGGCAGTTTGGACGGCTATTATTGGCAAAATCCTCTGGAGGCAGGCCCTTAGAAACAGAGGTGTGTTCCTTTGTTAAATTAGATCACCATTTCCCACCAGATTCCACTCAAATAGCCGGCAATGCAATAAAGGAGCGGCTATCCCATTTCTCATTTTTGTTTCTTTGATGTAATATTTATATAGCAAATCTTTCTTTTTACTTCATGAACTTTTAAGCGTCTTTCTGGCCAAAATTGCCACCAAATACACACCTGATTCCATAATCATGCTCAATTTCGTTCTGAATCTTTCATTTTTTTATTTAGTGTATAGAGATTACACAACTAGTAGATGGTCGCTTGATCACAAATTAAAGTAAAAAAGCTAAATATTCCACGTTCTTTCCATAAATGTCAGATTTTTCTTTGTTTTTGTTTATTCTACTCACTTGAGTAGAATAAAGTGTTGCCATATCTTCCCTGCTGAGATGTTTAGAGAAATTCCCTGAAAGGTTTTGATAAGGTTTTATCTTTTTGTGTCACTAGAGATGCTAAATATTTGATATGCCAGATGTTTCAGCGATGCAAATCATTCAACCATAACTGTAAACTCTGCTGAACCTTCACTGTAAAGGCAAAGAATCCACACAAATCCAGTTTGGTCCATTAAGTGCTGCGCCGCTGCGTGCTTAGAGCATTGCAGAATCCACTAACCAAACTCTTTTATATTTTACTACCTCTCACGACAACATAAAGGTTAAGCACAGGTTAAAAACGACAAGTTAAGCTCTGCTGGGGTTGTGCAGTTGACACAGGGAAGCCAGGCATGAAAAATCTCAGCAGGAATTAAGCGAGCAGGATGAAACTATTTGACTTCCTGATTGAAACTTTAAAAGCAACATTTAGTGGAGCCATTAGGTCGCCATTAGGGTTATATAGATCATTTCTTATTTACTCCAATGTAGAATGTACGAGAGGTACTAAGGTTGGGGAATAAGTCCAGAAGCAGAAAAAAAATTGTTGTATGCCGTTTTCAGTTATTTGTCAAATTTTTATATATTCTTTTTTTTTTTACTGTATCTCACCTCTTTAGCAATAGTGTGAGAAAATATGCACATGCATGCTCTGACATCTCTTGTGTACAAAAATCTTACCAAATATTCTCCTTTTATGTGGTGTGCCTAAATGCAAAACAAGATTTTTTTTAAAAGGCAGCCACAAAAAGACAGAAAAACAATCTTTTTTTGTTTTTGTTGTATTAAAGCCAGAACAAAAGAAAAAAATGTGCTGCATGTCAGGAAATCCCAAAAAACTCTATTCAAGGAACAGGTACAGACACGAAGAGAATCAATGGAAAGAACCTGCCAAATAAAAAAAAAACACGAGTCGTAGATATTAAAAGGAGCTGAACCTAAAAAAAGAAACAAATGAAGGCATTCTGAGGAAACCCAAAAAAGCAGAAAGCAGAACTCAACAGAAACTTAAACTGGAAGTGAGAAAGTGAAGTGTTGGATCATAGATTTAAAAAAGAAATAGTTCAGAAAAGTCCAACTCCAATCATGTTATTTTTTATATTTTTAAAAGTATTTCCAGTGGTCTTTTAATTATGATAATGCCAGCCAATTGAGGAAACAATCTAGTCTATGGATCTAGTCGTCTACAAGTGCATGCATCAGCATGGAGCGGAGCAGGGAGCTTGTGGCTTGCTGCAGTAACCTCTACATGACACTTACCAGCTTTTTCCCCACTGCATTTGTGTGTCGGCTCCTGATTCCCAATTATTCAAATGAAGAAATATTCAGAATTGCAATTTTAAGATTGATTTTCTTTATGTTATTCCTCCATCATGAGAAAAATGCCATAAGTTAAAAACATCACAAACACAATTTTTATTGGGTCTTTAAATGTAAATAAAAAGTTACTGAGGTTTATTTGTATTGGTTTCCAGAGTTGCGCATGCAGGAGATGGTCTCCATGGGGATCGGAAGCAAACCATTCATGGACATCAAGCCAAGCGATGCAGCCATCAGTGACAGAGCCATTGATTATATCATGAAGGGGTCAGGTGAGATTTTTCTGTCTCCCCGACTTTTCCTTTTTTGTGTTTCTCTAAATGTGTTCAACTGAAAGTTGCAAAACAGAAAATTCTAATCTTAAAGATCCTCCGTGTGTTTGACTCTTTGAACAGAATCACGATCCAGAGCGTCCATCGCAGTGTCCTCATTTGAACACTGCACTGCATTTAAGCGGCCCCACTCCACCATCTCCAACAGCAGCACCTCCTCCTCCAGCAGCCAGTCGTCTTCGTCCCTTTTGGGCTCCCTCAACCTGCATCTGTACTCCTCGCCCTCTCACCCACATGTGCACCTGTACCCTATGGGCAGCATGACCTCCTTTGTTCAGTGGCCCTATGACTGCATAGAGGAAGATGAGCTGGAGCAGGACTCCGGATGCAGCCAGCCCTCCATGAGTGAGTGAACTATTTCAAACTTCAAGAATGTGCTGCCAAAATATACAAAGTACATGAAGAATTCAAATATTTTCATTGAACTTTTGTTTGGATCACCTAAAAATCTTTTCAAAATGCAAGAATTTGCATTTTTTTAAATAGGCAGTTTTGATTGAAACCACTAGATGCCACCAAAATCATACATATGATGAAACTTCTATGCAAACCTCAGCAGTTTTTCTCCTCACATCAACAGAACAATTCAGTTTTTCAGTATTTTAGTTTCAAAGTGTGCTTGTTGTGGTTTCCAGTTACAGAGAGCTCAGAGACGTCCTCCCAGTGCAACTCCAGTGACAGTGTGACGGGACTGAGCACCCTCACCATCCCTGAAAGCCCCAGCATCGCCATGGACTCCTTCAACAACAACGAGCCCTCCCCTTTCCTCTCCTCATCCACACCTTCCTCCTCCTCCATCTCCACCTCCCCAATATTCCCAAAAGATGAAGAGCTTCAATCTCAGGGAACAAAGTTCATCACAGCAGTGAGTACTATTTTTTTTTTTTTTTTGGGGATGATGTGATCTATAGCTAGAGGAGAATTAACTTTATTTGCTTTATTTATTGTCCTTCTTTTGTCCTTCCTATACTATTTTTATTGATATGCTATTACTATAGGTTGATGTTTCAACATCAGTATTTTTTATCAACATTTTGTCTAAAGTGTGCGACTAATTAAGTCCTTTTTTTATTTTAATATCTGGTATGAAAAAACAATTTAGGATTAAATACTTTCTTCATTCTACTTGGATTTTCTCTTGAAATAACCCCCTCGGTGTCTGTTTAAATGGATAACAGTTTTTTTATGATTTTTTTTTATTATAAAACTTGTTTTACTGTTATATAGAGCCCAAAGGACATTGATAGTTTCTTTAGTGCAACCCTGGAATCTTGACCCTAACTGTTGCACATATGCATATCAACCATCTACTTGATGGTTGATATGCATCAACCATCTACTTGAAAGCATAAACAAGAGTTGTTTTTTTCTATGGCTGGAAATACATTCAGGCTATAAGGAGCACAAGTTCCTTTTCTTTAAGCAAATATTTGTAGAATTTCATTTTTTTTAGTCACGAAAAACCGGAGCCACATTTTAGATTTCCTAATACCTCTACTTTTTAAACATTTAACAAAAGTTTGTTCTGCAATATCCATATATATTTTCTTTCCACTTAAACACTACTAATGTTAGCATCAGCTAATCACATCTGAGTTTGCATTACACTAAGAAGTAATTATGGAGTTTTTTGTTCTGAATGAATGTTTGTTCAGTTCGCATTCCAGACTAAACAGCTTCAAACATTTTCACCGACTCGTTGCTGTTTTGTTTTTGCCAGAGCACAAGCACTCAATTAGCAGTCGGCCTCTCCACAGTGGTCTGACTCTCATGGGTTTTTAGGTCAGTAAGTAACCACGGCCATGACCGTGGTGTTGGTGCTGTTCTTTAATGTAACTTTGTTCAAATGTGAGATGAAACGCTTCATTTGTGTGTCGATGTGTTTTGGTCCCTGTGGTGCATGGCGGTCTGTCTCGACTAGTTTAGGGGCTGTGGCTGCTGATCTTTTTTTTGTTTTTTGTTTTTTTCTTTTGTGATTTGAATTTTTCTCTGTGCATCCGCTTGGCAGAAAAGCAGCAGTCCTGCAACCAAACATGCATGCTTTGTTCCAGTTTGGTTTTTTGGGCCTTGCAGTGTGTTTGAGGTGAACGGAATGCTCCATGTTTTAGCATGAAATTACTATTTCTGTTCATGCTTTGGTGTCTTACAGGTAATAAAATAGCATTTGAGAAAATACAACAAACAAATAGCTATTAATGAAATATTGCTTAGCATTAAAGTACCATGTATGCATACTATATGAGGTATTTCACGCTTTAAAAAATCTAATAACTTATTTTAGAAAGAAATGATAATTTAGGAGTTAAAAGCACAATTGTAAAGGACTTTCAAAAGAAATAGTTTTATTTATAAAAAGACATACTTCTTTCTTTTAACTTTCATATAAAAATATTATGTTATGTTATTGGGTTTTTGTCCTAAATCATGTCAGTACATACATTTCTCTGTATCCCCTTCTATTTTGATCACATTTTTTTTCTTGTATTTAAAAAAAAAAAAAAAAAAGACATTATCACTATTCTGGGTCGGCCTTTCAGATTTCCGCCAGTTTAACTGATATATGCTCATGTGAACTAACAGCAGATCTGCCATCTGATAACCAAAACAGGAAGAAAAAAATAGCACAGAGGAAGAATTAAGGGTTTAATTCTACTAAAACAAAGTTAAAAATTATTTCTTTAAACAAATTTGTAATAGAATCGACTTCAAATATTGCTTTGGGGGTTAAAAAAAGGTTTTTGAAATCAATATAAAGTTTAGCTTAAGTTTAGCTGAGAAATGTTATTTTACGTCATATGATTGCCTCTTAAATAGCTGTTTAATGGTATTTTAGTGCTTTTCACAGGATTCATAGTTGATCACAGAAATGTGCCACATGCTATGGAAATTTTTAAAATCTTAAAGTGAACATATATTTGATATAGTTCTGGTATAGACATTGATTATTTTTATTTTCTGGCTCCTAGTACTTATTAGAAGCCAAACTATGTGTAATAAATACTGTGGCTATTTTTAATAAAAGAAAAAATATTGAGATAATCACTGTCGAAGGAGGACAAAAAAATATAAAATTGTGCTAAAATATTCTTGAAGAAATCTACAATTTCATGGTTGGGGATTGGCATTTGCACTAAGCGCATCATTGAAATAAAGTTGCACGTCAACTTGTGTGTAAATTTTGTATTTGTGCACAAGGTTTGCAACATGTTCATTTTTTTCTAATATCTTTCTTTGTGTGTTCTTTTCCAGCTGTGAAGTCTAAAAGAAAAAGAGATGGAAACCAAGAGGAGTCCATTTTTGCAGCACTACGATTTTTATTAATGAACCTCAACCATCAAATGGCATTTCAAACAAACGGACATGTGGTTTATGCTGTTGTGACGGTACGTCGGGCAAATCTGTACACTTGTTTTAACAAAATAGTTATGTGTTTATATTGTAGATGTATTTTATACAACTGACCAAACAAGAAGCAGATCCATTTTGTTTCTTGTGTCTTTGGTCTGTGCTGACAAATCTGTAAATAAAAATCTTCTAAACACAATATTGTAATTATTCTTCAGACCAAAAAAAAAAAAAAAAAAACACACAATATTTATTTACTGAGCATCTTCAAAGAAGCTTCCTTCTGGCTTAGAGGAGCTTTCTCCGAGTCAGATTTCTGCCGATTATGAGAGGCGATATTTCCACTGATAACCGAAGAAAGTACAACCACATGTACAGGACCCCCCCTCCCTCCCCCACCCCCCACAACAGAAAAGCAGCCCTGCAGGCTCTCACAAAAGCAATCACCGTTACGTGAAGACGATTGGAGGTATGTGAGAAAGCAGCGTGGTTTTGCCTTCACATGAGAGGAGCTAACATTTCTTGACCACAGATCCTGTGTTTGCAGTCCCGAGTTGAACATCACACCTCAAACCACAGCTCAGGGCGCACAGCTAGGGTTTTAGGGCCAGCATTTGCATGCAGCACAGCCGAAACAAAAAGCCACGCTCAACTTGCAGCGCTTCCATGACTTAACCTCTTAACTTTATATTTTATGTTCTCTTTTACAGCTCTTTTGGCATAGCTTTCATACACGTTTATACACAAACTCTTGCAAAAGACGCCTTTACTTCTGCTTTCTTGCTGAAGTAGAATTAAAGGATGCTTTGAAGGTGCTTTTGACAGTTTCATGGGGATTTGGCACGTTTCTGTCTAGAGAAGTAGAAACACAGGGCTGCAGATAGGAAAACTTCGAAACACAACACCAGCAGTTCTAGCACCTCCACCTGTAAGAAACAGCAGCATATACATTAACATTCGTTTTAGAGGTTCAGACACAAACAAGAAAGTTAAAAGCACCCTGTTGCAAATCATTACTCAGGTTTATCTAAAAAGTGCTAAAAAAAATCTAACAACTTGCTTTACAAGTTACGATAAATCAGCTGTTATTAGGGGTGGGATGATTCAATTAAACAACAAATCTGATTCATATCATAATTTGGGCTTGACGATGTGATTCATAGTTGATTTTTAACGATCCGATGCTGAACAGAGCAGGTGAAGTTTCCCAGATTCCTTTTATTTCTTGCTAAATCAAGTGTAAACTCAATATGTGTACAAACAAACAAGTGGACAAAAATGAAAAGCAAATCCATTCACCTTTTAAGGTTGATAAAATGTGAATGTTCAACCCACTGTTGTTTTTTCACATCCATATAATCCAAAGGGAACATTATTCTACCACACTGTATGGTCATGTCTTTGCTAAATTCAAAGTGTTTCCACACATCGGACCTTAATTATGGACTGATCAGTTTCTTTGTGTTGTCCCGAGTGATGTCGCTTGGTGGTTTTTACGTTAAAGTAAAATAAACCTGCAGTTCCTTAAATTCAAATGGTATTTTCCATTATTGATATATTTAAATTTGGAAACAATTTTATATGGTATAGGTTGATCCGATTAACAATGTGCCTCAAACAGATCCGTCTGACTGGATTGTCGAAAATCATATCGATTCACTGATCAAGTCAATTGATCGTTACACCCCTAGCTAAAATACAGAAGCTGTTTAAACCTCAAATGATGGATTCTGGCAGGTTTTTAGTCAATAACCTGATTGATCATCAGTGAAGCTACAAATGCATCAATTAAACATTTCTATGTTAACCCTAGAGCACTATCATCAGGTGATTTTCACCTGAGCAAAACTATTTACATGAATTTCAAAATGTTGTGTGTCAAAGAGTTGTCCCAGGAATGGGTGGACCAAGGACCAAGTTTCCCGTATCATTTATTATTTTTTAGGAACTTCCTATGTTTTTCTTTTTCATTTTGTTACACATACAACATTTGAAAATAAAAGAAAACCACTCTAATTTATCATGTTTTGAACTATTTTTTAAGACAAGTATTTTTTGTAGGGTGTATTATTTAATAAAAATTATCCTACAAAAAGTGATGGTGTAGCTTTTTATGACAAAAGTGTTTTAGGGTTAACCAATTAATTACACATAAAAGTAAACCTTTTAATGTGCTCCACACTAAAATTCAATGATGTTCTTTTTATGTACGTTTTTAGATTTAGATTGAGATTTTTTGCATATTTACTTTGCATAGTTTAGACCTATACATTACTCTGATTTAGTTGTATTTTATAGTATTTTATACTTGTCAAAATGAGATCTTACCTTCATGTATTGATCGCCATGTGCAGACCAGTGAGCCAAGTCAACACTTATCAGGCAAACTGCAATGACTGCTACAGCAATGCTCCCCAAGTTTGCCTTGAAGACCATCTGTATAAAAGATAATAACCAACACCCCCCCAAAAAAATAAAAGAAAGAAAACCATCTGGTTATGATCATATTCAAATTGTCTTTGATTCTGACTTTAACTGAGTCACACTTACGCTTGTCAATGCAGGATATTTGAACAAAAAACTGGAAACAAGTCCAACAAAGAGGAACTGCAGATAGAAGAATAAAAAAAATGTTATGATCTGTTCACATTTGATGTCTAATGATTTATATATTGTTCAAGCAGAAACTTACAAGTACTCCAGTCAGCTGTGAGAGTCTAAACAAGGTCATATAGGAATAGGTTATCTCTTGGGTTATTGCACTAAGAATCCCCACTCCAATGCTGAAGAGGCCGGTCGCTATCTGCATCGACTGACAGAGAAACAAAGAATAAGACAAACTATCAGTGCCATAAATGGGTATAGAATATATTCTTTATACATTTTAAAAACTATTAGACATCATACCAAATTTCTTTAGTATTTTATTTAAATGCAGGCAAACACATTTATTGTGGCATTAAAAAAAAGAAAGCAGATTGATGATGATGATAATACACACCTTAAATGGAAATATAGTAATAGGACAAGGTTAAAAAATACAAGAAATATCTGAAAGCGAGTGAGAAGAAGTTAAAACCTAATAAATTCTAAACCCCATGCCCTAATCCTAATTTATTAATACACCCAGTCCACCCACTTTCCATTAGTCTAATTCAAACTTTATTTAAAAAATCCCTTCTAATGCTGCAGCAACACGAGGTGCTTTACAGGTTTAAAACAATTTAAAATAAAATTCTGACACATAGAGAATCCCCTCAAACCTCCGGACGCCCTCACACCTGACAAAAAGAGGCATAAAATGGGACGTGAATAAAACTCTAAGTGTAAGTAGGAATAGAAACCAAAGTGGAAACTTGGCTTGATGCGGATGTGAAGAAGTGACATTTTGGGGAACTGTCCACGCCAGAGACCAACACAGAGGACATCACCGTGGGATACCGCCCGATCAAGGCAAGCAGCCAGACCAGGAATATCCCACTGCAACGACCCTGTTCCACGGGACTGGTTGGTCAATGTGTGGAGCGTCCCCCTGAGGACGATACCTGGATTAAAACAGAATCTACAATAAAAGCATTTTAAAAAATTAAATAAGAAGACCTCAATGAAAGGTTATAAAAAGATAATCACAATATTAACTCCCCATAAAAAAATAAAAAGACATAAATATATTAAATAATAATATTTCTAAATTTCAGCTAGAGCCAGATTAAAGGGGTAGGTCTTGAGCCTAAACAGTCTCTGCGGCCCTGAGGCTCTCTGGGAGGCTATTCAACAAGTGAGGTCCATAATAACTGAAGCCTCAACATAAGTTTTGGTTCTAACTTTAGGAAGAACTAAGAGGCCTCAACCAGAGAACCTCAGGGTCAGCGAAGGCTCACGCTGTAGAATCATATCAGATATGACAGCTTGAAAACAGAAATGCACGTGTGCACATCTGCTGAACATTTGCTGCAAAAATGCTAAATTATCTAAGTTAAAATTATTTTTTCTTTGTTTTTAAATGGTTAAGAGGATCGGGACAAGTCTCTGATCAATTCCAGTCTTTGTTTATAAAATGCCGTCTTGGAGAATTGAGCTCTGCCCCAAACAAGGCAAATATGGAATTTTCACTTTTTTTAAACTTGTTGCTGAAACTCAAATGCCTTGTTAATCTTTTTTCACCTTTGATAATTTTGGGTTGAATTATGAATAAGATACTATCTCTTTTGCCAGCACAGAGGCACTAATGCATGCTTTATTTCTAGTAGATTATATTATTGTAGTGCCTTGCTCTCTGGTCTTCCAAAAAGGAGGATATCAAACCTTCAGCTATTGCAGAATTTAGCCGCACGCGTCCTGGGGAAGATCAGTGAGCGGGAACACATTACACCCATTTTAAAATTGCTGCATTTGCCAGAGAGATAGTCCTACTCTCTCTCTAATAAGTACATTTTCTGTTTCAGATACCCATGTGCACAAATATAACTACATTCAGTTTATTTGAAAGATCATTTTAGTTTTCACTAAAAGTAAAATAAACATTTTAAAAATAATCATTTTGAAGGTGAAAAAATGTGTTGCACAGAAGTTCAAACTGGGTAACAACACCTTTTTATTTTAAGACACATGTTTATTAGAATATTATGGTTTACCATATAAGGTTACAATAGTAATTTACAGGTTAGATTTATCCAATCATAATTCACCCTAAAATTGATCACATTTGGTTAAAGGTCAACACAAGCAAAAAACAAAAGTATTACTATTATTATTATTTTTATTTGTACTGCCTTTCTGTGAATACCTGATTTTAATTGTAGCTGGAAGGATGAAATCTGTAGTTTGGTCCAGGTAGTGTGGTAGAATATTAGAAAAAGGCAGTTGAGCTTAAATTAAGTAAAAAGTTTTTTTTAAGTGAAAATTTCACCATTACATAATAAATAAAATGCAAGATGGTATTAAATCCCATTCACAGAGTGAACCTTATCAGAGACATAATCCTCCTCACCGTTTAAAAATAAAGAAAGTATTAATTTTTTAATGAGTTAATTTTGAATTTTCTGAAACAAATATTCAGCAGATGTTTTTCTATTCACGTTTTAATGTAATTTATGGATGACAGTTATAACTTCATGAAAGATCATACAGGTTAGAAAATAGAGCAAGTTTCTGGATCACACATTTCTGCCTGTGCGTGTGTGTGTGGGGGGTGTCCACCCAAGTCCTTCCTGTTACTGCAGAGAAATTTACACTCATGTGCATATGTGTCATTTTACACACTCTGATCTGTCAGGGACATCAACTATTTAGTGATAGAAAAAAAAGAAAAGGAATGTTAACATTCTGAATTCTGTTGAGTTTTTCTTTACATTTGCGTGTGATAATCAAGCAAGACTTCTAATCTACCCTTAATGCAAAGAATTCAATCCTTGTTGTTAAAATTTGGACAAAGCTCCTCAGAAAAAATCAAATTAGTCAGTTTGATAATTCTGCTCTCCTTTTTATTATTTCAAGTATCTTACCCCATAAACAGCCGGCTGTTGTCTCATCACCCTCTTATGTCGTTCTTCATCTTTAACCATCGCTGTTGCTTGATAATACTGGGTCAAAGTGGGTGGAGAAGGAGCATCTCTTCGTCCCGCTCTTGAAGGCTCCTGGTCAGCCTGGATGTCCATGTCAACATCAGCACAAGCCATGGTGCTCCTTTGATCCAGAGGAAGAACTCTAAAAGAATATATATATGTATAAATATGTAAAAAAGGAAGGAGTTAGGGTATAAAACACATGTATAAATACAAGGCGACAAAAAATATTTTTAAATTATGCCAAAAAAAAAACAGATTAAATAACATTTACATCATAAAAATACGTTTTAAGTAATTAATAAAAAAAAAGGAAACACATTTGATCAATGCTCTCACCACACTTCGCTTGAACTGTGTCTTTTTCAGAGTGCATGTCACTAAAACAAGGCTCTTGCTCATTACCAATGATTTCCACTTCCCTTTCAAGGCCAAGGCCATCACACGCCTTGACTTCCTCTCCCTGAAGAGGTTGGTCTGTACGGCTTTTGTCAATCTTTTAAATATTCAAAACACTATTTTTTCTTAATTTCATTTTTTTCAATTTATCACTACCATGTTTTGTGAATTAGTTTTATATTTCTAAACAAATCAAGTAGAATATTGCTTTAAATTTGGTTCAAATGTAAGTGTGCAGCATTTTACTTTGTTTATTTCTCTGCTGTGACAACTTTTTTTGGGTTTGGAGTTAACCCCATTTGTGTAATAGAACCAGTTTTGAAAATGTAACTAAATGTACTTTTTTTTAATGTGCTTGTGGGTATACATGTTCATATGCGAGGTGGGGGCAGGATGGGGTTGTGGAGGAGAGCCAGACACAGATTACCACCTGCATGTCAGGTCATTTCCTCCATAAGTTCCTCTGAAAAAATTTTGGGTTTTTTTTGCTCTGAATCAAGCAAACACAATAAAAAGGAGCATTGCTGTTGTTGCAGTGAAGCTGGACAGATGGGGCCCCCACCACAGAAAAATTTTATGTGATTGATCTCACTCACAGGACGATAAAGAACACCTTTGTCTGGGATGAATCTATGATCATCAACATTCCACTGGGAAGCAGCCAGCATCTTTAGGATGGTCAGCTGATGCCAGGACGCTTCTGCTGCCTGTTGAATGATCAGTTCTAGGTTCTTGTTATCAAAGGGGACAACAGAACTTCTTGGGGTATGTTCAATTACAAACATTATATAAATTGGTACTTTCTTTCCCTCAGTCATTCAGCCAAAGCTTTGTTGACCTTTTTTTTGCTCTTTGTCTTGTTGTCCGTCAAGATCTTCATAAAATCATAAATAGGGGTAAATTTTTTTTAACAAAACTGATTTTCTTTATGTTTTTTAATATGGTGTGTGTGTGTGTGTGTGTATGTGTGTGTGTAAATGATTACATAGCATGTAAAATGAGTGATGCAGTTTATTTTCGAATCAGTAGGTTTCGATATGTATTGTGCTCGCCTTTGCTACTGGTAAATATCCAAATATAACTGTAGCAGGTCATTTGATCTATTGTAAAGACACAAGGGTAGTTAAACTCAGTGGCTTATGGTAAAGTGTCTGCCCTAAGATGGAAAGGTCCTGAGTTCAAATCCATCATACCCAAGTCTCTAAAAATGGGACCCAATATCTCCCTGCTTGACACTCAGAATTAAGGGTTGGATTGGGAGCTGAACCCCAAATGGTTCCCAAGTGTAGCTGTGTCTGCAGCTCACTGTTCCCCCGGGGGCTGGGTCAACTGATGTCTGACATGTCTGCCTGACAACTGATGGCACTTTAACCTTTATTTCATCTGATTCTTCAATCCAAACTAAACTTTGAATTGAAAGCTGTGTTAAATAGCATGGTAAAGAGTCCGTTTGTTTTGTGTTTTGTTCCCATATATTTTGATTTTTATTTTATGTTTAAGGTTGTAGTTTGGTTTCCCTGCACTAGTTTTTTTAAGCGTGAACACTTTTGCTAAAAACTAACGTATTGATTTATTGCAACTTTACATTTATAAAGCAAACCTTCTATGTAAAATTCACATTTCTGTCATTTTGTGCATTTCAGTTTTTTTGGGTGGTGAACCTCCAGATCTTTTTAAAAAGATCAGCATCCTTCAGTCACTTGCATTGATTAGTTTAGTTTATATTCTCAAGTTAAATGAGAGATGGGACTAGAGGACTTGAAATGTATTGTCAAACCAGCAATATGGTGCTCTGTGTCAGGGGTCGTACTGACAGTTTGTATTTTATTCCTATTTTACTTTCATTTCTAGTTTATAGGTGGAATCAAAGTATTCAAGTTGAGTCTGCAAGTCGTGGGATGTTTCATCAGCCGTCTGTTGATCTGCTGGTTGAGGGAAGCCATGTGCAGACAACATTTTTATATTACGCCTGGAATTTCTGAGTATTCACTGCACTAACTGATAAAAACAGTATGAAGACAGTGTAGAATCAATGACCGTAATAGAAAGTGTATTGCTCTTTGTCTAACTCCCTTTTGATTCTGGTCTGACAATAAAAGCTGCTAACAGACAATGGAAGATTCAATGTGTTTATTCCCATGTCAAATGGATTAAAAAGTACAAAGAGGTAGTTCCTTAACACTGATGTATTCAGAAAATGTTACTTCTGGTTTTGTAAAAAAACATGTTTATGCATTTTTGGATTTCATATTACCTCGTTATATCCAATGACTAAAAAGAAGTCCTTTTTATTCCTCAGTGAGTCCGCTCTGGTTTGCATGACGGCAAAGTGATCTTTGTGATCCAATGGAGATTTCTCTATAATTCAATAGAAACAATAGCAACATCTTGCAAAATAGCTTCGTACCTCTGGGTTGGAGCAAACAAGCGACCTTGCTCTCAGCAGATTTTTATGAATCCGTTGTTCATAAAGCAGAAAAGCTGCAAGTTTTCACTAATTCTGTTTTCCTCATTATTATTCGACAGCTTTGTGCTTTTCGTCTCGATGGGAAAATCAACAAAATGTTTGCAATAGAATCCATCATGGTAAATTTGTGGTATTAAACGATTTTTAAAAAGTATTACATTTGTATGTGAAATAAGGGGCATGCCTTGTTTCATGTCTATAGTTTATGGTCTGAATTATGACAGGTCATTTTATATAATGAATGGATACACATGCAAAAATAGACTTAAAAATGTAGAGGCAGTCCTAATATACAGTGAGGTCAATAAGTATTTGATCACCCTGTGATTTAGCAAGTTCACCCACTTAGAAAACATGGAGGGGTCTAAAATATTCATCATAGGTGCATTTCCACAGTGAGAGACAGAATCTGAAGAAACATTCAGAAATCACATTGTACGATTTTTAAAAACAATTTATTTGTATATTACTGTGACAAATAAGTATCTGATCACTTGAGCTAAGCAACTTGAATATTTGGTACAGAAGCCTTTGTTATCAATTACAGAGGTCAAACGGTTCCTGTAGTTCTTCACTAGGTTTCTACACACTGCAGCAGGGATTATGGCCCACTCCTCCATACAGATCTTCTCTAGATCTGTCAGGTTTGGGGCTGTTGCTAAGCAACACGAAGTTTCAGCTCCCTCCAAAGATTCTCTATTGGATTTAGGTCTGGAGACTGGCTAGGCCACTCCAGAACCTTGATATGCTTCTTACGGAGCCACTCCTTGGTTTTCTTGGCTGTGTGCTTCGGGTCATTGTCATGCTGAAGACCCAGCCACGACCCATCTTCAACGCTCTGACTGAGGTAAGGAGGTTTTTGCCCAATGTCTCACAATACAGAGCCCTGTTCATCCTCTCCTTAATACAGTGCAGTCATCCTGTCCCCTGTGCAGAAAAACACCCCCAGAGCATGATGCTTCCACCCCCGTGCTTCACTGTTGGGATGGTGTTCTTGGGATGATGCTTCTCCTTCTTCCTCCTCCAAACACGGCGAATGGAGTTAAGAACAAAAAGTTCTATTTTGGTCTCATCTGACCACAAGACCATCTCCCATGACTCCTCTGGATCATCAAGATGGTAATTGGCAAACGTCAGAAGGGCCTTGACATGGGCTGACTTCAGCAGGGGAACCTTCCGTGCGATACATGATTTTAAACCATGACATTTTAATGTATTACTTATAGTAGCCTTGGAAATGGTGCTCCCAGCTCTCTTCAGGTCAAGGGGCCTGGGTCGCATTTGAAAAGATCAGATTTGTGTCATTCAGACTGTCATTGGGCCGCATAGGGGCAAAAAAATCGGAATTGGGTCGTTTCAGCCTGTAGTGTGAATGTAGTCATTATTGACCACCTCCTCCCGTGTAGTCCTGGGCTGATTCTTCACCTTACTTAGCATCATCGATACCCCACGAGGTGAGATCTTGCGAGGGGCCCCAGTCAGAGGGACATTGACAGTCATCATTAGCCTCTTCCATTTTCTGACAATTGCTCCAACAGTTGTTCTTTTCTCACCAAGCTGCTTGGCAATTGCCCCGTAGCCACTTCCAGCTTCTACAATTTTGTCTCTTGTGTCTTTGACAGCTCTTTGGTTTTGCCCATGTTGGTAGTTAGACTTCTGACTGATTGTGGGGTGCACAGGTGCCTTTATGCAAGCTAACGACCTCAAACAGGCGCCACTAATTTAGAATCATGAGCAGAGTGGAGTTGGACTATTTAAAGGAGAACAGCAGGTCTTTGCTGGTCAGAAATCTATCTGATAATTAAGTGATCAAATACTTATTTGTCACAGTAATATACAAATAAATTGTTTAAAAAAATTGTACAACGTGATTTCTGAATGTTTCTTCAGATTCTGTCTCTCACTGTGAAAAGTCACCTATGATGAAAGTTCCTCCATGTTTTCTAAGTGGAAGAACTTGTTAAATCACAGGGTGATCAAATACTTATTGACCTCACTGTAATAGTAATTCCACTTAAATTTAAACACTACCTTTTAAAATAAAGCACTTGTTGATAATGCCAGTGAGTCAGTTCAGTACTTTTATTACCATTTTTTTTATCCTATTTTGAATTTTGAAATGTACTTTGTGTCATACCCAACTACCATCTCCACTTAAGGTTGTGGTGGGATTTTTTACACTAGTCTGTTTTTAAATGGCAACATTGATTAAAAAGGGAAATGTTTGTTTTTTGAAACTTTGCATTTGTCAATCACATTTACTGCCTAATAATCTTTTTACTTTTTAGGGCAAAAGTCTTACTTGACTTAAACTGTTTTACATCTTACGGGTGTAATCATAGCACGTATAATGAGTTTGTTGAAGGTTTTGTCACCTCTTTCCCGATCTACTAGTTGAGTGAATCTTAGTGCACACAACTGTTTTAACACAATGGTTTGGGTAATACTCAATACACTTTGCATTTTCCCAAATGAACAAAAATGCATTTACACTGGGCTGATGCTTTCATTCTATAGGAACCACAGTAATGTAACAGAGAGTGAAACTGAACATTGGAGAGCGAGGAGAGTCAAGAATCAATCGTATGTCGGAGACGTAAAAATAAAGTGCATTATTCTGTGTGTGTATAGCTGTGTGTAAATCTCATCTGTTTAATAAAGCTGCAGAACAAAATGGCTCACAGACTTTATTGTAATATTGTCAGCAAATGGTTTGAATAATTTATTTACATATCCAATAATCCACTAAACCCCATGATTTACAAAGTTTTGTGGTATTTATGTCTTTAACATTGGTAATACCTGATCCATTATATATTGTTATAATATAATATAATATAATATAATATAATATAATATAATATAATATAATATAATATAATATAATATAATATAATATAATATAATATAATATAATATAATATAACATAACATAACATAATATCATATAATATTATATAATATCATATAATATCATATCATATAATGTTATTGTCTGATTGTTATATAATTGCTGCACTGAATAAATTCAAAGGAAAATACCTGTAAAAAATATTTGATACAAAGTAAATTAGGTTTTTGTTTAATGAATCTCTTTGATGCTGCATTTTTTTTTAGCCAAACTTTATTCTGTCACCTAACGAAATGTTAGTATGTTGGTTTGTTAGCAATTGTAACATATAAAATGTTAAACTAAATGTGCTAATTTGCCCTCTTTTTGCCAACAATATTGCAAGACTTTTCATGCCAATTACATAAAAATGTCATGAGGAGAAAAAACAGGAACCCATGTGCAGAAGTCTGTCTTGCTATGCTGATTTATGCCGTAATAATAAATTAGTATCAATGTCTGCATCAAACGGGGATTTAATCTGAGTTATTAACTTGTTTGTTAATTATAATAATCTAGATTTGGGGGGGTTAACAAGGATCAATCCTGCAGACTTGAAATAAAGTGTTTTGCTTATGGAACTACAGTGTTTCTGAAATCATATGGAGTGTGTAAATTTACAATTTTATATGTAAATAATGTAAAAAATAATCCAAATGTTTTTACTAAAATGCAAATTTCTCTTTTTTGAATCCCTTCATAATCAGCCATGTAGGATTAAATATTTCAGACTGATTTGAGAATGAATTTTTTGATTTACAAGCTACATTTTTAAAAAGAGTCTACTGAAAAAAATAAACTGCTTTGTAAGATTCTAATTTAATCAAATTAACTTGTTCATCCCCCCCAAAATACTGAATGCAGAATTAATCATAATGGAATCTGCTTTTGTGAAGAAGAAAAATCTAATCTTGCTTCACACTGCATGAACTTTCCCTCAGTGTATGCCACTCAACAAAGGTCTATTAAATCCATTGAATTTAGGAAGCACCACTTTTTTGTCTTTGGCCAGTTTAAGTTCCTGTCTTGGTTTGGGCGACTTATTTAGTAACAAATATTTGAACTTGTTTACTTGCATCGCTTTGTGGGAGGATGCTTTTTAAATAAAAAAAAAATGGAAAAAAAACTTCAGGCATAAAAGAAGGTAGTTCTAAAAACTCAATTTGTGTGCAAAGACAATTAAATTCTTCATTCCTCATCATTTCTACATTGCAGCGTTACAGTTTACAAAGGAGCAAAAGAGCAATATGTACAATATAGACATGTAAATAAAAGTGGATCAAGCACAGAGCCCTGTGGTATGCCAAAATTTACTTTGTAGCAGAATCTACTTTAGCTTAAAGAACCAAAGCGGACCAGTTCTGCTCAAACAACCAGAGAGTGTGGTTCCTAAAGATCAGTCAGCTACATTGGCTGGAGGAAGCCTTGTTTGTTTTCTCTCTTTTTTTGTTCATTTTGTTTGTTAAAAAAAAGAAACTTGTCACTTTTGACACCTAAAACTTTTCACTTCTGACACTTGCTTGGCTCACATCGCTGTGACTTCCAGTGAGATGCAAAAAAAAAGAGAGATTGTTCTTGATGATTAAAAATTTCTGCCATTTCAATAGACTTTCTCAGAAATGTGCATGCTGTATTATTAACAATGTTTAAAACATGTTGTAGATCTCAGTTTATCTCTTTAACTCCTGTTCTTTAAGATAGTGTTGCCACTTCCTCTTATGTACCTTCACACATTTTAACTTCCTCATCCTATAACACACTGCTAAATTTTATGGGACCCCTTCTAAGAATCTTTTTCTCCTGCAGCAACTTTGTTTTAGCTTGCATTAAACCTCATTTGTATAAGAGAACTGTTAATTTTAAAAGATTACCTAAAGGTCATTTGGTTGCAATCTTTTTTTTTTCTAGGTGTGTATGGTTATGTGAGGGTGGGAAGGCTGGAGGTGTGAGGGAGAGTCACAGATAGACTACCCACTTGAATGTTAAGTCATTTCCTCCATGAGTTCCTCTGAAAAAGTGTTGTTTCTCAGCTCTGAGTCAAGCAGACACACAAAAATTACTGGTGTTGCACATGTTTTTAACAGTCAATAGTGTTGCAGTGAAGCTTGACAACAAGAGACACGGGCTGCCTTAATGCGATTGGTCTGGTTCACAGGACGATGAAGAACACCTTTGTCTGCGATGAATCCATGATCATCACCATTCCTATTGGGAGCATCCAGGAGCTTCAGGACGGTCAGCTGATGCCAGAACACTTTTACTGCGTGTTTAAAGATCACTTCAAGGTCCTTGTTGTCAGAGGGAAAGCTCAACCTTTCGGAGTAAGTTCAACTGTATCAATAGAGGAAATGGTACCACAGTCTGACAAATGATGTTTTTTTCTGTCTAAATATGGAAACATTTAACCAATACATGCATGTTATTTTTTATTTGTTAATTAAAATTAGGCAGCCCAAGCTATCTTTGGTTTGCTTCTTTGTGCTTTCACACTGGTTCTCCATGAGCCATGGGTCAGGATATTTACAATACCATGCATTATGGTGAGTTAATTCACAGAATGTAGACATTTGTCAAAATCTGATTATTTGTGTTTGTAAACTAAAAAACAATGCTTTCTTCTTGTTAGTATGTGATTTGTGGTGGGCTGTCCTTTGCTGCCGGGAAATGTCCAAACATGTCTGTGGTGAGTGGTCTTGTTTATTGGAAATACAATTTTTAAACATTTTTAGCAAGGAGGTGCATGAGAAATTGTTAATATTTGAGTACAAGATGATCCCAAAATAAGCACTTATATTTCTGTTTTTATTATACTATTACTAAACCTTTTTTTTTCCGTATATTTTCTTTTCTCAGGCAAAGCTGTCATTTTCCCTGAACATCATAAGTTTGTTTTGGTCACTTTTGGCTTTTATTGTCAATCTGCTCCACTTACCCATTCCGGTATGTCACAAAACAGTTCACACCATGAACATTTTCTCTGGGTTTGGATGTAACTTTATTCTAACTATCTCACAGCAAAATAAAGATAAAGAGATCACATCACTGATAATGAGTCTGCTGGTTATCGAATTTTTCATCTGCCTTTACCTGATCTACTGGCTGAGTAAAGTCATTTGCAGACAACACTTTAATACACTGGTAGGTCATTCTTTTTTATGCTTTAATGTTACTCATGCAAACAACAATAGTAGTTTTGATTCTCGTTCTTTACTCTGCAGCCGACAATCGTGCTGAAACGAGGAAACTGATATGTGAAGACTGGAGAAAATCAAGCATCAGCCATGTTGTACTTTGCTTGTAAAAATCGGCAATCGTTTTCATGTCAGATAAAATTGTAAAATGTGTTTTTTAAAGGACACTTTTTAACATATGAGTAGAATGTTGTTTTTACCTTACTGCAAAACTTTTACTTCTTTGGTTTAAAACAGCATTTTTTTCACTTCATTTTGATCCCCCCTGTTTTAACTATGCGCAGAATCATGTCATGATTGGAACAAGATGTAAATTCTAAAATCAGCAAAAACTCTGGACCCAATCATTGAAAGGTTTTGACATATTTATGCATTGAGATGATTTTTTTAAACATGGTGTGAGCATCTCAAATGCTTAAGTGTAAAAAATAAGCTTGTTTTTCTCTTGTTTTATCATAAAAAATGTCTCTACAAAACTTTGATGTGATTCTCAGCATAACAGAAAATGTATAGATTTTTTTTTACTTGGATAATTTTGCAAATTCATTAAATATCTACTTGGCACTCATCATCTGCATTCGTCAAATGTTTGCAAGTTATAACATTTAATTCTTCTTTTTAGTATCTAAATTAAAAAAAAAAACAATAAAGGCAATGCACATGATTTTCTTCATATTATATTTAATTGCAACTAAATACTTTAAATAGAGATGTAATATTTATTTAAATTTTTAGTTGCAATAGAGATGCAATAGGGTTGCGCGGTGGCAAAGTGGTTAGCACTTTTGCATCACAGCAAGAAGGCCCCTGGTTCAAGGGGAACTGAAACAAAACATCAATGGGGGACCTTTTTGTGCAGAGTTTGCATGTTCTCCCCATGCATGCATGGGTTTTCTACAGGGACTCCGGCTTACTCCCACCGTCCAAAAACATGCATCATAGGTTAATTGGTTAACCTAAATTGTGTGAATCGGTGTGTGTTGTGTCCCTGCAACAGACTGGCAACCTGTCCAGTGTCTCTCCTGCCTTCGCACAAGTGACCGAGATAGGGTCCGGCAGTCCCGTGACCCCAAAAGAGACAACATGGAAGAAGATGAATGAATGAATGAATGAGATGTAACATGCATGCACTAATTAGACCTAAACCAGCTTATTTTTTAAGCAAACACTTGATATTACCTTGAAATACAATAGTTTTTTGAAAGATTTTATCATAAGCTTCAATATTTTTTTTTTTTCAAAGTTTAAAACACTCAAACTAATATATTTTCTGACTTCAGAAGTGTTTTTACTTGCCTTTGCTAAAGTTAACGCATTTGGATTCACGTCTAAAACAATAAATGGCCACAAGAGGGCGACAAATTAATTTTCAAAGTGTCACATGACAATGAGAATCTTGTTACCCAGAAGCCTCCAAATCTGCATCAAGATAGTTTTTTTTTTAAAACATTTAAATTATTGTGAAAAAGCCTAGTAATTTTTTGTCAGATATTAAAAAACGTGTAACTTGTGTATAATCATTGCATAAGGAGCATAATACATAATGCAGCATATTTACATGTGGTAAATCAAATCCAACTTGTAAGGTACATTTCATCCACAGTTCACGTCTACATGTGCATCAACAAATTTTAAAGTACAAAAAAACGTAGACTCTGTATATGCCAAATGTACAAAATTTTGTTGTAAATGTTTTTGATTGAAAGTAAGTCGAGAGAATCAAAGCCGTGGTAAAAATGTTTGTTTTTGTAAATGGACACACAAGTAGAAATAAAAATACGTTTGAAATTGTATTCAAGCATGGATATTTATGCATAACAGAACAAAAGACATTTTCCGGGGACCTAAGTGCCCACAGGGGTAAACCACCCCGACCCTCCCGAGTTGCCCTAGTAAAAAGTGTCTGGACCATTGACTGTACTGTATATGAGAACCCACCATAATAATAAACACGAATTGTCATTGTGAGCGTCCACATAGGTCCTTAACTGTAATCAAACACAATCGCCTGCATTGTGAGTGGAAGAATCCGCACATGATGTTTAAACTCTTCCGCTTTGTGACACTCCCAGTGAGGAAACCAATCAAAATCAAACGGAGAGTCTCCTCTCTTTTATCTCTCATCTTCTCGTCGGGTACTCGGATAGTCAGTTATGTAACTTTAAAAAAATCAATTCGTGCTGTTTCGCGTCTGTTTGTCGCTGATGGGCCGCCGCGCGCTTCTTTGAGGAGCGGCGTCTCTGCGTCCCGGCGGCTATGGCGTCCGTGTATAGCGGATCCCACACCTTGAGCAAGGATGATGTGAACTATCGAATGCATTTCCGAATGATAAACGAGCAGCAGGTCGAAGACATCACGATAGAGTTTTTCTACAAACCGCACACGATAACGCTGCTAACATGCACGGTGGTCAGTTTGATGTACTTCGCGTTTACAAGGTGAGTCTCTTCGTGCTAATGTTAGCTAGGTTAGCTTAGCTAGGCTAACAGGAGCGGTGATGCTGTGGCAGGTACACAGGAAGGTTAGCTAGTGCGCTTTAAAGCGATTTATTAGCTTTGCTTTGGCTTTTACATGGATAACATTTCTTAATCCTTATTGCCATTAAAGGCTTAACTTAAACTTGCAGCAATACTGCTCGTTTTAATACGTTTAATCCAGCCCTATTTATGTTGACATTAGCTAAACCAGTTAGTTGAGGTATTTATTTGCTAACTCATCATTCCATTTATGACATATATATTAATAAAAGTCGTTGGGGTCCATTGGGATCTCCTCAAATGTTATACAAATGTGTATTATATTTATTTAATGGTCTCAGCCGTAAAACGCAGTTTGGTGTCGTAAACTGGTTCATCATTTTTCTTTTTTTCTTCTGTCTGTCTGCAGAGACGATGGAAATGCTGACAGTAATGTCTGGGTGGGGCTCATTCTGGTCATCTCGTTCTTTCTTGTCATCAGTGTTTTGGCATTTCCTAATGGTGAGCTGACCACACAGAAACTGCACGACTCTGCAACATCACACAGAAAAAATAAAAAAGAAACTTTAAGTAGTGATACAAAACACATTTGGGATTTTAAAAAAAGTAATAATGGTATTTTCTATCCCAAAATAAATGACTCCTATTAGATTAACAAAAACATTTGTTAGTTATAACTGTTTGCTGTGACATTCACACAGCAAACCAACATAGCAACAGCTGATAAAAAAAATGCAAATTTTCCTTCAGACTGGATAAAGAAACCTCATCTGGAAGAAATTTAGGCTGAAAATGTCTGAAAGTAAAAATTCAACATTACAGATTATGAACTATATTGCTCATTTGTAAAAGTGCATTGTCATTAGATTTTTTTGGAATCCATTGTGACCACTGATAACTTTCCACTGTCATGACCCTCAAAACCAAAGCAATAAAAATAAATTAGATTAGATATTCAGAGGCATTATCTTTGACCTCTATGTTTAATATTTTAATATGTTGTCTTAATTCGTGTGTAGGTCCATTTACTCGACCTCATCCAGCGATTTGGAGGATTGTGTTTGGTGAGCATTTGCTAAAGGCATCCAGGAGCAAAACGGATTTGAGTTGTTGACCTTTTCCCTTCTTAATGCCACTTTTCTTTTGCGTCCAAGGTCTGAGTGTGTTGTACTTCCTGTTCTTGGTTTTCATCATCTTCCTCAATTGGCAGCAAGTGAAACAGCTCATGTACTGGTTAGATCCAAACCTTCGGTATGCCAAGAGAGAAGCAGATATCATGGTGGGTTATGAACGTTCTCTGTTGAAATGGACTTTCCAACGTTGATTTACTCCGTCCTTTTTACCTGCAGGAATATGCAGTGAACTGTCATGTCATCACCTGGGAGAGAATCCTGAGCCATTTTGACATTTTTGCATTCAGTCATTTTTGGGGCTGGGGTATGAAGGCCCTTCTTATTCGAAGCTACGGCCTGTGCTGGACCATCAGTATTACCTGGGAGCTCACAGAGGTATATAACCCTTCCAATTTAGTTAGACTCAGATATACGGTATATGATATATGGTTTAAAAGTCAATCCTCTTGTGTTTGTCTGTCTTAACAGCTGTTCTTCATGCACCTTCTGCCAAACTTTGCTGAATGCTGGTGGGACCAAGTCATTTTGGATATCTTGCTGTGTAATGGAGGGGGGATCTGGCTTGGTATGACAGTGTGCCGCTTTTTGGAGATGAGGACGTACCACTGGGGCAGTATCAAGTATGAATTTATGTTTTGGAAATTAGGAGGACTAACCCAAATGTAGCCTGTTTTTTTATTTTTATTTCTGTTTGTGGACATTCACCTTATCTTCTCTTTTACATATGTATAAAAATAGGTAAATAGTGATTATTTTTATATGTATTACTAAGCCTTTATTTTGAAGGGTTTTCATTTGTTGTATTGATTTAACTTGTATTTGTTTACTGTGTAGGCTTTTTTTTTTTTTTAAATCCATTAGTGAGAATTTCATTATTCTGCTCTGTTGTCCATCCAGAGACATCCACACCACCACAGGGAAAATCAAGCGTGCAGTGCTGCAGTTTACTCCTGCAAGCTGGACCTACGTACGCTGGCTTGATCCAAAGTCTTCCCTGCAGCGAGTGATGGGCGTCTATTTATTCATGATCATCTGGCAGGTAAGTACGCTTTAGTTTCGTCTCCCTTTCCCTAACAGAGACGGAGAGTGTTGCCGTCTAAGGATAATCTGCTGTGTTTTGTTTCTCAAGACTCGATTAATCTAATCGGATCTTCTCTTGCTAAGAAGTAAAGCCGTATTGATCCCTGTAATTCAAGAGTGTCCTGCTGCTGCCGTATGAGAGACTCATCCCTTATAGTTAGACTGGGTAGATTACCTCAGAGCCACTTCCCTGTACTAAGAGATGCCAAACTTCATTCATTCCCTCCAAGTCCCAAGTCAAATATCTGTTGTCTGGTATATCAGGAGGGTTCTGATATAAACAAAAAGCCAGATCATGTTGGTATAATGATGTCATAAATACATTTTATATATAAATGGAACCCATCAGATAACAGGAAGGTCTTACAAAGCCTGTCCCTCAGCCCAACAGGCAGACTCTTATTTTGAAATGGAGCTCAGCAGCAGTAGAAAGCCCTTTTCCAACTTAAGATGTGTAAACTTTAAATTAAAGCGTTTTCACGTTTATTTGTAGACTCGGTTCAATTAAAAAATAAATGAAATTCTAAGTTTATTTTAAAATGTTTCTGTTAACAAACGTGTAAAAAAAAAAAATGCTTTTTGTCTTTTTTAGCAATCAGTAAATTGATGAAATCCAAAAATGAAATGTACAAAAAGACATCCCCAGAATAGCTTTGGTTATGAGACGGCATGTAATCGCAGCTCCACTGATTTTATTTATTTATTAACATTGCAGTTAAAAGAAAAAGGATTTAAAGTATCCAAGGTGGAAAATAAATGTGTGTGAGCACGCATTCTTTCATGGATTGTTACTGAATACCTCAAAAGATATCTTTAAAACTACTGATTCTTTTATGCCTTCTTGTTCATCTCCACTCCACAATCCAGTATTACCTTAATGCCCAAATAATGTAGAATTCTTATTTTCTTATGAATGTATTTTTTCCATAAGCAATAAATTCCAACATTGTTTTGAAGTTAAGATATTGGATATATTGTTTTCTTGAAACGTCTTGTCATCTGCCATCAAACATTCATGCACTTAGTCAGACCTCTTCTTTAGATACAACTACTAATCGCTGCTACCATTAACTCTAAAAGCTTATCTGTTTAACTTTTTATAGCTGCATTTATACATTAGTGCTCTGTGTGATGAACCTTATTCTCTACTGATTTGTCTCCTCTCAGCTAACAGAGCTGAACACGTTTTTCCTCAAACACATCTTCGTTTTTCCTGCAAGTCACGCTCTTAGCTGGTGTCGAATCCTTTTCATTGGCATCATCACAGCTCCAACAGTGAGGTACACTCATGCTTTATTTCTTTATTTGACTAATGTAATGACTTTTTCACTGAAAAAAACAAAGCAAGTGAACTTTTTGAAAGCTTGTGTGTGTTTTTTCTTTCAGGCAGTATTATGCATACCTCACAGACACACAGTGTAAGAGGGTTGGGACACAATGCTGGGTCTTTGGGTAAGTGATGGTGTGGTGTAGTTTATGCTTGTTTCATCTCTGATTGGAGTCCTAATGTTTGTTGTTTTTGTTTTTCCCTCCCACTGCACTGCACAGGGCCATAGCTTTTCTGGAGGCTTTGGCATGCATCAAGTTTGGACAGGACTTGTTCTCCAAAACCCAGATCCTGTATGTGGTCCTCTGGCTGTTGTGTTTGGTAAGTCTCATTCGGTGTCATAGTCAGGAATGTTGGTTCAAAATACGAGATTTTTTTGTTCTTAAACCATCGATGAGGGTCCTTGCTTCACGTCAATCTTTCTTTTTCAACATCCCAATTCTGGTTTATGTTCCTGATTCTCAGCGGGTGATTTGGCTTTGATATTCCTGATCTTTTTTCAGGCCTTCATTACATTTCTGTGTCTGTATGGAATGGTGTGGTATGCAGAAACATATGGCCCGAGAGAAAAGGTACGTTTAATAAGATTTATTTTCATGCATCTTAGGCAATCTAGGTCCTTTAATAAGATTCAGAAATTTGGATTTATTGAGAAATGCAACGTTTTATTAAAGGTTTGTGGGATTTCACACTTTAGTCATTTTTACCGAATGGGTTTGTTGAATGGTTTGAAGAAGCTCTGAGTCTTTTGTTTTAAACTTTGTAACTAAAAATAAACCCCAACATATTTAAAAGTCCTTTACATGAGGCAAAGTTAATCCCTAAACAGGTCAGGTAATGCCAGTATTCAGTGTTGTGGCTTTAAAGGTAGAGGTGCACGGCTGTGATTGCACGGCTGCTCCAATGAAAATCCTGTTTTTTCTGGTCAACATGTTCTTCGAGCATTTTCCTCATGATGGAGGACGTATATAAAAGACTTAAAGATTAAAAATGGATTTCTGAGTATTTCTAATTCAAATTGTGATGGATCAGGCGCAGATAAAAACTCGCCGTGTGAAAAAGCTCCCAGTTGTGGCGCGGTAACTGAAATTGATGGGCCAATTTCTCCCTGCTCCGTTCCATTCTGATGCATCCAGTTGCGGACAAATAGATCCATGTATGTTTTCATTTTTCATGTCTGATCTGGCATATGGCTCAGAACTGTACGGCTGGACAGCTCTGATGTTGCTCACCATTTTTGTTCCACTGGTAATGTTAAGTTGGGGTTGTGAGGGGCTGTAAGCTAGCAGGAGAGAGTGTAAACAAAAGGATGATGGGATATCAGAAGATTACTTCAGCGCCAACACTCCTGCTCACAACTCAGAGGCAAACTTCTGCTGAACTCCTGCCACTCTGCAGAAAATATTTCTTAAAAATGGACAGTTTTATTTTTATTTTGGCTAAAAAAGGCAGAATTATGATTAAAAAAACACTGGGAACAATTTTACAAAAGATCAAAGTATAGTTACTTTATCACCAGCTACGTTTAAATTACACACTCTTTGACATACCGTGATATCTCTATCATTCATGATGTGGAGAAAAGCAGCTTTTCATATCAGCCTTGCAGCAATATGCAACACATTACAAACTTACAGTGTTGCAGCTTTTCTCCGATACAGAATCACCTCATTTACATCAAGTCTTTACAGAACTTTTACTGTAAAGTGTTGCATATCAGCGCAAGGCTGCTTTCTCCACTTTAGAATCCGCTGGAATTACGTTAATTGTGTAAACAGTTGAAGAGTAACAAAGTGGAAAGAATACTGGAGCCAAAGCTCCGCCGTTAAAGGGTTAACAGTCGGCTGCAAACCCACAAAAAGCTAATTTAGGTTTTCTATGGATGAAGATGACAGGAGCCTCAAAGGAAACGGTCCAACTCCAGCTAAAATAGACTCCCTACAGCCATGAACATCTTTTGCCTTTTCTTTTCCTATTGTGATTCTTAATTTGAATTTTTTTGTTTAAATATACTGTTATGTTTTAAAACAAAATGTATTTTCCCCTAATCTTTACATTTTTAACAAATGTAATTTAATAATTGCATTCAACTATTTTTTTTTACTTGATTGCATGTATAGATATTATCTTATTTGAATAATTGTTTGAGAGGTTTTCCGTTTGATCTTTATTTAGTTCCACTACAGTGTTTAAAGTTTTTGCTGAAAGAATGACTGTTTATTTCAATAAATATTGTCTTCTGACTTTATATAATAAATAAGATCTAAACCTCTCCTGTTACATTTAGTTGAAATATTGCGGCAGAACAAATTTAAAGCAGTTTGACTTGAACGTTTCTTATTTTCTCCCTTCATAAACAGAGCATCCTAACTAATACATTGATTTGCCACATTCATCTAAAGTTAAGTTGAACATCTAGCACTTTGAAAAATGATGTTAGTCAAGCCCTGAAACAGTCACTGTGAGTTTTTCTCAGATCCATCAGTATACAAGAACAGCTAACTGTTGCATGAGCTCTCTGTCTGTTGTTTGACCGTCAACTCTTGTCCCCTCACAGAGCCTCTCTGAATGTGAGGACAGTAACTACACAGAGTCTCCTGAGCATGTGTCAGAAGAATTTAAAGGTACACATACATCACTGTTGTTATGAAAACACAACTTTTACCATGCTCAAGAGTGACATCTAATGTCTGCAGTAGTTTGAATGATATATGCAGTACAGACCATAAGTTTGGACAGTCCTTCCCATTCAAATGAATGGAAAGGACTGTCCAAACGTTTGGTCTGTACTGTATAATAGATTTGATTTCTTTCATCTCCATTTTTCAGGCAAAATAGATGTGGATGGTGACAGTCCGGCACTGAGAAGAAGAGGAACAGGCTCGGAGAAGTCCAAATCAATCAATGGCTTTGACAGCCAATAGTGATTGAGGACAGAGTTTGCCACATAACTGTCAATTGACTGGAGAGCCAAGCTTTGGAAAGGGGGGTAAAGATTACATAGGTGGAACAGAAGTCCCCAAAAAAACGACCCCACCGGCCATAGAAGAGTGGCACCAGCAGAGAACAAGTGAATGAGCTGATCCATGTAGTGTTATCAGGAGTGCACAGAGGCTTAGGTTAATGCAGATGCATACTGGTGTTTGCCCCAACGCCAACAAGGTCCTCTAACGGCTAATCCCAGGTTTCTTTGATTGACAGTAACCGTGTAGGAGTGAAGGAATAAAAACTGCCTATTCTAGATGTGACTGCATGCTCTTTGTGGCTGATATTACACTTTCAATATGGTAATTGTTAAAAAATAAAAACTGTACATCAGACTGGTTGACACCAGCTTTAGCTACGGTATGTCGGTTCAGCATATTTCACTGTTAAAAAGCCATGATTGTGAATTATTCACTTTGAGTTAGAACCATTATGTTTAAAAGACAGAAGTCCTTTTGTTTTTTATTTACAAACATTTGTCACTGATTATCTATGTAACAGTTGTTCCTGTTTTTAACTGAAATATGGGAAGGATTTCATTCAAGACTTTGCTGTCAGGATCATCAGCTGAGGGTTTTTTTTTTTTGTTTTTTTTTTTTAAAAGACACGTAATGATGCAAAGCACAGTTGAAGCACTTTGCAGAATGTTTCCAGTAAGACTGTATTGATTTGTAATGCTTCAGTATTTTTGTGGGTCATTGTGATTTTGAGTGATTTCCCCGTTCCACCCCCCTTTTGTGGCTGCTATCATTTTTATTTGTACGTTTTACTGGGCTGACAAAAGAGGGCGATTATTCTCATTGTTGCATGTGTCGTCAACTTTTTACCTGTTGGTGTGCTAATGACATTTTTAATATACAACTGCATGACTGCTTCCAATCAAACGGTTTGGTCCAAACTTGTCACACAGATGCACATCGCTTGTCTTTTGTCATCATGTTTTTTTATTTTTTATTTCACCCCTTGTGCCTGTTGTTGCGTAGAAATTCGTTTGTGTGTGTGTGTTATCATTTGTGTGTGTTTTGTTGAAAGTTGATGGTCTTTAACATTATCAGTATCCTCTCCGAACTGACACGACCCTCACGATTCTTGACAATCCATTCAGTGGCTGAAGAACTGGGCTCGTGTTTGACTGCAGACATTGGAAGGGTACTCTGTTTGTGGAGTTGGATTTCACGTCATTTGCCAAAAAAAAATCAGAAATAGATTATCGCTGTTGTGAACTGTGAATTATGGCAGCCCATTAAAAAGTTTTACATTTCCTCAAGTGAGTTGTGCATAATTTCTGGCTCAGGAATTCGATTGAAACCATATGTTCTTTTACTTTAGTCTCTTTTCTTTTATTTTTTCCCAAGAGTAACTTTGAAATGTTCTTCTTGGAATCCAGAAGGGCATTGTGCTGCAAAGAACTTCTGGATTGGCTGACTGGAGCACTGCCCGTCGGGGCTCAGATTTCCCTCAGTCGGCACACTGTGAAGCTCAGACTGAAATAGCTGTTTCAAGTTGACCTACACAGGATGGTTCGATTTTCTTGTTTTGAATTCAGCACCAGTAAAGCATTTTATTGTGCAACAAAATAAGTAGTATCTGAGAGGAACTGGAGTTGAGCAGGATTATTATTCAAATTCTGATAATACATGAATCCATTCTTGCTGTTTTCCACTCTGCTTTTGATCTTTTTTTTACATTTTCCTCAAAATTTAAAGGAACGTTGGTCAGAAAATGACTTTAAAATGTGCAAACTGATTTCCAGTGGAGGGCAGCAGAGAACCTTTGTTGAAATTAAGATACCACGTGACCATGTAGGCCTCAAAGCAGGAGGCGCGTGTTTACACAGTACCAGGGAGGCCCTGTGCTCTCACTATGCATCTCACCGGGCTTTTGGCTGTCAGTCTGTGTGAGCTAACTAAATAATTAAAGAATCCATAGGGGCGTATCAGTCACCATGGACAAGAGTCCTGGTCTCCCAGGATGTAGCTACCTGAATCCAGAGAGGACGCTCGGAGAGATCCGGATCAACTTGCTGGAGTGCAAAGTCTGCTTTGAGCCATTTAATTCTGAGCAGAGAGGAAGAAGACCGCAGAACCTTTGCTGTGGCCATGTTCTCTGTCTGGAATGCATCATGGCTTTGTCCCACCCTCTTCCAGGGAAGCTGGAGTGCCCATTCTGTCGACAGCTGTGCAGTGTTGACAGCACATCTCCATGCCAGGCTCTTAATGACTTGCAAGAACTTGTATTGCCATGGAGGCCTTCTTCCCCAGATCGTCCTCACAGAACCTCCAGTCTGACTCGCGCAGCTCTGCAGCTGCAAACTTCTTTTGGTGGATGGGGGACTCTGGTCAACCCCACTGGAATTGCTGCTTTGGGGTCTTCTGGGACATTAGTTATTGTCCATGATGGAGAGAAAAGGGTGGTGGTTTTCAGCATACTGGGAAGGAAACTGCACAGTTTTGGGAAAAGAGGAAAAGCCGTGGGAGAAATCTGTTTCCCAATGGATGTGGCGGTGACTCCTGCTGGCTACGTTGTGGTGACGGATCCAGGAGACAAAGCTGTTAAGGTTTTCACCTCCAGGGGGGATCATCTAATAACAATCAAGGACTCCTTCCAGTTGCCCTGGGGTGTAGACACACACATCTCTGGGCACCTCCTAGTCTCAGATGCCCAGGCTGGAGTACTGATCAGGATGAAAGTGGACTACAGTCAACATGTCATTGTAGAGTGTCATAAAGCCATCTCAGATCTTCAGTGTCCCAGAGCGGTGGCATCTTGTCAGCTGACTGGAAACACGGCGGTAATGGAGCACCCAACTGACATCCCACATCCCGCAGAGAGACGCCCATACAGACGGCTGAGAGTATTCACAAAAGACTTCCACCTCATTTACCAGACGGACAGTTTCAGCCTGACTCTGCAGTCAACAGTACAGCTGAACATGTCAGCTTTGAGCTTTGATAGAGATGGAGATGTAATAGTGACAGATCCTAATCAGGGGTTTATTTGGAGTTTAGGGAAGCTTGAAAATGGCCCATTTCTAACTCCTATTGTTGGTAATAATCTCATCAGACCTGTTAGTTTGGTGATACTAAATGACATGCTCATCACTCTGGACGGTGGTGACCATACAGTCAAGATTTTCTCTAATAAACTTGACTAAAGCATACATGCTTACAAAACATGTTAGACCTTAACTCAGAAGAACCCAGACCCATTTTTCCTTAGAGCAATATTATGTGGGATGTACTGTACCACTGACCAAGTGGATCTCAGACCACATTTCTGAGGTTTTTTTCTTACACATATCGCCATTGATTCTTAACAGTTAAATTGATGATGTGTCAAAATTTGGAAAAAGTTTTCCTGGATGAGATTTGTCCAGTGTCATACTGTAGTTCATGTCTTTGTTATAATTTTAAGCCACAAAGGACCTCCACCACTGGGAAATAAGTAATATCTGTAAGGCATTAAAGGGAGTTATCAGTATTATATGCCAAACATGACAGTGTTGGGTGTGTGGATGTAGTTCGCTAGGAATGTGTGCAGTTTTTGGGGTAACTATCACGGAATTCTAAACCGTTATAAAATGTATGCAGAAATAAAAATTATTCCCACTCCAATCCTCTTTTGATTTATTGTAAAAGCATTCCAAGTGGTCTTTTATATTGAGTTTTAGGCAAAATGAAAAAAAAAAAACAGTCATTTTCAAGGATATAGAGCGACGGTAGATCCTTAGAATTTGCCTCTAAGTAAACAGACATCCTTCTGTTTACACTTTCTCCTGATAGCTTACATCCCCGTAACATCTCCCAATCTAACATTACTGGTGCTGCAAAAATGGTGAGCAATTTTGCAGCTTTCCAGCCAAACAGTTTTAGCCAGATGCCAGCTCAGATGTGGAAAATGAAGACGGTCAGAGATCTATTTGTCTGCAAGTGGATGCATCCCAATGGTGCGGAGAAGGGAGGTTGTGACCAACCAATTGTAGCACCTGCATCATGACAAGCCGTTTTTCCAATGGCATTTTTTTTTTGGTCTGCTTCTGATTCACAACAATTTGAATAAAGTTGTTCACCCCTAGGCATATCCTTTCAGAGGTTGCCACAGGGAATCAACTTTCACTAATTCGCACAGGTGGTTTGGCAGAGATTTTTTATGACGAAAGCCCTTCCTGACACTACCTCTGCCCCTGTGGCTACAGTTAGGCAGTAGCATGAAGGGTCTGGCCCAAGGACCCACACTGAATGAAGTGAACCATGATTTCCCATGCACCAGTCCTACAACTGAGCCATCCAGCCCCAATGGTTTGAGTAAAGAAATACTAATTTTCTCTAAATATGTCTATGTATGTCTGCCATCATGAAAAAAATGCCACAAGAACATGTTAAAATCACCATAAACACAATTGTTATTGGCATTGGTCTCTTAAAATATAGAAAAGGTGGTTGAAGAACTTTATTTTAAAAAAAAAGTGCAATAATTACATTTTATTTTTTGTAGCTTGCACAATTATGTAGTATTGTAAATTTATATCTCATTAATTTTTATTTTTAGTTAAAAAAATATATTGTGCTTATATAGATGTATGAGAGCTCGTTTGAGAACAAACGACTGGATGGTGCAGATTTCCACAAGAAAGTAAGGAGTTAAATTCAAATTTGAGTCTTTTTTTTTTTAACGTTTCCAGGTTTAAAGGTGCCATGTCCAAAAAATACCCAGAGGGTGTTTTAGTCACTCTCCACTGTGATGAAACTCTAAAAAAGGTTTTAGCATGAGAAAGCTTCTTTGCTCTTTCTTAACTCACTGAAGTTCGCCTCAGCATTGGCTTCCTCCGCCACATTCACTGCTGCTGGATGTGGAGCAGGCTGTCACAGACGAACATTAATGCTTGTTGGTGTTTTCCTCCCGATGAGCCGCGCGGCTCGTCCACCCTCTCTCCCCCCTGAGAGGCGCAGCCTCCCCCGTGTGCCAGAGGAGAGCAGTCGTTGCCCCCAGCGGAAGATGGCGGTGGAGATGCTGTCTGGCGCTGGAGCGGAGGGCTTCAGAGGCACAAGAGGCCAACTCGGATGGATTTAGTAGGGAAGAGCGGGGAACGGAACTTATTTCCATGTCTTCGCCTCGAAGTCTGGAGCATTTCGGGACATTTTTGACTCGCGTCTGTCTGCTGCCCCTTTCGCCGGCAGAAGCCCGGGCTTCTTCTTATCGTCGGGGATTCACGGACTGTCCCCTGAGCTCTCAGACAGACGGGTGGGAGTAAAAAAAATAAGTGGACGAAAATGTCGGATACAAAGGTAAAAGTTGCGGTGAGAGTTCGGCCCATGAACCGCAGGGGTAAGTTAGTATGTCTCCTCGCGCGCTAACATTTACACTTCAACTTTTTCCCCCTTTCTTTCTTCGTCATCGTTGCTTTGAGTTTTAAAACGATGGAAGTGTCGCTCGTGCGCGGTTTTCACAAAATAATCCCTCATACACCCCTCCCCCTTAATAATAATAAATAATAATAATAATAATAACCTTATCTCTGCAGAGATTGAACTGAACACTAAATGTGTCGTGGATATGGAGGACAACCAAACCGTTCTGCACCCTCCACCCTCCAACGCGAAAGGAGAGAACAGGTAACCGAGGCCGACTCCACTGTAATTCGTCAAATCCAGTTAGGCTCACACACGTGAGGGGAGAAATGTTGAGAGTCAGCGCGAGTTCATCTTGACACTGGGGTATAAATGTCAGTGGAAGGGCAAGAAAAACACAGGGTTAGTTCTCTAATGAAAGGTAATCTGTCGTACAGTAACTGTAACACTCCAGATGAGCAAATCACCACCAATCAAACTCAATTGTCTGTAGGCGGTTTCTCTGGACTGGAGGGTGGACGTCTGACAAACCCACCAGTGACCCCACTCATGACTTTGCCCTATAGGAAAAGCACATACCTGTTTGCAGAAGGTCTCGAGATATCAGAGTGAAATCCAAACTATGAAGTGGAGAGATCTTTTCATAGATCTACTGGAAGGGGATGGTGTGTAGATGAACGGATATGAACTTTCTAGCAGAAGTTTAAAAGGGAAAGCAGCTTTTCTCTCCGGTAGATATGGTTGGAATCAAGAAATGTAAGAACAGAGAACAAAGAAGATCGATGAAGAAACTTTATTTATTTATTTATTTTTAGACAAAAGCGGTGCTATCTCTGATTGCATGAATGTAGCTAATGGAGTCAGAATGACAGTGCTCATTAATATGAAATATTTTTATTGGAAGTTCTCCATTTAATACAAATGGGAAGTCTGTAGATTGGTATTGAATTAAACATTGTTTGATTGTTTGCCCTCATAGTTTATTGTTTACAGTTTAAATGCCTAATGAACTTTGTAGGGTAATACTGATTTAGTCTGGAGGCAATTTAAGTCAATACAGGGGTCCCTCGTTGATTGCAGCTTTTAGGTTCTAAAAATAATCTGCGATAGGTGAAATGGATGAAATAGAATTGCAAATGTTTTAATGCTGTAAAAAACGTTAACTACTCACTTTTCTCAGACAGACATGAAGATTTTATTGAAGAGTTTAAACGTTTGTAGAAAAATAAGTCCAATAGGCTGTTAAATAATGAAAACAAAGATCTGCTCGCGATTGAAGATTTATAGATTTGGCAAACTGAACTTTGGCATTGACTGTATATATACACTTAATGGTCTTGACACGTGGCATGGAGGAGGTTAATTGATAAGGTCTACAACCAATCAGGACACAGAACAAAGTGTGCCGTTTAAAAATAAAGCATGCAAAGTTGTATTAATAATAAATCAGCAAGACCGCATAGGGTGAACAACGATACAGCGATGGACCACTGTATTACAAATGCAATGTTTTCTTGTTTTTGAATCAAATTAGGAACGGGTCCTTAAACCCAACACATAATTGACTGTCACTGCGGACATCTTTGCTGCTTTTCTGCTTCATCTCCATCCTTTCTGTAATTGTGTAAATGTCCTGTGTTTACAATATTGTCACATTATAGTAGTGTAACATTCTACGTACCATCAAGCGATCAATTGCTGACAGTGATGGGACAATCTTTACTGAAACAAATACCACACTGGAGCTCACTGGACGTCTTTTTCTGCAAACATTCTTTCCTATTGTAATGGGGTGATTGCACAGCATGTAGATTTAGTGATGACTGAATGCTTGTAAATGTTCTGCCTGTTAGCATCAGTCAGAGATGGGGTTTTTTTCGCCTGCAAAAGCTGCAATGTAATTTAGCTCTTTTTGTTATTTTTACACATGATTGCACACCTGACCTAATATCCACAGGCACGCAGACAATCTAACAGAATGGTCATTATAAGAAAAGAAAAGTCCTTTTGGTTTTTAAGTTTTAAATGAGCAAACAGATCCTTGGGCTGTAAAAAAAAAATTCCCTCATGGTTACTAGCAGTGAGGTCATGAGAGGCAAATACATAGTCAAGGTTTCTCATGAGTCACCATGTTAAACTGTAACACTTTTTTTCCTGCTTCCCAATGCAAATACGACTGATGGAAATGAGCTTGCTCTGCCAGGATCTCCTCACACCAACCTGCCTTTAAGGCAATTATCAGAGAAGTAATTGCCACGAGGTGGCTGCGCTCCCAGCAATTAAACAAATCGCATTCAACGCTTGCATATGTGGAACCAGGCGGAACAAAAAGTTGCCCGGCATGAGACTTTGGAGGTGTGAATGCAACTCTTGAGCTCCAGTGCCTGCAGAAGCGCTGCTCATTCTGTTCGGTAACTACAGTTTGAATCTTGACACCACGTCTCTCTGTTCTTACCATTGACTGTATAAGACAACTAGACTGAGTATCCCCTCCCTGCTAGCGTTCCAAATAGGAAGTACCAGTCGGTCTCAAAAAAAAAAAAATACGATAGACGTCATTTGAGAAATGAACAGCTATTACTTAGTCATCACATTTGTTGTTCGAGTTATAAATTGGCTAATCAGATGCCTCAATAAAAGTATGTGGTTTCGTGTTGAGCGTTCAAAACATTTGATAGATTGAGTCTGCTTTCAGTGGAAGGGGTGTGGTCTTCTTACTTGCTGATTATTGATTGGAGAGAGTGGTTGCCATAGAAAGGTAGACTCAGAATGATTCGGACCGATCCCTGCTTACTGTAGATCACTGGTTCCGACATGGCAACGGCCACAATGCAAAAAAAAATGGCGACTGAATTGAAATCACTTTGATTGAACCGGAAGCAAGTAATTTTCTATGGGTGATGTCTCACTCACTCGGTCCAGTTCTCATATACAGTCAATGATTCTTACCTGTTGAAGGAGAAATAAACATTTCACGTCACCTTAAATGGAAACATCTATGTCCTAGTGTCACATCCGAACAGTTACTGCTTAGATTTTATTCAATTTATTTTTTATTTTTACCACTTTTATCAGTAGGAACGGTGCAGTTTTCTACAGCTTCTTCATATCCAGGCCATGGTGAAGTCAAGGCATATAATTTTTTGTTAGCATTTCAGTGCTGTGTTGTGTGTGTGTTTTGGGTCAGTGTGTTTAGGCTACCTTGGCTTTCTCAATCCATATAATTTTTCTCTTTGCTGCTCATGGGAGTCTCAACCCTGACTGCTGAGACTTTGCCATGTCTTGAAGGCACCTGTTGATGGGCTTTGGAGATGTGTTGGATTTATCCTGTATTTGCACGCCAAAAATGGTTGCAGGGCCGAGACCATGGGAACGCTGTGTGTCTCACGGGGATGCTCTGATGAGAGACTTTTTATAAAACATTTATTATGATGTTACAGTTACTTGCTTTTCTATAACTCAAGATTAAACTGTAGTTTACAAACTCAGAGGGGCTGCTGTGTTGTTTTCAGGAGTTCCAATTAATAATGATAGAACTTCAAGAAGACGTCTCGGGTGAGTGTTGGTTTGTTGATCAAATATTTTTTTGACAGAATGTGTTCAACGGAGTGGATCCGTCTTAATAGAACTTCAAAAAATTGGAGTCGCGTAAGGATTGTTGAAAAGCTATGAGGGATTACCTTTGATGATTGAGCCTAGTTCTTTGTAGTATTATGGCTACAGTCATGACCCACACCCTCCCCTGCTTTCCCTCAGACCGAACACCCAAGGGGCAAGTGAAACTTAGATTGCGACCGAGAGGTAGCATTTCCAAAGCTTCACCTTTCATCTATATGTTATGACAAATGGCATATTTGAAAACAGGAGTCTGGGAAAGGCCGTTTTTTACTTTCATCCTCCAGACTGCTCCTCGTAGGCGTTCAGTCGAGTGGGAGGTGAAAAGGCTTGGAAATACCTGAGGCCGCTATCTGAACTAGAGAGGCCTAAAGCTCCACGACAAGAAAGGAGTCAAAGACTCACACGACTGGGCTATATCTTCTGTCAAGCCCCAGCATGCCTGTGGATGGGAAACAACTTAATACGGGGCCATTAAGTGTAGAAGGCCTCTTCTTTATGCATGTAAATCCCCTCTCTGTGTATTTATGTCGGGAGACAAAGAGCTGTAGCAAGAGGCTTAAAGCGACCACATTTGAGTCACAATTCACATTAATTTCGTTGTACATCCTGTTCTTCTGTCGCACTGCAGTTCTGGATTTTTCAGGAGGACCAGTGGAAACGTGTCTTTATCTGATAATGTCTCTACCCAAGCTTGTAATTTCCCTCTAATCTGTTCATATCACTGATGGTTACAAGAGCTCATTTGAGGTTATCTCCTCCAGCTGCTGTTATCTTGCTTACTTAGGCATCATGGTGTGGTTGATGCGGAGAGAAACCCCTAATTAGGACTTTCGAGTGTCAGGATGCTCCTCCTTCTTTATCTTTTGATGATCTTGAATCTCTTTGGATCGCTGAGTAATAAACTCCAGGAAAATGTCCTTTCTTGTTGTTCTGTCAGAATTCAGCTAATTCATTCCAACACTTAGACTCCATTGTTTCAACTCTTAAACGCTGAAGCTTTAGCTCCAGTATTGATGCTCTTTTGACAACTGTAACTCAACCGTTCATGTAATTCCAGTGGATTTTGAAACAGACAAAAGCACAAAAGCAGCATTGTCATTTGGGGTTGTTATGGAAAGGCCGCTTACATTCAGCAACCTCAGACAAAAAATAATAATAATGCGCTGAAATGCAACACTGTGTAGTGAACTACTTATGTAACCAACGTAAATCAGATAATTCTGACAGTTCCCCTCCAAGTCGGAATTAGCAGTTTTCCTGCATACGCGGTCAAAGAGTTACAGTATGTCAAAGAGCGTGTTATTTAGGTGTTGCCTGCAACATCTGCGATGTTAAAAGCTTAATAGTTATGGTACTCATGTTTCAAACACTAACTCTGGTGGCTTCGTTTTACCATCTATCACATCTGTTCAAGATGCATTGACACAATAAGACACAATAAAGGTCTATACTCCCATTGAATGCAGCACAAAATAACTGGTATGTCAAAAACACCACAGTTATTTATTCAGTTTCTCCAAGCTCCAAACCCCAAGTATCAACGGTTGCAGTTCCTTAAAAGTCCACTGGAGGCAGGTGTCACAAGGGCGCAGTTTCTCATAAACTCTTGCGTTGAAAAGTCCAACTTTATGCCCCAAGTAAACATATGCACAGTCTGGTGTCTGGTATTTTTGCTTTTTTACTTCTCTATTGACATTTGTTTTCCAATAAAGCCACTACAATTAATTTAAAACAAATTCATGCCTCCATAAGAATTTTTATGAACAAATAAAAAGAAATATACATAAAACATTTTTGAAAGTATGTACATTTTTTTTATATTTGTCGCAAGTTCTGACTTTTTAATCTGGGGGTCCATTACACCTGCCTCTATAGTTTGTATTTTTAAGATCTTCAACATTTATTACCTCCAGGTTTGCATCAAATTGGGTAATGGAAGAGAGGGACTTGATCCTGCTCAGTTAATAACTTCGGCATGTTATGAAGGAATATTTCTAGGATCACTTATGGCATCATAGCACAGATAATGAGCTTCTTCTCAGTTTGAGGATGTCTCCTGCTCCATGGTTCAGAAAACAGCTTTTTCTGTTGGTTTTGTTTAGCATCATTCACTCCTAAGTCTTGCATCCCATCGTGAAACATGGGAAATCTTTTTTGGCTAAAGTATACAGATTTATACATTATAACTACAACCATGTCAGTTGCAAGTTATGCATGTACAGGGACATATAAGGTAGCAGTTAACTGGCCCATCAATTAGCAGTGAGGATTTCACTGTTGACCATGAGGTCTTGGTTTTATTGGCGCAGTTGGTTTGCACCCTCCTATAAGCAATACACACGACTGAAAGAGTACAACTTTGAACCAGGCAGTGCGCATGATTTGAAACAGTCAGTGCATTGCTATAGACATGAAGCAACATATGAGCCACCGTGCCTTACACCATCTGTCATCCACCTGTGGCAGTATGGGGCGACACACTAACAAACCATTTCTCCTCTACAGACTTTTCAGGCTGAGTTTTTGTGATGGAAAATTCCCATGAAATATGTATTTCTCTGCCACGCCTTTTATTATTATCTGTGGCTATAAATGCAGCTCAGACATTTGCGTTAAATATAAGTGGTAGTGTTTAAGGTTTTTGAAATCATTATTATTATTTTTTGTCTGAGGTTGCTGAATGTAAGCGGCCTTTCCATAACAACCCCAAATGACAATGCTGTGTTGTGCGGTGGCTTCCCTCTGGAATGTTCTCTTTGTCTTCCCATGTTGCTCGCTATGTGCCGATAATCAACCTTTCCAGTCAGTGTCATCTTGTTCTCAGTCAGCTGGGCCATTATTCCCCACGTTAGCCCACACTTTCTCGCTTAGGTTGTTTTCATGCTAGTTTGAGAAAGTGCTATAGGGCCGCGATTACAGAAACAATTGGCGTCCCTTGAGGACCGTTCACTTTATTTGTTTAGAGGGTTGGACATTGTTTACGTCTTGATCCGGAACTGAAAAGAAAAATGAAACGGCGCCCTCCTCTTTTGTCAAGCCTGTGCCTGATTAATCTCAGATGTGGCTTTCATACTGGGGGGGGGGGGCAACACATGTACATGTACTTTCTGACTTCTGTAACAGCTTTCTTTATAGCTTCCCTTTTGTTTTATTTATTTATTTTTACTAAATTCCTGTCACATGGGTTTTGTTTTTAGTTTTGTTTCTCATCTGGTGGAAGTTGACAAATCCCCTTCCTCAGCCTGTGTCGAATATTCTGCTCATACAGACACAGAACTGAACATTTTCCTCTCCTTCCTTCTGCTAAAAGTGTTTTGAACTTCCTGAGCACGCTCACTTGCAGCAACACTGTGCAGACACATGTGTCATGGTTTACCCAATGTTTTGGTATGAGCTCCCTTCTCACAGCCTGCTGAAACGACTTCTCATTG